>CM057724.1:7615094-8070500 GCA_030064385.1 Melaleuca quinquenervia | reverse complement strand
CTTTCTTTCGGATCGCTTCTGGGTACAACGAGCTCTGGGACCAGCTTTCGGATACGCGTGTGGTACTCTCCTTGATGAAAGAACAAGGCGTTGGGCCCAATCATCTTTTCTTTGCTCTTGGGATAAGTTGGCTTGAACAAGTGAGCATGAGTAACCAGCACGAACCTAGCCGCGTCCAGGCTTGCCAGCATCACACAGGGATAGCCCAATATGTGGGTCTTGAATATTTCTCCGTATCTGGACATGGAGGCCAAATCAGTTCAGTTTTGCATAATCTCTCCAATGGTTTCTTAAGGAATCTGAAAATGGAATTCAAAGATGAAAAATAAAGAATGCTTGAGTTTGAACCTCTTCTGCTTTGTTGCAAAGAAGAAGTTTGGGTCTTGAGAATAGAGTTGGATTGTCTCCCCAATATAAGGCCAACCCATCGAACCAGGAGGTAGCTTGGCAATAATTTTGAGCTGGTTCATTTGTTTCTTTAGCTTTAAGGGGTATGAAAGAATGAGTGCTGAGAGAAGAAGAAATATGTATGGTAGGATAGAGATAATTATCTCCATGCAAGTGTACATGGAAAAACTCTCCTCTCCTCTCTCTCTCTCTCTCTCTCTCTCTCTCTCTCTCTCTCTCTCTCTCTCTCTCTCTCTGAGTTATAGAGGACAGGATGGATCTAGTCTTGCTGAGTTGAAGAGGTTATGCGAGGAAGAGATGATCTAATTTATAGAGGAGCTAGAGATGAGTGTTTTTTTGGCTATGAGGAATAAAGTGCAGAGTTGGAGTGGAAAATTTGCTTTTGAAGGAGATTTGCCAAATGTTGCGAGGGATTGCCCTTAGCTTTGCATGGTGAGAGTCCAATTTATATGCAGCCGGGCTTGATGGAAAAGACACTCGCACATATGCTGACAAAACGCAAAGAAAAAGTCGAAGGGAAAGCTGGTACTAGAAAGTACTAGTTATAATATTAATAAACGAATAAGGGACTGCCCAGAACAAAACTGTTTCAAAATGCATGTGCCCGGGTTCATTTAACTCTTGTACCATTCATGGGGCGTAGTGTTTTTTTTTTTTGTCACCCCAACTAAAGAGCATAAAAGTTTAGAGCATCAGAATGGCCCTCAAGAAATTATTCAGATGCAGCATATTTTGAATGGAATCACAATATCTCCTACCCATTTGAAGAAACTTTTGGGGGGACACCACCCACTTTACAGATGAAATTCGTACTTGATGTACATAGAGAGACGGTACACATTGGTTACAACTTTTGGTGGTACACATTTGCCTCCAAACTTTCAATCGTTACGTCCTACGCCTAGAACTTTCATCTTTGTTACAACCGTTAGTATTCAATTGTATTCTCGTTGGTATGTAAAATGCACATGAACAAGTAATATAGTAATTTCATCTCATTTCATAGAAGGAAATATTTCTTTTACCCACGATAACTATCAAAATGAAAAAAAAAAGGAAATTGAGTAAAATAAAATAATTAAATTATGCATATCATCAAAAAATAAATACTGATGATACCATCAAAAGATTAAAAAATTGAATTTGATGAATATATTGATAAATCAATGAGACATTTTAGGAAAAAAACAAAATTGAGTAAAATGGAGAAGAGGCCTTAATAACAAAAAGATAAAAATAACAAAAATTGGAAATGGAATATGTATATCTGGATGATTAATTGATGAAAAATAATGACCAATCAATTGAAAATATTTTAAATTAAAAAAACTGGTCAACCATTTGCTAATATTATTTTTTTATCCTTAATCTATTATTTTTACACTAATTAACCCTTTATATGTACGTAATGAGGAATTAATAATTGTCACTTGGCCTTTTTTACTATTGAAGCCTTTTCCTTTTTCTCTAATTTTTAATTTTTTAGTAAAATTTTTAGTTCTATTAAAGTAGGTAAATTTATTACATTTCAAAAATGTTTCTATTGTTTAATATTATTATTGATTGTCTCATTGGTACTATACTTTATTTAGTTTTCTCCCTTTTCTATCTTCTTTTTCATTTTTCAGAGCAATTAAGATTTAAAAGAGATTACCTTCAAATATTAGATGAAAGTATATTCTTACCCTTTAAAAGTCATGCATGTTACAAAGTTGACTAAAAGAATAGAGAAAATGTCACAAGAAAACCCTAAACTATACAATATATCACACGTTTCCCAAACTTTTATGTGACACTAAAAATCCCGAATTTGCCTTCTTATGATATATTTACCCTCAACTTTTTTGTGATACTAAAAACCATAAATTTGTATCTTTGCGACACATTTATCATAGAATTTTTTTCATTTTTTTTTGAAAACCCACTTTGACCAACGATGGCTGCAAAGCCCTTGCCCGACGTTGCCTATAACTAGGTGAGGGCCTTCACGATCGCTGGCTAGATTGTCCTACCTAGATCTAGGCCAAGCTGCCTCACCTGCGAATGCAATGGGCAAAGGGGTGAGGCCAACCTTACTCGGGCCTCAATGGCTAGGGTAAAGACGGCCATGGGCTCATTAGCCACCATTGCCTTGCCCAGCCATGGGTGAGGCCGCAAAGGGCCTAGGCAAATGCGGCAAAGCCATCATCGACTATTGGCGAGTGCTTTGCAGGCCTCGGACAAAGTGGATGGCAAAAAAAAAAAAAAACGAAGAAAAGAAGAAAAATTCTTGGGTGAATGTGTCACAAGTATACAAGTTCATGCCTTTTAATGTTACAAAATAAAAATTAAGGTAAATGTGTCAAAATAAGACAAGTTCATGATTTTTGGTATCACAAAAAGAAGATTTAAAATAAATGTATTACATATGGTATAATTTAGAGTTTTTTTATGGTATTTTCCCAAAACAATAAGGTAGAGTTCATGATTATAAAAAAATAAAATTCAAAGGGATATTGAGTAACAGCTAAAAAAGTTTTAAAAGAGTCTTGAGTAATTTTTGCTTCATTTGTCTATTTTACAAATGCCTTAACTTGATATTTTAAAGTGAATCTGCCACATTTTATTTGTGTAACTTACTAGCTTTTCTCCTGGTAGATCATGTTATAGTTTTTCAATTTTCAATTGAGTTGGTTACAATGTGATAGATTATTTTTATAGCTTATTGACTTTTCTATTGAGTTGCCATTTTCCATTATGTTCCTTACCATTTTTTTTTGTTGAAATAATTAATCCTAACTAGAGTAAACACAAACTTCTCTGGGTAAGCAAAATAATTTTGTGCTCACATGCGTTAGTTACTAATGTTCATTTCTTTAGAAAATCATTAATTTCTTTTATCTAAAAAAAAGAACTTCTCTTATCATTTACCAAATTTTATTCAACTTGCTTATCAAAGGTTTTATGTAAGTGTCAGCATTTATTTGCGCGAGCTATTAACTTTTTTCTAATTAAGTCCACATTGTTTCTAAATTACCAACTCTCATTTAAGTTGTTTGCAATGGATTTTTTTTAATCAAATTTACAAACTTTTCCTATTGAGTTCACCAACTCATTTTAGAAATTATTAGCCTCAATTAGAGTTATTGCCAACTTTTCCCCGATATCAACTAGTTTCGCGTTACCAATTCTTATTTGAGTTACTTACTAATGTTTATTATTTGATTTTTTTAATTATAAACTTCTTTTTTTTCTAAATCAACCAAAAAAATTAATCTTTTACTAAATTATATTTACCTTTCTTACCACACTTTTTACCAATTATGATAAGGAATTACCAAAAAAAAATTATGTTACTTATAAACTTTTCTCCGATTAAGTTACCAAACACTTTCAAGTCATAAGTTCTCATTTAAATTGCTTACCAACATTTTTTTATACATTTACCAACTTGTCTATTTATTTGCTTTGCTTACCAACCTATTTCCACAATATGATTATCGACTAGTTTTGAGTCACTAACTCTTATTAGAGTTAATAATACCCACGTTTATTTGCTTGTTTTAATTATGAGCTTCTCTTATCTCTAACAAATAGAGACTCTCCTATCTTTTGCTAAGTTTTATTTAAATTTCTTAAATAATTTGACCAACTAGTATATACAATTATCAACTTCATTTGTGAGACTTATTAACCTTAACCTGATCAAACAGTCAAAGAGAGAAGTTGGTAAATTTAAAAAAAAAAACCATGTAAATGCTGATGGCTAACTCAAATGATAGTCGGTAACCTAGAACTAGTTGTTAGGAAGTGTCAACAAAATCTAATGAAAGATCGAAAAGTTGGTAATGAGACGAAAAATATATTTGACTAAGTAACCCAAAATTAGTTAATAACTTAATTTAAAAAATTTCAGTAAGTCACTCTAATTGAGGTTGGTAATTAGATGCATTGCCAAGAAGCACAAAAGATAGTTCTTAAGTAAATTTAAGGCGCTACTAATGATAAGTAAAGTAGAAAAATTCAGAAGAAAGTAAACATAGATCTGTAGTTCAAATCGGAGTGGGTAATTTAACCCTAGGTGGTAAATTAAGGGGAGAAAATTAGTGAGCTACACTAATTTTATTTGGTCATTTTGAAAGAGAGTTTATAAATCCAAAGGGTTGTTAACTAAGGTAAATAAAAATTGGTAATTCAATAGAAAAGTTGATAAATTTGCAAAACAGAAAAACTTGGTAAGTAACTCACACGAGAGTTGTTGATCAAAAACCAGTTGCTAATTCGATATGAAACTTTGGTAGTCGCATTGATTTTTTTAGCAACTTACCGATGCTTTGAATTTATTGACTCATATATGTAACTTAACTTTTAATCTGTAATTGACTATGAAAATCTTAACACGATATAAGGGAAAATTACAATGTAAATTTAAAAATTGCTTGTCTACAGGAGAAGATGGATTTTCACAGTAAACTGACTCTTCTACTATTTTTTTTGGCTCAACATCCAAGACAAAATGTTATTCAGGGGGCGGTCGTGGATTGCAAAACTGGTGGCGCTCAACATCTTCTTCCATTGAGGCTGGCTCACCTACTGAGTATGGAATCTTTGATGTGAGCCCTTGTCTGATCCCCAAATGGAAATGCGGCAAGAGGAAGAAGATAAGCCACAAGCTCACATGAGTGCTTGTGCTCAGTCCTTGCAACAAGCCACGGTTCTCATCACAGGTGTCTCAACATGATTTCTGCGTCCTTTTTACAAAAGCTATTTGCTTTGCACATATGCCTCATTGTTGGGTGATATTGGGCTCTCTCATCCCAAAAGCTAGTTCAAAGGATAATGTTTTCCCTCACACTTTTAAATGGCCCATCAACCCCTTCCACAACCGATGTGAAATAACCTCAACACTCATGTAGACGTCAAAAGCATGCCTACAATGGTTATGATCATTGTAGTCTTAGCTCCAAAATGTTTAGCAGGTTGAGTCAGTTTCCATGTGATGCTACCGGAAGATTGGCCTAACCTAAATTTCCTTCTTAGGACATGCAACACTTTGAAATCTCACATCAAATAAATAAGGTTCTATTGAGTGGTTCTTGAATATGCACAAGCTCTTAAAATAGCCACCATCTTGTCTGATTAGTAAAGAATACTACTTTCGGAAGTATTATCAAGTGAAGCCCCTTACAGATCATGCCGAAGCATGACCCCATCCGATAAACGTGGGGTTCGTGAACGCATTCGGCTTAGTAAACTTTTGGTTACAAAGTGTGGTTGGTTTTGAGAGTTGGGATGTGCTTTTAGGACAATTTGGTCCCTTCATCCACGAGGTTTTCAAAAAAGGAGGAGGGAAAGTGGCGATGAAGTAAAAGGCAAGGATGCTATTTAGTGTTTCTTTTATTAAAATCTACAGTTTGGATCTTGAAGTCTAACACGATCAAGAAGAAGTCCGAAAAGACTAGGCGATCAGAATGATTATATCTTTAAATATTGCATCATGCAAAATACACTGTTATTAGATTTTGAAGCTAAAAGGTGCAAATATATGTACATAGATATGTTTAGTAAGATTTATGTACTTTATTTTTTGTTAAAAGTAGGAAACTTATAAATTACAACATAATTATCTAGAGGTAATTTCTTAGAAAGATGTTACTACCAACGGCCTAGTTCCCTTAAAAATGCTCAACTTTAGACTCTTTTTTTAGCATATCTAAAAACTTTCTTTATATCTAACAAGATTATAAAATTTTACTCTAATTTCAAATCAGTGATGCATTCAAAATCATCACTAGTTTCATCAAAATAATCAATTCAAAAGATTGTTGTTCTGTTGGAAGGTGTGGATATCAGTGAAAATGCGGATTTTAATAAATGGATTTCTAATTGGCCATAATATTGATAATTTTGAAGAAACTAATGGCAATCTTTGAAAGCAGAGATAGATTTAGGAACATAGTGAAAGTTAATGATTTTTTTACAAAATTAAGTTTGATGTAAAATAGGAGAGTTTCCGGGACATTAAGCTTAGTATTGGCTTCCACCAACTATCTGATTGGCAATTGTTAACAATGATTTACCAAAGGCAAAAGCCCTTTTACTAAAAAAAAATGAAAATGATAGCGCTAAGTTGATTGTCCTCTTCTTCTAGGACAAAGTCCCCACCATGACTGAAATTTTGTACCCCCTGTCAAATCCATACTATAACTAGAATTAGGTACACCAATCATTAAAAAAATTTCCTTTTAATAAAATATTTATCTATGTTTCATATATGTGTTCGGTCCATCTATTTCTCTAAAGGGTTTTCTACGTTTAGAGCCCATCTTAGTTTTCCCAACAAAAGAAAATCAAGATGATCGGTTGACTGGATATCCCATTGTTTTGTGTCTAAATGCCCTCATCAATCACATAAAGTGAAAAAAATAACATGCTAATGAAGTAAAATGTGCTGAGTATAAGAAAAGAAATTTGTTTAATAACATGCTCACCGGGCATTTTCTTATTGTTCAATATCAACCTCGGTTATAATCCTTTTGGTTAATTGGTTCATGAAACTTTAAGAAATCAGTTCAATGAGTTCTTATTCGTTTAGTGCACAGTATCATGTCACGTGCCTTTTTTTTTTTCCCAACATGGATTGCAGGATCAATGTTAACAAGGCAAAAAGTGTCATTCTAAAAGTAAGGGGTGATCATCAGGTTTGGTCCAACTCAAGAATCAAATCGAACCGACCTAGATCGACCGGGTCAAGGCCAATTCTAAGAAGAACATGTACAGATCTTGGTTCCGCCAACCTAAAACCTGCCTATGGACCGTTCGGTTTCGAGTTCCAACACTGTGAAATCAGTTCAACTACTTCGACTCCCAGTTTAAATCGGTTTTGAAGCATCTAAAATAAAAACTTTTATGCCCATAGAGAATCGAATCCATGATTTTCATCATGAATAAATATCAACATAACTATTTGACCAACATATTTTTTTATATAATGAGATTATGTAAATTTTATATTTCATTACGAACAAACCATCAATTACCACTTCACAGTGCTTTAAAGTAGATAATTAGACAAATATCAACGTGTATCAAAAAGATGAAAAGATCTCTGAGAAGTGGATACATTTGTTCTCAAAAATAAATCTAACAGCGAAAAAACATTGGAATGTCAGGTAGTAGCTCTCACAAATGGATAGAGCTCGGCTAGTTAATTAAATTAAGAACATAAACAATAAAAAGTCGTGGAAGATTCCATGTTAATAATTAAAATCAAACCGATAAGAAAAAAAGATCGTCACATTGCGATCTAAAAGATCACTAATACCCAGCTCCGTGGATTATTGAAACTCATAATTTATGCAATGAGGAATGAAGATAAACTCAGATTTGGGCAAAAATAAGAAGGCCGACGATTGTGACGTCGTCATGAGCCAAAAGAGAAGGCAATTAATGTCACTTCATGTGAAGAATAATAGAATTTTCGGGCAAAGTACGTGTGGCCTAATTTTTTTAAAAAATGAAAAGCCTTCAAAAAATTTATGGATAGGAAATTAGTAATGAAGGAGAAAAAAATGGGGCCAAAGGAGAAGGTAAGTCGTCGTCAATTTTCATGATTATGACGTCGAAAGCCTTTCGAATGGAGATTGTAGCTTAGCCGGCGCCCCTTCATGTGCTGGGGTGGGACCCGGTGCGGCGGCGGTGCATTTCGGCTCACACGTTGGAAGCCGTTGCGATCTCGCAACTCCATTGATAAAGATCCGACGGTCCCCCCCGACGTGGAAGCTTCTGGACCCCGCGACGAAAGAGACATGACGCCGTTGGATGAGGAGGGGGCGGACGACGCGATGTGGGATCCAGCTCATCAGGGGGCGCACGTGGGCTCGCGTGCACTGGATGGCGACCGTTGGACCGGTCGGCATCGAGGAGGGTAGGCCGGGGAGCGGGACGCGTGTCGGCGATCGGGGAGGGCCACGAGGGATGGGGACCCTGTGAGAAGCACCTCGTACTGTGCGGCGATGTCCACGGGCGGTCGGGAAAACGTGGCCCCTTGATTTGCCGACATCGAGAATGATCCAATTGCAAAGACAAGTTGACTTTGCCTATGCGCCAATCTGATTTCATTGAGGGGGAAGAAAGGAGAAAGAGGAGCATCTCAAGAACACTAGGTTAATCGTCCGACAGAATTCTCGGACCATTTGGGAGCTGCAAAAATGACCCGACGATGACTTTTCGAGGAGTACCGATAATCGCCGCCGATTATGTGATCGTCGATCATCAACCTTCTGGTTGGCTTCGGTCACTTTGCCATGTGACTATCACGACATGATAAGAAGTGATTGGATCGTTGAACTTCCTTTCTTTCGATAAGAATACGTGAACTTTCAAACTGTGACATGTCAAATTCCCTTCATTGAAAATCAATTGGGTTCAATGCCGTGGACGTTGACGGCTTTTATAAGTTACGATTAAATCATTCACAATGGTACACCCCGTATCTTTCACGTCATTTCTTTGTCGTTCGTCATTTCGACGCTACTATCCTGTCCACCACTCTCGGCTACTCCGGTCACCGTCGACGTGCTTCCATGGGCGCGCTTTTGCAGTTACCACCTTTGGCGGGTACCTTTACACTTAATTCAGCTTACCTATGTGTCGAAGATCGGATGAGAGAGAGAGATTAAGGGAAAGTTTTAGTGCAATTGACATTTTATGAATAGTTGTATCAAGTAACACTGACTTAATGAATTAGTGAAACCAGCTTTGTTAATTAATCGATAATGTAGGGGCAAAAGGGGTATTCACGACAAGCGGCCTAAATTCCGCTGAGCAGAGGCCGAAAAGACCATGTCTAGTTGCGAACAAAGACCCTTGACCGAGTAAGAAGGGGTCCGGCGCAAGGGGAAGGGCATGTTGGGTCGTGCAATCTACACCGGTGCATAGCCAACACCGTCGAGTGGGGGCGAAGGCGACCGGCCGAGACCGGCCCGGCGTTGGCGCTACTCCAGGCTAGCAATGGAAGCGCCATGTCCCGTGCGCCGCCGGTACGCTAATGGACGCCACATGTCGCCTTGTTGAATGCCTCTTAAAATTTTAAGAAACAAATACCAGTTGCATATGTTTCGTATGAAATCTAACCGAACTTTGCCCGAGTATAATTTCTCTGCAAGATGTCCAAAATTGCCTGATTTTTTTCGCCCACACAAAGCTCTTGCTGCAAGTTTTTCGAAAATGTGTTTTAGGCTCTGTTCGTTTCGCGGAAAATAAAGCATTTCTGGAAAATGTTTTTCAAGAAGTCATTTTCCTGAAAAATGATAATATTTTCCAGTGTTCATTTGAATTTTAAAAAATAAATTCATAAATTTTTTGTTCTTTTCTTTTTTTTTTTTCTTGATCATGGACACCCGACTATTGTTGGCCATCGGACCGCCGCCTCCGCCACCAACTGTCAGACCATGGCCGAGGGCAGCAGCCCCAACGGTCCAGCGGCAGTCCGGCAACTAGCAACGGAGGTCTGGCGATCTGGCGACGGTGATCCAACGAAGGTTCGGAGATTGGAGGCAGCGGTCTAGCGCCAACAACGAGTTTAGTAGTAATTTGGTCAACATCGAGCATCGGTTGACTGAAGAAAAATATTTTCCTTTTTTTTGGGAAATGAAAACATTTTCCCTGTTTTTACAAGAACATTTTCCTTTGTTTGGTGAGTTATTTTCCGTCCCCCAAACACCACAATTTGTAGAAAATGTTTTCTGGAAAAATATTGTCCGCGAAACAAACAAAGTTTTAATGTGCGCAAAAAGTGTCGAGATTGCTGATTTTTCGGCCCGAAAGAATGGCCGTGGAGAAATTTGTAATATTTTCATCGTTCAAAATTCGATCGTTATCATTCTTGTGGCATCGAAAAAATTATGACCCAATTTTAAGGGTGGAACTAATCGACCGGGTTAAATCACAAAAATTGCCATCACGTCACCATCAAATGGTCATGATCGAAAGTTCAAATAATTTGAGATTTAGCTGTCCAATTGGGACTGACAAGATTTTGTTAGAATACTGAGCGCTACCCAATTCTATCCTTAGATTGAATTATAAGTGAACTCTTAGTCCTGATCAATTCTCATGATACCTTTAGGTAAGAAAATTAGGTGTCTCTAGCCATGTATCATTTTTTGGCGCACGAATGCCACCGACCAAGCTCAAGTTTTGCACTTATTCCTACATACATTCAATCCATGCAACGGTGATCAAATCCTTAACCACCAAAACCAACCCATGAGGCCACCTAAACACTTCGTAGGTTTGAAATCCATCTGTCTAAGTTGAGTTCTCTCCTCATGTAATAATCATAAGTTCAATCAACAAGAGTCCATGTGCGTAGCAAGTCTTTGCATTTCCCACGTCTTCCGGAGAGGAAGAAAAAGGAAACAAAAAGGAAGGGCAAAGTCCGAGCGAATCCGATAACCAAGCTGCTGAATCAACGTGCCCGGGAATGCCACGGCTCTCTCTACTTTCTGCCGCATTTCGTGAAGCAATTCCTACCTGCTTCTGCCAACCGCACGCCAGCAGATGGTTCGAGATGCTTGGTCTTGGTGGTCATGCATCGATCATCATGAGCAGAAACTGGCCATGGAGATGCCCTTTTTGACGTTTCCTGCCCCTGAATGATTGCTTTTTCTTCACGTCCATTGATTCCCGATGGCTCACCAAGAGCTCTTTCCCATGTGACTCGGCCTCCAAACGGAGGCGTGCTGGAAAGAAACCTGCAAAGTCTAGGCCGACTACGAAGAGGATATGGTCGGGTAAGTTTTCGGATAGAGAATCACTCATGGCCCTTTGTCCTTTAGCTGCTATAACTGTGACCTGCAATGAAAAGTGACATTCCCAAAGTTAGATACCCTCGTCGTTTTGGATGAATAAGCTTTCTAGGAACGTGTCAAATCTTGGCGACTGCTCGAAAACGCCAATCAGTAGAAGCAGGGGTCTCGCTTCTTCGGGCAAATGATCAAGAGATTGACACGATGGTCTGCATTATTCTTTCTTTTGTCCTCGATAAAAGCAAGGCATCTGTCGTATCTACAAATGATATGATAACGAGTTCTTTGGTAAGAGACTCTATGATTTCGCCATGTGTATTGAGTAGGGCTAGACATTAGACCTTAGAGTTTTGGAGCAATTATTTGTCCTTTTGTTTGGTAGGCAATAGTAATGCTTCTCTCTTTTTGGACTTTTTTTCCTTGTACACTAATTAGTTTCTCCAAATTCTAGTAATTACACATCCACCTATCTTTGGAATCACCCGATCAAAATTAGTAAGATATTTGTAAAAATATCTACACTTTCATCATCCATTGATACCACAATATGACACATTCTACTTAAATTAATAAATTTCTTACACCATTTGTACTATATATGGTATGATAATCGACACAATGCATGAACATACATCTACTTTACATTAAGACTGGTAACATATTATCTTAGAAAACTTGAATATGATATTTCACTCTTGGTCAGAATCTTAACCACATAGTCTCCTTTCAACAAAATTTTCAAACTTGTAGTCTAGATTTTACGGAAAATTGCCAAAAAGCCCTAGACATTTATCATTTATGTCGATTCAGTCCTGAACCTTTTTTTTTAAGCCGATTCAGTCTTAAATCTTTTCAACATTTGCCATTTAAGTTTTTCCGACAGATTTTAACTGGAAAATGCCTATGTGGCAACAACCAGACTTCGCTGGCGACAATGTGGCAATTACGGAGCGACAAATTTTTTTCTTTTCTTTTCTTTTCATGCTCTGGCCACTCCAAAGGGCGGCGAAGCCCTTGCTGACGACGGGCGAGGGCCACAGCAGCTTGGGGTGAGATCTAGGCGAGGGTGGGGTGCCCTGCCCAGATCTGGGCGAGGCCGGCCTCACCAGTGGCCGGGCGAGGGTCGGCCCCACCCAGTTGCCGGCAAGGGCCACTGACAAGGCCGGCCAGTGGCAGCCCCACTGCCCAGTTTAGATGAAGAAGTTTTTGGTCTTAATGATGAAGACGTTGCATATGAAGCTGTATCAAAAAAAAAAAAAAAGTTGCATATGAAGATGATGGTCTCTTGTCATTTTTTTACTTTGGCGGGGCCTTCTTCTTCCTCAGGCCACCATGCACAGGAACATTACTCAGAAAAAACTTCCTTTGGTGGGGTCTTCGCTTTTTGATTGTTCTTTATTTTAGTCCATCTGTGTTTGCTCCTCATGTTCATCTTTATAATCGAATGATGGTGAGGGGTCTTGGTGCAGGAAGAGGAGAACCATGGACGAAGAAGAAGATGACGAGTAAAAAAGAAAGAAAAGGAAACGAGGTGGGGGCTCGCCCACAGCCAAGTATTCTTTTTAGAAAAAAAAAATTTGGGGTAAAGATTTATCGCCACGTCATCACCACCTCGTTGCCAGTGAGATCTAGTCGTCGCCACGTAGGCAATTTCCGGCCAAAATCTATCAAAAGGACTTAAATGGTAAATGTGAAAAAGGTTTAGGGTTAAATCGGCTTAAAAAAAAGATTGATGACTAAATCAGTATAAGTGGTTTATGTTTATGACTTTTTTGGCAATTTTTCCCTAAATTTTATACCACATTATCAAGGCAAGGTCCGATTTGCCCTGCTCTATCTAGGTTTATTTCGTGCAGGGTTTCTCATTCTCCAGTACATGTGTTCTTCAACGAATTCTAATCAATTTGCATGTGAGACAAGACTGCTGAAGTATTCCCCACATCGCTTAAATATGGGAATCAAATGAGTATTTCATGTACATAATTTTTCTCCACCTAATAGCTTAAATTTTTCGGTTATAATTTCTGGCACCACTAAAGGAAAGTCAAGCAACATTCGAAAGTTCACTTTGTGCTCTAACACGAACGAATAATATTGCTTTCGAAATTAGAAAACTTATGATCTTTTTAATTAACATCAGGGGTTAAACTTTCTTGCTTATCCGGGTGTTCTTTAAAAATATTTAACAGCATAATGACTTTCATCTCTCTCTCTCTCTCTCTCTCTCTCTCTCTCTCTCTCTCTCTCTCCAAGAGCCATGCCTCCACCCATCCACACCAACCTCGCCCGCACCCCACCGGCCTTGACGGCCACCACGCGACCACTTTGGCGTTTTCCTTCAGAGCACTAGCGGCATGCTCACACCTCCTGTCTCTATCCTATGGAGAAATCCATGTTCTTAGGGTTTTGAATGTTTCTCCTTTTGGATTCTTGTCTGAAGTCAGCAGAACTGTATCCATAACGTACAAAGAAGAAGGCAGGCAAGCACTTAGCAAAAAAGCCAGATGTTGAAAAGATGCCATAGCCTAACAAGAAAACCGTGCTTTCAAAGAGGCACTTTCTTGTAGACGCTTCTGTCCTTGACGCCACGATCATGATTCTCCGCCTTCTCCTTACTGATGAATGCCTCATTTAACTTCTAGTTTCCAAGCAGCTTAATTTTGAGGGGGCGGGACATTGTCGGCTATATGTAGCATTGGCAGCCCCCTTTGAGCATTCCCTTAAAGATCTAACAGCCGTTGTGGAATATTCAAGTTAAGTTGTAGTTATTTCGCACCATGCATGATTCAAAGGTCCGAGATTAATAAATAGTCATCGTAACTCCCCAAGATGCTAGTCCTTAGGAAATTTCTCCGCATAAGATATTTGTACGAGCTATTCAGAGATATGCACATGACGTGAATTTGGCTCATTATCTAGTGAAAAACAAGTGGCCCACTACCACTTAGCCAACTTTCATAATGTTGTGCATGGATATGGCGCTTATCATTTGGCCAGACATCATATCACTTATCTTCGCAGAAAAACCAGGAGAGTCTCACTCAAAGTTAGCCGCAAAAATCATCTTTGATCAGTCTTATCTGAGCTGATTGCTCAACGTTCTCATAAAACTTAGCTTACCTCATTCTCTCATCTAAATAAAGTAAATAGATAAACGTGGTACATCCGTGGTAATATAGATATATCATAGTATTAATCCCAAAGTAAAAGATTTTATTAACTGATGTCCCTAGTGACCTAGGTGCGCTAGTTAAAATAATTCGTAACGCATATTAGCATATTTTGAAGTTGAATAAGAACATATCCCAAAAAGTAGCATGCTCCAAATGGAAATGAACCCATTTGACGCCAAATCACAACTTAATGCCCATTTCACTCGAAAATTGATCTCCTCAAATTTGTCGACTCGACAATGGAAATCAACGTCCTTTGACCGATCAACGATCTTCACTAAAACATCAGAGTCCATGTGCGTGAATATTGATAGACAATTGTGCATTAAGAAAGGAACGAGAACTTGATGATTGGGCTCTAATACTTATGAAATGAATTTATTGATGATGCCAGAAATGGTTTCCAAACAACAAGAGCAATGGCTGGATCAAGTAAGGAAAACAAACAATTCAAATGACGGGAAAAGTATTAGAAAAGTCCTAAACCTATTTAATTTGTGCCAAATTAGTCCTAGACCTTTTGGCCTAGTGACATTTTATTTTTTCTGCTAATTTTGACCAAATATTGCCGACATGGATGCCAACTAACCTATGTGGCATTATCAGTGCTAACAATGACAATCTTTGATAATATTTTTTTTTATAGTTTTTCTGATTTTTTTTTATTTTATTCTTTCTTCTTCCTTTTGTCAGTGACAGGCCATTGAGAGGACTGGCCTTCTTGGATGAGGGTCCCTATTATCCACCATGAGCAACAACCTAGCCTTGACAAGGGCTTCCCTCTTTGAGCCTCGTGAGATCTAGGAAGGGAAGCCCTCACAATGGCTTGTCCTTACCTAACTGGGTCTCGCTCGTGGCAAGCAATGGCAACCCTCGCAAAGGAGAGGCTAGCTTGCTTGGGCATCGCTGTTGGCTAGTCATTGCCCATGGCCGATTGCCGGTCACCATAAAAAGAAAGAAGGAACGAAAAATGAAAAGAAAGAAAAGATAAAAATAAAAAAGATAAAAAATTAGAAAATATATAATTAAAATATATGTAAATTATTAAAAAAGTATCCATATAGCATTGGCAATGCCACATAAACTGACTGGTATCTACATCAGCAAAGTCCGACCAAAACTAATCAGAATGACTGAATTGGTGTTAAGTCAAAATATTTAACACTAATCTAGCATCATTAAAATGTTTGTGACTAAATTGGCATTAATGCAATAGAATTATGACTTTTTTGGCATTCTTCCAAATGACTAAATGAACTGCTGGGAATAACTTGAGGACAAAGGCGGAAGTAGAAATTCTTGTTCTTCGGGTATTTGTGTTTGCCTCTTATTAAGTAGCCGTTTTGCCTTTTTCAGTTGACATTATCCATTCTTGATTTGGCATAGTTAATGGTCATTGTCTAAACTCACTAATCTTTAGCCAATTACTCCAGTTTTTCCTTAACTTATCCAAATTTGAAACCTTCCCTTTAGCTCTATCAATGTCTATAGTCGAGTTTTTGAGTGCCAATAGTGACCCTGAACAAATATTGAATGTATGAGAACTCTTTTCGTTAGATTATGGTTCATACTCCCCATCGACAGGTTGACGCATGAGTCTCACTCCCTAATGAGCAAGCACAGATTCGAGAAGGCTACCCTGAAGGGGGTGTAGAGAGTTTTTATTGTTTGAGCTTATATTTTACTGATAATTTAGGCTTAAGTTCATGAATAGTTACAAATATATATGATATCTTTCTCTTTTAATCGAGGGATATAATAGAGATGTGTGGTTTGCTAACTATAGTGGAATCCCATACTAGACATAACTCTAGTTTTAGAATGAATAGGTATAAAAATCTCGTGTTCCAATTTTTTTTCTCACTTTTATTCTCTATTTCCTTATGATTATGCGCCCAATCCTAACATCTTTAACATTTTTTCCTAAAGTTAAATAGCACCATTCTAAACTAGCTTGTGAGGTACTTTAAAATAAACTCTTTCCATTTATCTCCTTATCAACCCCCGTTGGAGCTCAACCTTTATGATCGATTTTAGTTGTTGCTGTTGTCAACATCGGGATTATTTAACCTACCCATGAGTAGCCCAACTGGTTATGGCGAACTTAGACTTCTTTGAGGTATTGGGTTTGATTCCTCAAGGAAGCACCTGTGATTTAAATGGGGGGCCATGGCGGTAGGTTGTTGTGCTAGTCTCTCTCGAGGAATTAGTCGAGGTGCGCGCAAGTTGGCCCGGACACATCGGTTACCAAAAAAAAAACATCAGGATTATTTATCATGATAGCATATTGCGATTCCTTCTTGTAAAGAATTGTTCATAAGCTGAGGTGTCTCGCATATGTGCCTCCTCGTATAATTACTTGAATGAATTAGAAGGTCGCCATTTCATGATAGGGACCGACCACATAGGAACATTGTAGGGAAAATATTCGATGAAATCCTACGTCATGTAGTTATCACTTCCACGTTGCTAATGCCAAAACGATGGGGGCTGCATCTTTTCATGATATTTTCCATGGTGGAATGACCAGGCAACTCTTTCTAATTAACCTCACATCTTCTATTTAGATGGGGCAAATGAGTGGGTTAAGTTCAATTTAATTTGGGTCGTGCCACATTAGGTTGAAGATTGAATTGTTTTATTTTACTTATATCAACTCATTTACATGCAATATATTTATAAGTCATACACACCCAATCCAATTATCCCCATATCTAACCCCACGTTCTCGCAAATAACTCATTAAAAGTGCATTGGTGAAGTTACGACCAACACCCCTCTACCCCAGTCACTACTGCCACCATCACCGCCATCGCCACTTCAATGTGTGGTTGCCCTCACTTTAGTATAGGTGCATAATAGAGAAACTTGAACAGGGAATTTCACAAATTTAACAAATCAAAGATATTATATCTAAATTAGAATTCACAATTTTAGCTACAAAAGTTTTAGAAAAGGAAGAAATTTGGAAAGAAAGAAAAAAAGCAGATTTGCCCCAAGTAGATTTGCACGCTGCAAACTCTACAACCACTCCGAGGCGGTCGTTGCACTCAATCAATCATCTTACGGTGGTTGCTATCTACGCTACCAACATTATGGGGGTTATCAGGCTGTGTGTTTGTGTTGACTAAGGATCTGCCTAAATCATCGTTGAGGATAGAGGTGGCTCACAGGTCGTCGTTCTCGGGCGAAGTTGACCTAATAGTGATCGTCGTCCTCTAATTAGGGTTTCTCACTCCTTTTTTTTTTTTGTAAAATCTAAGAATGGCGTCTTCTTTGTTTCAATTTAGCCAAGTCAATCAAAAGGAGCTAAAAAAATGGTTGATTCTAGGGCCATAAGACTTGGATTAAACTTGACCATCAAGTCATTTCGCCACGTCTACTTTTATGATAAAGCTGATAAGACAAGGACGGGTATGAGAGCTTCTCTTTAACAATGTCTTCACATCCACAAGATCTCGAGTAGTCAAGTCAACCAGAGGCACTAAACTAGGGCCCATGAGCATGAGTTGGCGAGGAAAAGAAATCCACGCACAAAGATCTGCATAAAGTAGGGACAAAATACCTAGAAAGAGGAGGAGTGCCCCAAGATTCCCACAATGATATCCATATCTTACCGATTTTAATCCCATCGAGACCCCATCTCTCCTGACGTTTAGATTCCATTTTTGGTGCATACGGCACGCCGCTGCTGAGTCTTTCATTTTTGAGAACATGATGCTACTGATGCAGATGCGAACAGCTTCACCTTCGTGCGCTGAGATCTTTGTAATGGGCCATTTGCAGGCACTTCCCAGTAGTGCACGGACACTTGGAACTCCAATCTTTATCCCATAGAGATCGTGAAAAGCTAAAGTACAGATCTTCAGTTAAACTCAAGACCTTTAATCATTGATGCAGATGTGGAGAGCTTCACTCTCGTGAGGTGAGAACTACGTAATGGGCCATTTGTCGGGCACTTCCCCGTAGTGCGTGGACACTTGGGATTCTAGTCTCCATCCCAAAGATATTGTGAAAAGCACTCTCTTAAGTATAGATCTCCATTTAAACTTAAGACCATTCAGTCATTGACACACCGAAAAATCGTTTTGATAAAACCGAAAAACGAGCACAGAAGATTTAATTCCCAAATTTTTATTTGCCGATAACATTAAGCACTGAAGATGAAACTATAAATAGCTGTTGCAAGAGCCGGATATTGAGCTTTGAGTTATATTAACCTCTTACCACATATGAAATGAAGAATACTTTTGGTAGCCTTTAGGCTTTTAGCAATGTAATAGGTAAGATTTTGATTCCCTTTTAAGATATCTATATAATTGAATGGATTCAGTAATACCCAATCTTACTTAGCAAATTAAGTGTTTTTTTACTTGATTGAATCCTCTGAGTCAAAACAAATTAGGGTTATCCAAGATGCTTAATTTCATTGAATGCTGAATGTGTTAGTTTTCGTCACACATTGGAGCTATCAAACAGGCGCAAAATGGAGGTTTGGACTGTTTTGAAGTGTCACCGATAGATATTATTGACTTTGTGGACTAAATGATGGAATAAAGTCGTGACTCAATACCTACTTAATTAGGCTTAGATGATAGTCATTCCATGAATTGCCATGTCCAATCTACACAGAACTTGCCATGGTCGTTCTTACTAAGTATAACTATGCTATGGATTGGAATCGTCTTTCTTCTAAGTAACTTCTTATTCTTGATTACCAGTTATTGACTATTTGATACGAGGAGTAAATGGCAAACATGGGGCCTGGCTCAAATGGATGATTGATAGTTTTCGATAAGAAGAAAGGCGTTGGTCTATCTTAACCTGTGAAAAGAACATTCAAATCATATCCTAGCATGCGTATGGGAAAAAGGGCTTGTCAATAGGAATTCTTGGCCTCAACCCATTTACCATCTCTCATCCCAAATCTGTCTCTTCCTTCATTTATGTAGCCAGCCTTTTATCAAGATTGGACGTTCGTGGAACGTATGTATCAGATACCATTACAAGACTAGTTGTCTGGTGCCATAGGATTAAAATGTTCAGCAAATAATATTATAATGATGACAAGAGTGACGCCACTCCCTTTGTCAATGAAATGCAATGCGTCTTCACAACTGCCGCCTCTAACTAGGGCTTATATTTTCTTTCAATCATGTTTTTCTATTGGTATAATATAAGTTATTGGCATTACTTGTATCCAAACTTAACTAAGGGCCTATTTGGTATAGCTGTAATGGGACAAGGGGTAATGAATTTTAAGGTAGATTAGATTCAATGCCAAGAATTTGAACCAATCCTATAAGTTCAATTCCAATTTTTTAGAATTGAGAATCATAATGGTTGCGCTTGGAATCAAACTGATTAGTTCTAGGTCATTCCCTGAGTTATAACAAGAACTGGGTTTGTTGCGTGGAAATCGAATTAGAGATAGTAGCTCATGTCAAGTAATCTCTTGTTACTAAGTGGAAATACATGCCAACCTCGTATCATGAGGCCAAGGGTTCCACTCCTAAAACTTTCTATTTTTCTAACGTAAGGTGTCAAATGGCTTTTATAAGTGTTAACTTGGGAATCGGATCAGCCTTGGCCAGCACGAAGCTTTTATACCAACGAACCTACTTGTTTCCCTTGGTGATCGAATCTGCCTTAGCCGGTACGAAGGTTTTATACCAAAGAAGCCAGTTGGTTGACCTAGATGGGTCGGCTCTCGAGCTAATTTGAGACCCATGCTAACCCCTTAAGTTGAACTATAGCTATTGTAAATTGTTAAAACCTTGAAGTTCCTACAGTTGTTGATGTATTTATCAAACACTTTTAAAAGCTGTAACACCTTCTTTCATAGCTGAAACTGTTGTAGAATAATTTATCTAGATAAGAATATGGACCACCCGTCGATTAAAAGACTTATTCGAGAAACTTTCCTTCAACTAGGTATGAAGTAACACATGACCCTCGAACTATACTATTGTTACTTGAACCCAGACTCATCTAACTCGATATCTTATGATAAGATGAAATCATTCAATCTTCTTCAATCAGCTCCTGCCCTTCAAAATGAAGCTCATCTTCCTCTTTCAATTGCCAATGCGCCGAATAATCTAAAGTTCCATTCGTTTTGTGGAAATCCGAAAAATGTCTTCTAGGAAGTCATTTTCTTGGAAAATGACCATATTTTTCGATGTTCGCTTAAAATAAAAAAAATTCACAAATTTTTTGTTCTTTCCATTTTTTTTCTTATTTATGAACGCCCGACTTTCGCCAGCCACTGGACCACGGCCACCGCCATGACCGCCGGCCGGCCAGCAACCTTAGAGATATGGCGGCCAGTAGCAGTCTAGCAACAGGCGAAGGTCCATCGACCAAAGGCAGCGAAGGTCCAACGGTCGATAGTAGTCCAACAACGGGTTTATTGGTAATTTGGTCGACATCAATGATCGATTGACTGCCAGAAAATGTTTTCCTTTTTTTGGGAAAGGAAAATATTTTTCTTGTTTTCATAAGAACATTTTCCTTTGTTTGAAAAATATTTTCTTTATAGAGTTATTTTCCGCACCCCGAACACCACAATTTACGGAAATATTTTCCGAAAGAATATTTTCCGCGAAACAAATGGAGCCTAAGTTTCTAGTCCAAGAAGATTACATGATATACTGATCTGTAATATGATTGGGTATTACATAAGTATTATCCCTTTTCTTCTAGAATTTCTCTTATTGGTGGAAGAAGCACTCGGTTTTGGCTTGCTCGATAGAGGAGCGCCCCAACATTTTAACGATGGTCTCAGTCTTTGGTCGGGCTCCAACCACACTCCTGGTTGGAGGATTATTAATATGAATATCCACCACATATATTTTTAGTTAAGGGTGCATTTGTTTCACAAATGATTTTGAAAGCAGTTTCCTAAATAGACTCTTTTGAAACAATAAGTCGATAAAAAAAATTTGATCATATTTATCAAAAAAAAAATTTGATCATCGACAACAATTGTAGGACAAATAAAACATAATTTTTAAGAAACTATTTTATAGATCATTCATTTTTCATGAAACAGACACACTATAAATTTGTCAATGGGCGGTGTCTAATCTATGACTTATCAATTCGAGGCTAAATTGAAAGAAAGATTCTCCTACCTGGAATGAAGAGAACTTAGAGAACTTGTAAGATATGCACGTCATTTCATACTACAAAAGCTCAGGTTGGCAACAGATTCTTTCGAAGTTCTTAGGGTTGCTATCAAAGTGATGTCTGCAAGAGAATTCTTTGTATATAAGTACTCCTCGGTGCTTTTCAACAAGAGGTTGTGCACACGCCTTCATCTTCCTTTATCTTGTTGGATTTGGTGTGCATGTAAAAAGTTATTCTTACACAATCCTTGAAGAAATGAAAAGACGTGGGCAAAGAGACGTCTCTCATTTGTTTGTACCGATTCACCAAACTGGGGGGAAAAAGAGAGGAAGAAGAGATCAGCCTAGCTGAAGTGAGAGGAGCAAACCCTAATTGCCAATGAAGTTAAAGCTCTAAATGGTAAATGAGCACAATTTTTTACAGCTTCAACAGGTTAATGTGGAGCCCAAATTGGATCGTACGTCAATTTAGTTAGCTTGAGAGAGACCTTTCATTTCTCACTTTCAGTCCCAATGCCCTGAAAAATGAACAGTGGCCTTTCGGCAGGATAAGGAATATTGGAACGTAGGAACACTTCCGTGTTGAACAGTCAGAATCCATCCATCCTAGGCTCGAAATTTTTTTCCCTTCCATTCAATTCGATTCGATTCGGTCCAAGTATGCCGCGAATCTACTACGTGTTGCTAGGATCCATTTTCTATACGTACCTTTTAAGAATTGACCTATACATAGTCTCAAGAACCCCGAGGTTTCATCAGATTCATAACTTATGTGAAATTTACTTTGTTGTCGTATAACTTGTCATCCAATTGTAAATAAGGCAATGCGTAAACTTCTATACATGTAATTTAATATAATGTTCTAACAAAGCTAAGTTGACCCTCATCACAGTCTGGTTTTGGACCACAGAAATTAATTGTGGCCACCAATTTCACCGTACATTGTGCAATGAAACAAGCAGTTCTGAGAGCTAGGGTTTCTCAAATTCTTGAGGGCCTTCTCGGTTTGTTGGGCCACACGATGATCAACAAGAGGTAGTAAGGTCCACAACCGTGACTCCTAAGCCCATGACAGCAACCCAATTTAACAAGCAAGATACTGTTTTTGCACCACCAGAGCAAGAGAAGCAAATTGGATTTTTCTTTACCTAATTGAGTTTCTTAGGTGAATAATTCATTTGATTCAGGTTTAACCACAAAAATGTTTCCCGGCCTCGAGAAGGTCCCAATTAGTTTCGTTTTGTGGACAATCTTGACACATTGATCTTCACATGAACAATCTCATGTTGCAATTTTACACAACTTCATAACGTAGATTACAAGATCATAAAAACACTATGATACTTCCATATTAACCATATGATGAAACCTTAGACATCTAGTGGATCAAACCTCCAGTTATTGAACGGTAGGCCACATAGAACCTCAACACTAATCTTCTTTTCGCATTATATTAGAGTTAAAAGGAGTGAATTTACTGTGTGCATCCTCTTTTCTTCATCGATTTGCACAACGAACAATACGTTAATGTACATGTGCTTAATTGGTTTGTTGATATTATGCCAAAGAATATGCGTTGGTTATGAACCACACCATTGACATTGTATCGCATAGATATTGCAATCGACATCCGTATGAACAAATCACACAATCCATATGTAAACTACTGTCTCGTGTTAGTAACTCCGGCCTGTCATGTCATTCTTAGGTTGGTTGGTTTAGACATGAACCTTAATCGACAATCAGCAAATTGTGAGCATCACGAACCACAGCTCAATTTCATCCCGGAATTTGCAAGTCTCTACTGAATAATCAATTGGCATGCACGGGCCTTGATTATGGGCTAGCGGCCCAAACGAGCCCAATGGAGCCGCCCATCCTACAGGTGACATGGCCATTGATTTAGGTTCTCATCATCATTATCATTATTCAAATGGAAGGCCCAACAAAATAGTTTCTTTCTTGGGCTTGGCCCACCTGAAAGCTATTAGTTTTTAATAACGTTTGGAAGGGTCATTCAGGCCCATCTAGGACAGACGTCAGCCCTTTTCTTCCTCTAGGCTCGATTGAGCTTGCTAGGCTAGCCCGTTGATCAAGTCTATCAAATTATTATTGGAAAGGATAATTGCCACCTCTCCCTGTTTTATCTTCTTCTTCTTTTTCTCCTTATATCTGCCACGACCCTTCTCTATTCATTGAGCATGAGAAATTCATTTATATTTACAATTGCATGAATTAAGATATCGCCAGATGTATGTCATAATTGTAACATTATGATACATTAAACAAGTGGGGAAAATGTTAAAGCGAGGCCTAAGAGTGGCATTTTGGTGAATTTTGACATGCCTAGGGGAAAATTTGGGAAATTTATATAAGAAAAATGGCTCTCTGTGCAATTTAATTTTATGTTCTGCAGCGTAAATTGATGGGTTATTAAGTTAGATTAACTAAAGGAAATCCAACCGGTCTAAAAATGACTAGTTTAGAAATTTCACGGCAAATTAGTAGTTTCACAATGCTAGAGTGCTAATATGTTAAATCTAAAAATTCTGAGGGGCAGTCATGACAAGAAATCTTATGATTATAAATGATTAAGTCTATATTATAGAATTTGTTACTTAATCTAGACAATTGACCTAATAAGTCAAAATGTAGACTTGATTGCATAGCTTAATCAAACATGAGTTGTTTTGGCGATTTTATAAAATTCGAGGCTTGATTTAAGTGTAATTAAATATTCATACTGATTAGATAGTAGATGAATTGCCTTAGCTAACTAATTTGATTAATATAGCTAGATTACAAAAAAAAATGGAATTTAATGGTGAAAATGTGAAACACGGAACTTTATAGGGGCATTCATGTAATTCTAGATATATGAAATTATCAATCAATAATTGCACTTTCTTCTGATTAAGATGAAATTGATCATGATGCGGTCTTGGTAATGATATCATAAGAGTTAGCTAAAATAATACCTAATATTAACTTAATAAAGAGGTAGTCATTCTATTTGTAATGGAAATTAAGTAGCACGATATATGATGTATTCTTACAACTTCAAATCAAGTGAGGCACCTTGCTTTTATTAACGAGTCCTTTGGGTAAAATTTGATTACTAGGTTACCTAGTTTGTTTATTTCTTTTTTTAAGTTGATTATGCCCTTCCATCCCTTGGATAGATAGAGAGGGAGGGCAGATTTTTTATTTTTTCATGTTGTCGAGTGGAACCATGCAGTACTAGACATGAGATAGATCTTTCAAAAAACAAGGCTTTTTCCTATCCCATAGGGAAAGGTCCTTCCCCTTTGGGCCGGTTGTGGGCAAGGATGGATTCAAACCCCCCACACCGTGATTCATAGCCACGTGCTCCAATCCTCTGAGCTACAAGCCCCGTCCCGTCTCACATTATGAGAGTTGGCCATGCTTGAAGTTGTTACCTTAACCGCAAGGAGGGGATGCCAAAGGCTTACATATGTGATACAAGAAATTATATGATTTGCGGCATGATAAATCGGGGATGTAAAATTGTGAATTTTAAGGCATATAAATTATTATGGTGGCAATTTATATATAGAAAATGCCTAGAGTTTAGTGTTATTATTTTTGCACCATTGTCATGCGATGATTGCATGTCAGCAAAGCATGCATTTGACATCTATGCCACGACTAATTCGCTAGAAAGAGAATTCCCTTATACAAATATATGCAGGAGGCTCTAGAAAAAAAAAACATTATATTTCACAGGATATTAAGAGCTTCTCTCTCAGCGCCAAGATCGAGAGTTCAAAACGCAATTACTAGCATCTAAAATGGGAGGCCATGTTGTTGGGGTCTGTGCTAGTCTCCCCAAAAATATAAGGGTTCGGCTCTTTAGTGCTGTCTGAGCATAGAGAACCCATGATGGACTCCTCGATAAAAAAAAAAAAAAAGAAAGAAAGATTGTACATGAGGTCCTATAATTTTCACTTGATATGTTGTGACATTATGGAATTGAGGTCCCAATAAAAACAAATAGAGGGGTCAAAAGAAAATGAGAATATAATAGCCATCATGGTGCAGTTATATGGTGGAGTATTTATTCTTATTACTATAAAACTAGTATAGAAGACTCCCATGATGGATGGACCAGATGGGTGATTGGATGATTTTATTATTGTGTTCCCCCACGTTAGTGGTGACGATGCCTTATTAGTCAAGATGAATCTTGAATAGAGACAAGTGGCAATAAATGCTCGCATGTGTATATTGGAGAAATAATACGTCATTTGCTTATAGTTGACGAGTTAATTTCATTTGTGTAATAAGGCAGAAAGTCAATGCATCTATCCATGTTATAGTATATGCAAATATTTTTGTAATAGTCTTGCACTCATTTTGTTATGTTTTAATATTGGGTCGAGTGGTAAGATGATTTTCTTTTATACATATGGAGATTTCATTGATTATGCTCTGACTCATTCATTTATCCATTTTTAAAATATGTAGTTGATGGTCCAACTTTACTTGATTAGCTTTGGGACATGACTATCTATTGAGTAAGATTGCCAATATGTCCATGTGCTTGGCTTTGAATTGGAGTATCTTAGGTCAAATATTGGACCTCTCCAACTCGAGATCCGGCCGGACCGAAACTTCCGACCTATGCTAGCCTCACTCGAGCTCCTCTGATTTTCATGCATTTGAACTTCCAAAATAGAGTAGAGTCAATCAGGGAAAAAAAAAACTCTTCATATTCTCTCTCTCTTAGAGCAAACCTTTCATCTTCCAAAAACTCTTCCTTTTTTTGGAACTCTCCGATCTAAGCTGAAGGCTTACTTAACCTTTGATTTTCTCCGTTTACTATTTTGCTTGTCTCTTTTCTCTCCCTATATGTTTTGGGAGCTTATATGTGTGAACAAATATCTGCAACTGATCTCGGGTGACTGTGAAGTTCAATTCAATCTTTCATCGAGTTGATAGTTATGGAGGAGGATGATCGTGACATCTCTCCAAGATTATGCCACTATTCTCTCTCGAGTTAGATTTAGATCTAGATTTGGAGGTTTGCTTTTCCGAATTAAATCTAGGAATTTCTTACAAGTACTTGATCTATGTTCTTATGATATTACTGCATGGTGACGGCGATGATGGCGTTGCATCTAAACCCGCATCACTAGCCATTGCAATTAGAAAAAGGGGAGATCTAAGCATGTGCTTATCACTAAATATAGTGATTGACCGCCAAAAAATCACGTAGGCAATACGAGTGTGCTAGTTATAAACTTCTTGGTTATTTGTGTTTTTTTTTCTTTCAGATTTATCAGACTTAAAAAATTTCTATGTACCTTTCATGTATTATTATGATAAATAAATGAAATCTCTCATTCAAAAAAAAAACGGGGCATTCAGCTGCCAGCCTCACGAACTTCGAGCAATCCGCCCTCTCGAGACATCCCGGGGCACCAATATCAACTCAAATCCCAACTCGACCCGACTCGAAACCACGGGCCGCACTCAACATACGGAAAAAAAATGTAACCATTGGTCCATTGTGTAGGAGGCGTGAAAAAGTGGTTTAAAATCTACAAAAAGGAAGCCAAAATTATCAAATAAATAAATAAATAAATAAAAAGGGAGGAGCTTGAGTGACTTCTTCGCATTTTCCATTTTAGGAAAAAACCAGGAAAGGCGGAAAGTTTAAAAAAGGGGCAAAAAAAGTAATAATAATAGAGGAATCCGGGGGGGAACCGGCGGTCTAAATCTTATCTCCTACGCACGCGCACTCCCCATCTTTTCCCTCCCCCACCCACCGAAGGAGCAGTCCCCAAGACCGTACCGTTCCCCTTCAAACCCCCACTCATCGCCGTCCAATCGCTTGTCGGAAAGAGATATCCGACGGCCCTCGTCCCTCCCACGTCGCGCGCCCTCATTGGCCAACCGTCACGTCGCGGCCGAGGACCGCTTTCCCATTGGTCCACGTTGCGCGATCACCGTGGCTCGATCGAACCCCGCAAGTTCAATAGAATAGCAATATCATGTCGTCCACCAAACCGGGCCCCACCACCCCGAATGGACAAAAAAAAAAAAACAGAGAGAGAGAAGGGGGAAATGCGACTGAATTCGTGGCGGAAGCTCCTTAAATGGCGACTTCGCTTCTCGGAGCAGACACCTGTCGAAACCACCGCGCTGCGGCTGTTGTCTGGCAGCCTTTCTCTCTCCCCTCCTCGGTGTCGACACGACGACTCAAGCCCCGCCTCGTCTCCTTTTCGCCGTACATATCTCGCTTCCCCAATGAAGAAAGGTAGCTCTTTGTTACCGTTGACGGCGGTTGTTTGACGCTTCCGTTTCGCCTGGCGTGTTCGTATTTTCGTGCGTTGGTTTGTGGGTCGTGCGCATTTTTCTTTCGTTGGGCTCTCCTTTTCCTTCTAAGTTTTGACTGGGTGCTTGCTGCTTCGTTGTCTTTCTCTTTTGTTGTCGCATGGAGTGCTCGGCGGTCGAGAGATGGACTGTTTGTGTTTTTGGCCTTTAGAGTTGTTGGGATGTTGTTTCTTTTGAATTTGGTCTCGATGCGACGGGCGAAATTGGAGGGAAGAGCCCGGTTGGACCTTTGGCGGTCCGTCAGGCGATCTTTTGTTTTTCTGGGTCCGCGTTCGGGTTGAAGTTTGGCTGTGATGTTGGGAGGTTGGGATGATGCTCCGGATTCTCACAGAGGGAGGGAGGGAGGGAGGGAGGAGGGTGCGTCGTATTTTTCACTTGCGAGGTCATTTTGGGCTTCTCGCGGGTTTGGGAATCGTGATGTTGGTCGGTTTTTGGGATGGAGATGTTGTCGTCAGTTGAATTTAGTATGTCATTCGTCAACTTGTGCGAAAAGCTGCTGTTCTTTTCTTCTGATCGGAGTTAAAAGTTGTTATTATTCTCTTCTGATCTGCACCTTGGGGATGCTTTGTAAGGATGTCCTGTGGTGCCGATACTTCAGACATGTCCTTTTGTCTAGTTTCAATCTGAAAACTTCTTATCAAGTCATGCGTTCTTACTTTTTCATTTTTTGGCGAGATGAAGATTAGTTGGCCTCAGTTCAGGAATTTGAATCAACAGTTCTGGTCAGATAAGTTTTTGCACATTCAGTATTCTGCCAGGATACCTGAATGTGCAGGCCTTGTTGCTGCAAAAGCTAAACCCACAACAATTCCGTGTCCTTTATATGAAACTTTATCTGTTTCAGGACACAAGCCAGTAGAGCCCACGCCCAAGAAGGAATATATAATGGATGTTTAATTCCCAAAGCGTCTCAGTTATTTAGCAAAATAAAGTTATGAGTGATCAATTCTCTTCTCCTCTCACCGTAGATTTCTTTGGCTCATTACAAATTGGTATGAGAGTGGTCGAACCTGTGAATCATGGAAGCCAACAAATCACAAACTAAGGCTAAGGAAGATTGGATTAAATCATTTATGCAAGAACTTGGAATATTTAATATGTCAGAAACGCTTGCCCCTCACTAACATGAACCTCAAGTGTTTACCATGCTTCAATACCAATTCTTCCTCCTTAGGTTGGGCTGTCATGGCTGGGGTCATGACAGTCTGGAGATTGATACACTGAACCAGTTTACATCCTTACATCCTACACCAACTGGGAAATATTGAGTTGCTAGCATATTTTTGTAACACAGATCCATTTAATTGCCAATTCAAGGCATAATTTGCAGGCCTCGTGTGATGATTCTTTGAGAAATTCTTCCATTCTTCTAAATGCTTTAAACAGGAATCCCTAGTAACTTAAGCTTGTGTATTGCAGAATTTACTTTTTACTTGAGCGAGAAACATATACAGCTCTGCTTCGCAAACAGCTGGATATGCATCAGTTTAACAGTGATGCACTTCAAGTTTGCCTTTATTTAGAGTACTATCTGTTTTCTTTAACGTGTTCCCAAGAGTGCAGATATATATTCGTAATTTTCTATTTTAAATTCACTCAGGAGTCTATGGGGATGTGAGTTTTATGTTCATCATACAGTTGAATTGTAATTTAGCATCGTATATTCTTCCATACTCATACTCATTTTCACTTGGTTTGATGGACATTGAACTCTAGAAATCTGAAGAGAGGGTGGACTAAAATTAGGGTGTGGAGAAGGATACTTCTTGCTTCTTGCGACAGTCTTTTGGAGAAAGATGGCTTCTCAATTTAATTTCAAAGGCATGACTGATGCACCGCTTTCTGAAGGAGTGGCTGGGAAACCACAGGGAAATCATCCTCTAAGTCGGCAACCATCAATATACTCTTTGACTTTTGAGGAGTTCCAAAACACGTGGGGTGGGCTTGGAAAGGATTTTGGGTCAATGAACATGGATGAACTTCTGAAAAATATTTGGACAGCTGAAGAGACTCAGGCAATGACGTCTTCCACGGGTACAGGGGATGGAAGCCTTCCAGGGGGTAATATACAGAGACAAGGGTCATTGACGCTGCCACGTACTCTTAGTCAAAAAACTGTTGATGAAGTTTGGAAAGATCTGCTCAAAGAGAGTACTGTTGCTAAGGATGGGAACAAAGGTGCGGGATTTAATATGCCACAGAAGCAACCTACTCTTGGAGAGATAACCTTGGAGGAGTTCCTACTCAGAGCAGGAGTTGTAAGAGAAGATGCTCAACAAGTTGGAAGACCCAACGACTGTGGGTTTGTCGGCGATTTTCCGCTGCTTAGTAATAGTACTGGTTTGGGTCTAAACTTTCAACAGCCGAGCCGAAACAATGGATTTGTTGTAAATCAGATTGCTGAGAATGGTAAGTCGATACCTGGTCAGCCTCCTAATTTTGGATTCAATGTCGGCAGTATTAGATCCAACCAGCAGCAGATCCAGCAACAGCACGATATGCCCTTCCTCCCCAAGCCAGCCACTATGCCTCTTGCCTCTTCCATGAATATGGCAAATAATTCCCAGTTGCCTGGTTTAGGGTCAAGAGGGGCAATCGGGATGACAGATGCATCCATCAAAAGTTCCTTGGTTCAGGGAGCCAGGCTGCCGACTGGAGTTGGCATGACTGGGTTAGAGACTAGGGGAGTTGCTCTTCAGACAGTATCTCCTGCTAACCATATGTCTCCTGATGTAATTTCTAAGAACACGATGGATTCGTCTTTACTCTCACCAGTTCCTTACCCGTTTGGCCGAGGAAGAAAAAGTAGCGGTGCTTTGGAGAAAGTCGTCGAGAGAAGGCAAAGGAGAATGATAAAGAATAGAGAGTCAGCTGCTCGGTCTCGAGCTCGGAAGCAGGTCAGTAAACTGCTTCAAAAACTCTGTTCTTTTAGTTAATATATTTTTTTCTGATGGTACCGGAAATTAAACTAGAAGAATTTTTTGTATGCCATTTTCTTTGATATCAAGTTTCTTCTTAATGGCTGTTATTTCATGTCATCCAATAACAGAAATTTTCATGAAAAATGGGAGAATAAGTTTGATTCCTGCATAAACTGAAAGCAACTATTTAAGGACTCTTTTTACCTACTTATGTGCCCTGAAATGTTTTTTTTTCTTTTTTTAAGTCATGGTGTTTGTTTGTGCTGTGTTTACTGAAATATTAAAACACTGAGTTGCCCCTTGTAAGCTTATGTTATTCTGGATGTCACTAGTTAGTTACATAGTGAAAAAAACTAAGGTATTTAATTTCATAAAGTGAAGGCAATATAATGGCAACAGAACCAACTGCACGTCTCTAAAGCAGTGTTGAAGCAGATAATGCACTCGGGAATGTATACTTAGGATTGCACACTGTTTAGCAAATAGGCTTGAGGAATTGATCCCTGGCAGTGGCAGTTTCAAAATTATTATAGCCTTTACTTGGAAAAATTGGATACGTCATCTTTCCAGATATGGAATACTTGCAGGCCTATACTTTGGAACTTGAAGCTGAAGTTCAAAAACTTAAAGAACTTAATGAGGAATTACAGAGGAAACAGGTACCTGATCAAGTTAGTAATGTTGCTGCCATACTGAAGAAGTTTTATTGTTTCAATATGTCTTAATTCATTCATACTTTTTTTTTTATGTCCTTTGGTATAATGATGCAGGACGAGTTGATGGAAACGCAAAAGAGTCAGGTACATTCAATTTCTATAGTTAACTTGAACTCCCCAGTTTCATGATTAAATATAAACAGAGAAACCTAAAGTTATGATGGGTACAAATTGTTCTGCCTGTACTGTGATCGGTACAAATTATTTTGCCCTGTCTCAATAATGTAATGGCAGCTCCAACTACAAGTGCTCGCCTGTAAGGGCTCCTTAGAGCCACTAAATATTACATTGCTATCATATCACCCTCGAAAGGTGTCATCTGAATGCAGATTCCTTCGAGCATCTAAACCATTATTTTGGTGATCTATCCTGATTGCTTTATTTTTAGCCTGCTCCATTGGTGAACCCAATTAATACCAACATTAGAATCTGCTAAAGTAAAGTGATTTGAAAGTCACTATCAATTGAAAGCTACTACTGAGTAGTTGAACTCTCCATGATACTCTATACAAAGCAATGACAGATCTCTCTCTCTCTCTCTCTCTCTCTCTCTCTCTCTCTCTCTCTCTCTCTCTCTCTAAACTGACATTCAATATGTTAATCGGGTTCTGAGGAATTATCCAGTGACACAATTTACTAATGTAAATAGGAAGAACATCATATGGGTCTGCTACGTGTCTTACCTAACTAAGGGATCCCTCTATTTAAAAGTGCCAATCCTAATTGTTTCCTTTTTGTGTTTCTGCAATTTGTGCAGATGTTAGAGAAAGTGAATCGGCAATGGGGAGGTAAAAGAATCTGCTTGAGGAGGACGCTGACAGGCCCATGGTAGACAGCCTTGAGATTGATTTTAGATGTTCGAGTTGAGAGTGTGGGATATGTGGGCAACTCCAGTGTTGGGATGTACATCTTATCACCCGATGCTACTCTGTTAAATAAGACTATGCAGAGATTAGGTAGCTGTATCTATAGATCGGCAAGGAGTGATGAGCAGCTGTAAATTAGTTGTGAACCATATTCAGTTCGATGTCTAGGCGGAAGGGGACTTATTTTGGATTAGTGTGCTACATTTGTGGGGTGGTGAATAGCACCACCGTGTTTTGGCCACAAGAAAGTTCTCAAGAAGTTGATGCATCATATCTGTAACATAGATTGATCTTAGGTAATAAATCAGTAGATTTGATGTTCTTACATCCCTCTTTGATTGTTCCCTGGTTTGCAATTTAACCATCCATAATAATATTAGGTTGTGAATACACTCATAAGGATGTCGAGAATTATTTTGGAAGTAATTATGGAGCTTGACTGATCATATAAATCAGTCTTATATCCTAGCTAATTTAGCCACCAAAGAGAAAAGCACAGAAAGATCACCCTATGCTTAAACAAACTGAAGTTGTCTGTCGTTTCTTTACTATGGATAATTCATATGAAGAGGAGACAATGTTAGCATTCATATGGTAAGTCGAACTGTAGCTAACAAATTCTACAGAAATAAGTGTATATACAAGAAGCACTCATCAGAGACCTGGATCATCAGATTAGTGACTAAAACAAGAGGGAAAAGGACACTCGCAGAAAGAAACGAGAAAAAGGCATTCCAACTTCAATCCCCATTAGATGCGTAGCCTTTGCAGCTGAAAATAGGATATACGCAAGTAAAGGCAGCTATGCAGATACGCTCAGTTTGTTTGGACATCTCTCCACTCTTTTTCATCCTCACTAGTCCATAACTAGGATTGGATCAGGAGCAAATGAATCAACCACAATCCATCAGCATTAGGCATCGGCAGAATCTGCAACCAGACAAAGTCACCTTAGCATCGAGTGGTCAAATATAAAAATATTACCAGCTTGGACTATAATCAAATGAGCAAATACAGTACAAGTAGATGTCTCACTGGCAATCGGCACCTGCACAAAGGGCATGAACTCTCTTGAACGAGCAGCTTTCACATCATTCTGCAATAAAGGAGAACCAAAATTTCTCTCTCCATTCAGCTGAAGACCCTAAAATCCCCCATTAGAGCATTGTCCATGCAAAAGTATAGTTCCCTTAGTAGATGGATGATGAGCAGGGAAAGTTGACTTTTGGGGAGTAAGCCCATGGACCTCCCTAACTTCTGGGATACTCAAATACGAGGCCTTCTGCAACACTTCTTGCCCTTCCGTGGCCAAAAAATTTGCTAATGACAGCCAGTGCAAAATCTGTGACAGATGCGAGTCCACTGCTTGTGATCACCTTTCCATCAATGACCACTTTAGCACCTTCCACTCCTTCACAAGCGAGGTCATTTGCAACAGATGGATGCGCAGTGACTCTCTTACCCTACACATTAGAGAAATTACATGCAACCCAATACAGAAGATAAGGGACAAAAAAGGGTACTGAGTAGGATTATAAATACCTTCAGTAAACCCTGTCTGTGTAAGATTGCTGGTGAAGAGCAGATTGCTCCATATACCCTTCCAGCCAATTTTTGCTCCTTTAGCAGCTTTTTCAAAATTCTGGACTTATGTAAACAGTCAGCACCAGCAGTTGCTCCCTGTAATTCCATGTTGAATGACTTTTTCAATTAATTGTATACACATGCAAACAATATTTTAATAAATTGAATTGCAGAATAAGCATGCATTTAACAAGCTCAATAGGCAGGCAAATTGAGCACTTTATTATGGGCTCTCTTCACATATCTATATTACTAAAAACATGATGAAAAGAATCATCAAATTAAATAATCTAATAACAGCAGAAAATCTATCTTTCCAGCAAAATGGTTTAAAGCAATGCTGTGATGTGCATAAAGCTCTTGCTCGGTAGAGGCAACCTTTCCACAACCTTCCTCCACCTCAAGTAACCAAAAATTTCTATTAGAGCTTTTGCGTAGTTACTGCTCATAAAGCAACAAAAGTTTATCGTCTTGATTTGCTTTCAAGGTTACTAGTCATAGAGCTCTTGTAAGAGTAACTCTTACACAACTGCAAAAGGTGACGTTTCTAAGAGAAAAACACCAAAAGAAAATCTCACTGGAAGAATGATCAAGTCATAGCTTGCTTCTGCAGCTTCACCAATTAACTTGTCAGCAACAATTTTTGTGCCTTGCGATCCCAAAATCTGCAAATGTTTTTCAACTGAAGCAACCACCACATCTACTTTGGCTCGTCGTAAAATGTCCACTACAGTTACCACTTCAATGTCCTCACAACCATTTGCAATTGGAATTAGGACCTGTTTGAAGTTTAAATAGAGAGAGATGTCATAAGTGTTACAAACAAATCCTTTCCATAATAAGTGTTATTATATTGTAAAAAACAATAAAATAGAAACAAAAGATTCTTTTTTTTTTTTGGGGGGGGGGGGGGGGAGGAAAAAAATTAGACAAAAGAAAACTGGTGCATGATGGAAATAAAGATTTTTCTTCGAAAAGTGATGTTTGCCAAAATAACCTCCAAAATCACTCATGAAATTGGACTGCACAACAAGCAACTTTTCTTTCAACTGACAGAGAGTCTGATAAAACAAGCTATTTAAAGTGAAGGGTCTATTAAGACTTGCAAGCATGAGAATCAAAGACTTTCACAAATTACAGATGATAACACATTCTAACTACAGCCATTAAGCACATGGTAGATGTAACTTGGCTTTATCAATCAATTTCATGCACAAATTCCAACTGATTAAAGCTATTAGAAGCAAAGGAAGGGTGCTTGTGACTAGCTTTTACTGCTAAGTTATATAAGGAAGCAAAGCCTAGATCATAAGTCTCTAGTAACTTGATCAGTTGGTGGAAACTAATTGTCTTAGACTGCAAATTTGGTCAAAATAGTCGTGCAAATTTATGTACATTCTATAAATCGCTTTCCTCCATATTATGAACCCTTCTGTTAAATTTAGAAAGTCTTTATTCCCACAAACCCACCCTCAACAACAGATCTTATAGTCTTGGACAGGATGGGTGAGTCTAGCTACCTCGAAGATAAAAAAGGGCCTTCTTTTTTTCCCGTTCTGACGAGAATCTAGCAATGATAATGCAACTTCATTTCCAACTCTTTCTCAAATCCTTCTCTTTCAAAGGAACAACCTTATTTCCAGCTTCCGGAAACTACAGGGGTTACACAAAGTATCCCTAGAAAGATAACACCCCTTAGGGAAAAACATGTCATTCTCAATTCACATATGCAGATTTAATCCAATAACCCACTTTCTCAGCCACAGAACCAGGGAAAAACAGGGATTGTCAGATGGCTACATCATTCCATCAAAAAAAGAAATAATAATAATAATAATAATAGTAATATTTTTCCAATTTCTATAATAGCAGATTATTCTTTTGTACATGTGATAATATCAAATGTAATTTAAATCTTTAAGTACACTGAACATTTCTTCCCCCTTTATTAAAATTCTAGCTTCATCACTGCACTTTCTATAGTTCAAATTACACTACATATCCTACAACTGCAATCAAGGGCTCCGTACATTCCTGTTGTCCCACTTTAAACCTGGGAGAATCAATTTCTTACACAATATTTTGTAACTGGAAACCTTTTCTTCTCTTTCCAATAGTACACACTTTTCTTCCTATTTATGATTTGTCATTGATAGGAATAGGGGGAGGGAGGGTAATATAGAGATTGCTAGCATCATCTCCTCAAAAAGAGTTTAACCCTATATTGACAAGATTGGTTCAATGCCACTTTTTTTCACCAAACTATCAGGTAGGTGAGATGACAAGCTGCTCTATTGCCAGGTGAGGATCCATTTCAACAGTGTTATAAAGTATATCTAGGTATAAACTGATCTTAATGTCCAAGACTTTACAATTAGAAGAAGCATAAGCAAAGGATGAAACATAGATACAAGAAGTCTGTGACTTCCCCTTTTCTGTTGGGTAATGGTAGTTCATTTTTGTTTAATAGTACCGCTTCAGGCAAGTATGACATGATATGATCCTATAGCCTTAGAAGATAAGAGGTCATAGCAGTGAATTAGGAAGACAGTATAACTGATGAGAAACAAACCTACGCATCGGTCTATGGTGAGGAGAAGAGCTCAATACTTGAACACAAATTCAGAGATACCACTTACATGAGGAGTATGGTCCACAATCCACTCAGCTTTGTTGAACTCTAAGTCTTTAGGATTATCATCGGCACCACGCATCAGCTATAAATAAATGAGGAAAAAAAGGGGAAGACATCAAATTCAAGAACTATATTCTTCAAGTGGTTCATTAGTGAAGTCTTGGATGAACATTAAGTCTAACACAATATTACACAATATGTACTAGGCCCTTACCAAGGATTCTCCAATTTCCACAGCGACAGACTCGCCAAAGAGCTGCTCCACTAAGGAAAGAGCAAAAAGGAATGAAGTTCCAGGACCACGGCTAGTCGTGAGCTCTCCTGAAACTTGAATATTTGATTTAACGGCCCAGAAAGTGGGGAGCTTGTCAAAGAATGCAGGGTGACAAGTAGTCTAGCATGAAAAACAATGTCATCACCAGTTACAGTTTGTGTATATATGTCTAATTTAATGCAAGACATAGCAGCCCACCTGCTTTCTTTTCAGAAGTCCCCAGGGGAGAAGTGCAACTGCAGGAGCAGCACATATAGCTCCATATAACCTCTTTTCCTCAGCCTGTTTGCTCATGATTTTTCGAAGGATCTCACAATCCCTTAGCCGTGCTGAACCAGGCATTCCTCCCTATAAGTGCAGAAATATCATTATCACAAGACCACAACTTGGTTGATTGAAAAATTCCAGTCCTCTTTATAGTTTTAGCTTCAGTCATTGTGATTTCATCATTACTTTTGCTTACTTTGATCTTAGCATCATGGAAAAGCTAGGGGAAAATGGCTTGCTTTAGAAGAATATTTGGATGCTCCATGTATTCCTTACTTGCTAAATCATACTACTACTTTTGAAAATATACATTCATGTGAAGAAATGTACCGGCAAAGCCACCAGATCATAAACTTCCTCACAGCATTCTGAAATTGAGACATCGGCGACAAGTTTGACGCCACCAGAAGCTTCAATCTGGAGCTGTGGCTCCACCGAAGCCACTGTCACATTTGCACCAGCTCGACGAAGCACATCAATTAGCACCACAGCTTCCATTTCCTCTGTACCAAATCCAACTGGTATTAGGACCTGGCAAAAGAGAAAAGACAAATTAGCACTCCAAATGAAACCGTGGATATCTATAACCAAACTATCTTTTCAAAACAATGAAAACTTCATTCTTTCCCAAAGATGTGTGTCACAACCAATCTATATTATGCCCAAGATTTTTCACTTTTTCGCGCTAGAAATGCATTTGGAAAATTCATTATATTTCATACTTAACCATCGACCCTTCATTCCATATATTAGGAGATAACGGAGCATAATCGAAATCTTTTCAAAACTTCACCTTTTATTGTTGTTATCCAGTCATCGAGACGAATAACGCGGACAGTAAACAAATTAAGTGAATTCCTCAAATGGGTTCTTCAATTTCTTTTTCTTGAGTTTCCTCTTCAAATGAAAATGGAAACAGTAAACCTGCAACTTTCAATGCCAAACAGCCTCTTGTTTTCTTATGCTCGTATTCCCATCGATTCACGCGAAAGAAAAGACAAAAGAGGATAAAAAATCTCAAAGGGGGACCTTCTTAGTCGCGACAGGAGGAGCTCCCGCCTCGTCCTTCGTTAAGACAGTTGGAGGTGGGCAAGGAGACGGCGTCGCCCCGGGGGGGCTTGACGAGCGTTCCCTCGAAGCATTTCTTCGTGGGGACACGGAGGACGCGAGCGTCGTATAAGAAAGCGTAGTTGGTGGCGTAGTCGAAGACTTCAAGATTGAGGAGGGCCTGCGAGGGGACATGAATTTGAGAGACGGCTTCACAGAGAGGAGCGACGACGACAGAGACTCCATTGCTGTTGAGCTCGAGCTCCGCGGAAAGCAGGATCATCCGCCGGCGCTTCAGAGAGGGGAAGTATCTCATCCAAAAAGATTCAGAAGTTTTTTTTTGGTTTTTTCTGTGGTTACCAAAATAAAAAAATAAAAAGTTACAAATAGTAAATTTAATGCAGGTATTTAAAATAAACGATAAATACCATAAAAATCCCTCGAACTGCTACCCCAATTATAAATTTATCATAAACTAATTTTTGAATCATCAAAATCCAAACCAATATAGATGTCATAAATTTATCCCAAACTAAATTTCAGATCATTAAAAATCCCAAATTGATTATTTACCTTCCATTAGATTCCGTCAAATTTTATAATGAAACTAGTAAGTTGGATAGAATTGATATGATGAAATCTATAGTGATGTCTCTATTAATTTGGAGCAAATTTTATCGTAAGTGCACCAATTTGAGATTATGTCATAATATTAATTCTAAAGTAAATCGCATTTGTTGGATCCCAAATAGGATCTACATGGGGCCCACACTTTTTCAATAATCAATATTCGATATAATAGATTCACCGTATTAATAAAAATGTCCAATGCTTTTTATTTTTGGTACACAGCTTAATCAGACTGCAATAAATAACGAGAATCGAAATAGCCGTTTTAATGCTGGTCGTATCTTAGGTAAGTACTTCCACTCGAGAGTTTGATTACGATAATCGTTCTCATCCTATTATCCTTCTCATGGATTTAATTTAAGCAAAATTTCATGAATCAACATCAATGCTATCGATACTAATTTGCTCGATTTATATCAACTTGACACCTTTCAACTATTAGTCAATCAACAAGATTTACTCCAATACGACCTTCACTTAATTTTATTCGCTTCTCGGTTTGAGCTTAACTGTCCATTATCTTCTCGATCAATATTGAATAACATGCGTCGGTAGTCAAATCACAGTTGGCATCAATTTCATTTTGGTTGATAACTATGACTTTAAGAGATTCCACTCTCTTATTAGGAAGCATTTGGTTCAGCTTATGTGCCTCGAATGCTTAAAGCCCATTGGGGAAATATATGAAGTGTTTGACAATTATTATCAAAAGGTTTTTAGATGGAAAACTGGTATTGAGGAAAGCTAAAAGCTAAAAGCAAGTTTTGCTACTTTTCAGCATTTTCCCAAAATCCATTTACAAAACTGAACCAAACACAGCTCTAGCACTTTCACTAAAGTACAACCGCTAATGCCACAATCAACATATGGTTGATGATGCGAATTGTGTATAAACTTTAGCTTCTCTAATATCAAAGTAGGCATTCTTAGGTTTTGGTTTGCAAAAATGCTCAAAATTAATATGTCTTCAACATTTAGCATTATTAATACTAGTTTTTCATATCAAAACCATTTTGATAATATTTGCCAAACACCTCATATTATCTCAACTTAAATTCCTTTGGAAAAATTTAACCAAATGTACCCTTAGGCATATTTATTATTATAATTGAAAATCAAGGCCAATACATTTAAGATTAAGTGAAAGTAAAAAGTTATATTAAATATATATAACATATATAGTTCCTAAATTTTAACTAAATACACAAATGTGATATTTAAACTTTTAATTTGCTCAATTTTGTTCATAGAACATTAACATAATATGTTATGTGATTTTTGAAATTTTAATGTTCAGTCTATACCTTAAGCTTTCAGGTATATGTATGTTCAATTTATTCACTAAATTATGAAAAGATGTTCAATATTATTCTGAATTTGAATTAATAGAAGGAGAATATTGAATATTTTGATACAATTAATAGATTATATTGACGTGTACCTATAGTTAAGAGATTTAATTAAATAAATTATAAGTTCGGAAACCACATTGTAAAATTAAGATAAAATTTAGAATTTATATCGAATAAATTAAAAGTTGAAGACCATATTATAAAGAGAAAACCCACTAAAAACTCCAAACTTTATCTCGTATGACACATTTATTCCAAATTTTTTTTGTAATACAAAAAATCCCAAACTTTACCTACTATGACAAATTTATCTCAAACTTTTTTTGTGACACCAAAAACCCCAATTTACCAAAAAAAAATTTGGTTTGTTTTTTTAAAGAATGAGCTTCAGCGAGCTTTGCTGATCGCCGAAGGGCGGCAAAGCCCTCATCGGCCGCGAGCGAGGGTGGCGGGGGCTGGGGAGGCCGCCGTAGCCCTCTCTCGTGGCTGGGCGAGGGCTGTCCAGTCCCTCACAGCCCTCGCTCATAGTCGGCGAGGGCGGGGCGAGGGTGGCCTTGCCCAGATCTGGGCGGGGTAGCCCTCGCCCAAATCTAGGCGAGGCCGCCCTCATCTGACCGTGGGGGAGGGCCGTGCAGCCCTCGCCCATGGCCAGCGAGGGCCGGACGTGGCTTGCCACGCCTAAACTCCGTCCAAAATCAGACCGAAGTTGAAGGTTTTCCAATGCGCACCACTTGTTCGACGAAATGCACGAGAGAGCTACGATGAAGATGAAGATGGAGACTCGCGCATTTTGTCGAATAGGTGGCGCGCGCGAGAAAACCTTCGATTGCGGTCAAATTTTGGGCTGAGTTTGGGTGAGGCAGGCCACCTCTGGCCCTCACTGCCTGTGTTTGAGGGGCGCGAGGGGCTGCGCGGCCCTCCCCGTCGGCTGCCTCGCCCAGGGGAGGGTTGCGACAACCTTCCTAGCCTCCGCCGACCTCGCCCACGGCTGGTGAGGGCTTTAGCTTCGGCGGCCGGTGAAGCTCGCTGGAGCTCCTTTAAAAAAAAAACATAAATTATTTTTTTGGGATAAACGCGTCACATGGGCAAAGTTTGGAAGTTTTGGTGTCACAAAAAAAGTTTGGGATAAATGTGTTACAGTGGGTAAAGTTTGAGATTTTTCGTGTCACAAGAAAAAGTTTGGGATAAATGTGTCACACGGGATAAAGTTTGAGATTTTTGGTGGCTTTTTCCCTAGTATAAATTGGATGGAAATTCTTGACTCTTTGCATCGTTAGGGAAATCGTATTAATTAAAAAGTACAAATAATTATTTTGTGAGTCAATCAAAGTGGATGAAATTCCGACGTGGCGAGCTGATGCGGCGGAGCGTGGCGGATATGAACTCCACGCACGCTCCGCCCCGCGACGCTCATATGATAAATCGGTTCGTCATTGCCAAAATTCTCCGCCACGAAGCCGTCTTGCCGACCGCGAGGACGAACGGTTTCAGCTCGATCCGGCGAACGGCGATCACAACATGCTCAGGGCTCTGGGGCGGCGAGCGGTCTCGGCTCCCTCGAGTCGCGATTGGATCCCGCCTCCGCGAGGACGACGGCGGGGGTTCTGCTCGGGAGTGCTCCCCGATGGCGTCGATCGCGGCTCCGACGGCTACGCCCGCAACTCCGGAGCCATGGCGGATCTCATCTCGCAGCTCCAGTCTCAAGTCCAGAAGGTACGCGGACGACGGTTGTGTCTGGGAGTGGATCGTGTGCGTGTGCTGGCGTCGCAAGTGCGTGCGCTTCGAGAGCTTATTCTGGTGTTTGAGTAGTATAGTGGTTTTGGGTTTGATGGTTGGAAGGTACTCGGTGGGGGAGGAGCGGAAGCCGTGAAGAGGAACAGGAGCAGGAATAAGCTGCTTCCTCGGGAAAGGATCGATCGTCTCATTGACCCCGGCTCTTCTTTCCTCGAGCTCTCGCAGGTTTTGAGACTTCTATTTCTTGGTCATGCGCAGCGTTTCCGTTATTCATATCATGGCTGTTGAATTGTGTTTGAGTCGATTCATGTCATTGCAATTCATCCTAATATCGTTGTACATAATAAAATATTGATTTTTTTCCTAAATTTGTGTTGATCGGTGCGAACCTTTTGGAGTTGATTGATATCTCCGTGCAGGAATGCATCGTGTCAATTTGTGTCAAAGACTAACTGCTAAATTGGTTGATGGTATATTGCTTTGCATTAGCCTTGTTTCTTATTAATATCAATCGAGGAAAGTTTACGGAGTTTTAACAAAGTTGGTGCTCACTCTATTAGATACTCTAGTCCATGCCACTTCTTGAACCAATTTTTTTTTTTAAAGCAATTGAAATTGACCTCAGATCAAGATTGTATCAGATGCATATTAGGCTCCTGCATCATTACTTAACATTGTCGTCACTGCAGTTAGCTCTGTGGTTCCGGAAAAAAGAGAACTGCCGGGGATCATAAGTTTCTTTTTTTTTTTTTTTTTTGAACTTCTCTTGAAATTCTGTCTGTACGCCAAAGCTGTCTTGTTTCTCTACTTCTTATCCTGCATCCTATGGGAAAAGCTTGCAGGCCATGAACTGTATGAAGATCCCTTGCCATCTGCTGGTATAGTCACTGGAGTAGGTCCTGTTCATGGACAGCTTTGTATGTTCATGGCTAATGATCCTACTGTCAAAGGGGGAACATATTTTCCAATCACTGTTAAGAAGCATCTCAGGGCACAAGAGATTGCTGCTCGATGTAAACTGCCTTGTGTATACCTTGTGGACAGTGGCGGTGCTTTCCTCCCAAAACAAGCTGATGTTTTTCCTGACAAGGATAATTTTGGTAGGATATTCTACAACCAAGCCGTGATGTCGTCTGAAGGTATTCCTCAAATTGCACTGGTATTAGGCTCTTGCACTGCAGGGGGTGCCTATATTCCTGCCATGGCTGATGAAAGTGTAATGGTCAAGGGAAATGGTACTATATTTCTTGCTGGGCCACCACTTGTAAAGGTTAGTAAGTTGGGTTTTCATGTGTGTTAGCATCAATTCTTCCATCTTTATGCTTCTACCATTAGGCATGGTTAGGTAAATGGTCTATATTACGCACGTTTTAGTGTTTTGTGCTTGAGGATGTCAGTTTAAAACCTGGACATATTATGAAAGAGGAGTTTCAGTAGGCTGCTACAGGAGAGGAAGTTTCTGCAGAGGATTTAGGGGGTGCGGCAGTGCACTGCAAGACTTCAGGTGTTTCAGATTATTTTGCACAAGGTATATAGTTCATCTTTTCTGCGCACTCTGTTTCAGATGTACCTCCTGTGATTTCTCTGACACTTTTTGCGCTATCTGCTTATATATTGAGCTCCATGCGATTTAAGAAATTTAAGCTTTCCAAAATGAATACTTGAGTTTTTATTGTTTTAGAATTGGCTTCTGCATAAATGTAAAAGTTTTTTCTGTGATGAACATCAACTCAATAAATTATTGAAACAGGCTCTCTCTCTCTCTCTCTCTCACACACACACACACACAATTATCATAGCAGGTTGGAGTGTCTTCTTTTGCTGTCACAAATTACATTTTCTGTTTCCCATTTTGTAGATGAGCTGCATGGTCTTGCTCTTGGAAGGAACATCATTAAGAATTTGCACACTGCTGGAAGACAAGGAACTTTGGCTAGATTGCAAAATGTTAATTCTGAGTTTAAAGAGCCATTATATGATGTAAAGGAGCTTCGTTCTATTGCACCAACAGACCACAAGCAGGCCTTTGATATTCGATCTGTTATTGCTCGCATTGTAGATGGCAGTGAATTTGATGAATTCAAAAAACTCTATGGCACTGTAAGCATAACCTTGTAACTGAAGCATTTTGGGGATTCTTTTTCTTTTTCCTGCTGTGTGCCTCTGAGCTTGTTTGACTTTGTTCCATTTTTTTCAGACTCTTGTGACAGGATTTGCCCGTGTTTTTGGACAACCGGTGGGAATTATTGGGAACAATGGGATACTCTTTAATGAATCTGCTTTAAAGGGGGCCCATTTCATTGAACTTTGTTCTCAGCGCAACATCCCTCTTGTCTTCCTTCAAAATATAACTGGGTTCATGGTATGAAAGCTTGTTTGTTTCAATAATTTATGGTTGGGGATAACTTCTGTTGCTTAATTCCAATCTGAATTGGACAGTAGTAACCACTGAATGGCTATTGAGGATATTTTGGCATAATGTGACTCCCAGTCCAGAGGGTAAACTTAGATATCATGGGTGGAGCTCTAGAACTTGCATTGCACAAACAAGATATTCAAGCATCTGAGATATGGGTAATTAAGTACACGATCATAGAAATTAACGTCAGGTTCTTCTCATGTACTTCCATAGTAACAGTGATGGACTGTGTATCCTTTTTGACATTCTTAACTCACTCTTCTACCAACTCAAGAAGCAGCATTGTCCTGTTAAAAAGTAGTGGGCGTCTCATGTCAAGTTAGAGGATGCTAGTTTTAGTGGGGGAAGAAAAGAAGTGAAACGGGAAGAAGTCCTTACTATCATGTTATTTTAAGATGATGACGTGCCACTTCTGAAATATTGTTAGGACATTTTTGTTGTAGGCGGTAGTAGCTGTTTCAAGTAATATTTTGTTTTGTCCTGAAGGAGCTTGACTATAAAGAACAACTTTTAGGGTGATTACACCACTGCAAGTAGCATTTTGGTCATGATTGATTTTCCACTCAAGTTGCCCGATATTGAAATGTCATGCTTCAATATGCAAGGTTGGATCCAGATCGGAAGCAAATGGGATAGCTAAATCTGGAGCAAAAATGGTGATGGCAGTCTCTTGTGCAAAGGTTAGCTTCATGCACTTTGTTTATCATGCTTATTTTTCTTTTCTTCCTGGTCAGTATTTGTGAGTTTTTTAAGGGAACTCTGAAGTAATATATTGGGAGTTTGCAATCTTTCCCTTTCGTTTTTCCTCCTTTAAGAAAAGGACACATTTGTCTTACTTTCATCTGATAAAGCCACTGAGATTTTAAGTTTTTGTTTATGGCAATTCCTTAAGTTGAAGTGCTATGATGCGTTATTTTTTATTGTTTGTTAGAGGTTTTCAATCATCAGCTTACAGTTACTGTCCCTTGTCTAAAGTTTTCTTCAACAGCCAATAAGTATATTTTCCGTTTGAGCTATATGCAGAAATTATATGCCTTTCTAAGGGTCAAACATAAAACTTTTCTATTCTTTTTATTTTGAATTTTCCAGTTGAGTTGGATTTAAGACCTACCGAATGCTTAATTAAACTTCGCTGACTTATTTTTATGACAATTTCTTATAAATATGTACTTATTAGGAAAAGAAAAAAAAATATTTATAAAAAAAGTAGGGGAGACATTCCTTGAGCAAGTAATCAAAAGTTTGTTTTGTCATTGTCCTTCTTATCTATGTGATTCATCGTGTTATAGATGCTTGAATTCTCCTTCGTGACTTGAAAATAGTGCTTATGATACAGATCTGTGATCATATCTAAGTCCAGCAGGAGAATTTATAGAACTTGTGTCGTCGTAAAGAGTGATGGCCATCTTGTTTATTTGGTCGGCGGCTGGGCAATGACATCCAGTCTCTATCCTATTTTACGCATCACTTCACACTTTATCATTAGCAGACACGATCACCTAGCTTTCTTTTGGTTCTGCATTCTTCTTCAGCTTGCAAGATATTATATACTTGGTATGTCATCTAAGGTGTGTATCTAGGTTTTCAACTTATGGTTTGGATTTATAACTGCAATAAGATCTAGTTCTAGCCAAAACATGAAAAATAAAATCCAGTCTCTTAGCTTCACTAATTCTTTCTTTTGTGTTGTGGGCTCCTTATTTTTTGGTAGGTTTAACATGATTCCGCAAGTTATAAGACACAAAAAGTTCTAAATCAAGAAAGATGAAGAGGACATAAGGAAGAAAGATAAACGGCTTAATCGTATTTTACAGGTTCCCAAAGTTACAATCATTGTGGGTGGAAGCTTTGGTGCTGGAAATTATGCTATGTGTGGCCGTGCATACAGTCCTGATTTTATGTTCCTATGGCCAAATGCAAGAATTTCCGTAATGGGAGGAACTCAGGTAGGCCTACACCCCATATTCCTTTTTCCACGACTGCTAAATCTATATGATGTCGCGCTTTATTTTGAGGGCGTGCATGCTTCCAAAAGGAAAATGCATAGTGTGTCTCTCTTCTAAAGCATGCATGATGGAGTATTAACCTTCTTCGTTTTCCATATGTAATATAGTCTGCTGAGGATGCGTTGGCTTGCGTTATTACTGATAAGGTTGAGCTTCAGTCTTGAAAAGGAACTACGATTCATAAAGCAATCTCCAGAACATTAACAAAACTATGTAACCAACATAGGCTTATTATTATGGATGCTTGTTTAATGGATGTAACTCTTAATCCGACCTGATGTGGGATTTTGTTATCCGAGATTTCTTCAGCTTCCAGTAGTAAAGCTTTGTGTTTATGCATTCTCTTGGCAATACGTAGGCTGCCGGCGTGCTGGCTCAAATAGAGAAGGCGAACAAGAAAAAGCAGGGAGTCCAGGTAACGCCATGTTGTCATGTTCAAAGAACATTCTTCGACTGACGACAGGAAAAGCACGCTTACGTGGTTTGACCATGCCTTTGCTGTAGTGGACGGAGGAGGAAGAGGAAAATTTCAAGGCGAAGGTCGTGGAGGCATACGAGAGGGAAGGGAATTCGTACTACTCCACGGCTAGGCTGTGGGACGATGGGATCATCGACCCGGCAGACACCAGAAAAGTCATCGGCCTCTGCATCTCCGCCTCGTCGAACCGCGGCCTAGAAGACACCAAGTACGGCGTCTTTAGGATGTGAGAGAATACCAAACCGCGGCCTAGAAGAAATTAGCTAACGGCGCTCGTCGCCGCCTTGTGTATAGGGGAGAACCGAAAAAAAAAAAAAAAACTCCCCCCCGACAGCCGTGTCCCGTCGATCGGAATCCCAATGTAAACTCGCCGGTCGACCTTTTACCACAATGCAAGGCCCTTGAGGTCTTGAGACAACTACTAGATCATCAAGTGCAATTAGCATATGCATTTGCATAACGAAGGAGCGCGTGCTACGTGAGAACGATTGTTACGATGTAAGAAGGTGTGCGAAAGGACGTCAATAAGAGCGCCTGTGGCCCAATGGATAAGGCGTCTGACTTCTAATCAGACGATTGTGGGTTCGATCCCCACCAGGCGTGTGGGTGCAACCCGCTCCCCCTCTTCCTTTGTTGTGGTGGGGGGCTTCTTCTCAACACTTTGTTGGATTCCTTGTCGCCCCTTTGCCCTTTTTATAATGCACAAGGTCTCATTTATCAAATGTTTTTCTTTTTTATGATCAATTCCACCCCATTTTCACCAAAAAAGATAAATTCGCCCTCCATCATTCAAATTGCAATTTGCAATGATGTTCCCAAATTTACTTACTAAAGGTTCTGGTTGTTCTTTTTTGAAAAAGAATTTCACCTGCTCTTTGTTATAGACGTTATGCTTTCTTGTTCATAAGTGAAATTTGCGAGAATCCTAAATGTTATTTGTTCCCTTGCTGTCGAGCGAACTTGTAGATTTAAAGCAATGACTTGTTTACAAGCTTTTCACTTTTGATGTGCTGAAGAAAGGGTTTGATAGTAACGTGTGCAGAACAAAAAGCAAGAGTTTATAAACATATGTTGAGTATTTTTTTTTTTAAATGTCTATGTTAAAATAAAAATTGTAGATTCTATTTGAGAATTAATTCGTATATGTCCTTAAAAAAGTAGAAAATAATTAGGTTCCTTGCAATTTCCTCTTTTCTTGAATAACATAGATATTTTCATATAATAAATATGTATAAAAGTTAAGGGATCAAATTAAATAAATTAAAAATTTATGGGTGATATTATACATTTGGTCAATGTTCAAGAACCGTTTAAATAATCATTCTAATTATTAAAAATTGAGATAATTGTCAAAAAAAAAAAGGCTTAAGCCTATCCTCTTATGTTCAATTTAGTGTTGAACTTTTCAATTTTGTTAATTTAGTCCTAGATATTTCGACAACTTGTTAAATTAATCATAAACCTTTCAATCATACAAATTTAGCTTTAAACATTTTTCATGATTGGCTAATTTAGATCAAACCTTTTGGCAACCTACCAATTTTAGTCCTTCCTGCCGACGTCAATATTGAGCGACCGCTAGCTATTCTTTGCGATAGGGCCAACACCGATATGAATAATTTTGCATTTTAAAGACTTCCCCCCCCCCCCCCCCCCCCCCCCTCTCTCTCTCTCTCTCTCTCTCTCTCTCTCTCTCTCTCTTCATTTTCTTCCCCTGTTTTCCCTGTGGTTCGACTCTCGTGACTTGGTTTGGAACGACATCCGCCCTTTAGCCCTCTCTGTCGAGAAGATGATGACCCCACTTTAAGATTCTGATGACAAGTCTTTGCCCCACGTTTAAATTGAACATGGCCCCTCCTCCTCCTCCTCCTCCTCCTTCTTCTTGAATTCAATCTGGGCCCATCCTGGCCCACCAAGATCTATCAGTCATCACTCTCTCTCCCTCTCTCTCTCTCTCTCTCAGAAGAGAGATATTCACAAAGACTTTCTCACCTGAATGATAAAACGTGCACCATTTGCTCTCTCTTCCTCTCTCTCTACGAGACTTTCTGATGCGGAACCAATAAAAACGTGCGCCATTTGCTCTCTCTCTCTCTCTCTCTCTCCCTCTCCCTCTCCCTGTCTCTGTGCGATGCATTCTTCTTCTTCTTCTTCTCATTTCGCACTCTCGACCTAGACACCCCGACAGACTCCTCTTCGACTCGGAGATGGTGACCGCCGCCGTGATGCCCTCTCCCTCTCCCTCCTCCTCCTCCGCCGCTTCCCTCTTCTCCCCTCGCTCCTTCCCCGGGAGGCCACGCCGGCCCGCCATCACCCCCGCGTGCCGCTCGCCCAACCCCGGCGTCTCCTTCCCCCTGACCTCCCCCTCCGAATTGGGCCTCAGGGTCTCCCATGCTCCGCCTTCTCGCTTCCGGGTCCTTCTCTCCGCGCGCCAACTCAAGGGTGAGCTCTCTTTGAGTCCGCATTTTCCTTCCGCGTCTTGTTCGCTGCATTTCGTCCGTGAAGTGGAGTGGGGTGGTCGCCCTTCTTGGGATTTGGGGTTCGGTTCGATCTGGATCGCCTTGGTTCTTGCCGTTGTTTCTTTCTTCTTGAATCGCTCTCTGCATTTGTAACTAGATTACCGAGTAATCAATCTTTTTAGTTGAATTCAGAAATGCTTTAAGAAAATCTCGCCTGTTCGATTTAATTTTTGTGGCTTCGCGCTGAATTGTTCTTCCTTTTCATTGATTATATGGTCGTTTTCATCGTAGTGTTCTTATTCATTTAGCTATTCTAGGCGCAGTGATGCATTACGCTCCTTACTACTGAGTAAATTAGGCCACCCACTTGCTAAATTATTGATCATTTCTATGTTAATTTAAATTTTGAGGCTGAAATGCACAAGTCATGGTTTCTGTATATATCCATGAAAGGGTCGATTCATCATCGCTCTTCTACATTCACAGGTAAGTCCCTTTTTTGAATTTTCGTATGGAATCCTGACTCTAATTTGACAAAGACAAGCAGAGAAGATGTGGTTGCGTAGTAATTTGGCAAGAATGACCTCTGAATGGTAGGTTCTTGTGCTGGTCACATGTAATGGGCAAATAGTATCGTAGGGTCTAGTCATTCAATAAATGGACTCTGAGATGCTTGTCATCTTTTTTCTGGAAAAAAGAAAGGAAGCAAACCCGCCGAATGCTTATCTATCTGAGAACTTAACAGAACTTTCTTCTCCTCTTATGTTCTGAAACTTTTTTCCACGTCATCTGATTGTGATTGTCGGACAATGCTATAATTTTCTCATGTGGGTATTAGGGTTTCTTTATTTATCAATCCATCTGTGTTTCAGGTTAGTGTTCTTGAGTTTTCTCCTTTTTTCCGAGCAAAGCTATTTACGGAAACTTCAGAAGGCATCTTATCTTGACTGAGAGCTGTGTATTCCTTTAGAATGTGTGGGGAGCAACTGAATTAGCATATATATTTTTATAAGCTTATGACAATATGATGGATGGTGAAGTTACTCGTCTCTTAAACCCAAGTTGATAGAGCTGACGGGATAAATTCATGGTTTATAACCACTTGGGCATATTTCCACATGGCCTTAGCACCATAACAGCATCATTCTGTGCCACAGAAGCCATGTTTTTCTGTGCATTACTTTGTAAAATCTGCTTTTGCATCTGATACCATTATTAACATCACATAGATTTCATTTCCTTTAATCGTTTAGGTGGGGGTAATGCAATAATAAAGCTCTAATGATTGTGGAATGAATTGAATAGCTCATTCTAATCCTTCCATATGGTAATTCTGCAGCTGCAGTCGTCACAAAAGATTCATGGAGGGAGTTGATTGTAAACAGTGAGGTTCCTGTACTGGTTGAATTTTATGCTAGTTGGTGCGGACCATGCAGGATGGTCCACCGGATCATAGATGAGATTGCAGAAGAGTATGCTGGGAAGATTAGATGTTTTTTGCTCAACACTGACAGTGACCTGGATATTGCTGAAGACTATGATATCAAGGCTGTCCCAGTGGTCTTGCTTTTTAAGAACGGACAGAAGCGTGAATCTGTTGTTGGTACCATGCCAAAGGATTTCTATGTTGCTGCAATACAGAGGGTAATGGACTCCTAAGAATATTTAGGGAGAAAATTACTTGGAGGAAGATATATTTGGCCTTCACCCTTCGCATTATGATAAAGTTCTGCTCACCTTCAAGCATCAAGTGCATGATGATTTAGACTGTACATCCTTTAGATGTTGTAACCACCAAAAACCTCACACCTCCTAGTTTTGGGGGTTGTAATTCTCTATCTCAGGCTTTTCCTGGCTTTGGGGAACGGTTTGAATTCTCCTCTGTGAACTGCAATAGTTCTGGCTTCTGTTTGTTTTCATTTTCACATAGAGAAGTGGTTTTCCCTTGTCAGATTCAATTTGTTGCTGGGATTAATGAAATACTCAAGTTGCAGGTATGCAAAAAATGGCATGGTTTGGTTCCTTCTTAATATATATAGTTCATCTACAAAGTTTATGATGGTGAGAAGAAAGAGGCTACGTAGGCTACGGCAGCTTTATAGTCGATTACAGATAAATCTTATCAATTGCATCCCCTTTATGTAGTCGTCTCTCCGTCTGTGGTAAGATTTGCTCGCATCAAGTTCTATTCCATACTATGGCATGCTCTTTCGAGGAAAGATTCGGGCTAAGTTTCCTGTCCGTCCTATTAATCTTCCAGTCCCTTTGGCATAAGTCCAGATGCGATAGCAACCTCTACAATGCTTTCTTCTGGTTTACCTCTTCGCCGGTCATCTCTGTCATAAACACCGGGAGCTCGCCTCTGAGATTGAAGCATCTAAATGTCCACTTAGGCCATTTGATGTTATATTGTTCTGGCTCCTAAGATTGGGTGACTTCTACACTGGACACCAAGGTCAATGGCGTCAACATATACAGGCTTGTGAATATCGCCTTCAAAAACTTTCTCCTGTATAACTCATAATCTCAACACCACCATTCCCCGATTTTTTAACACACAGCTTTTGTATTGCTGGTTGTCAGCTTCGTATCCGGTTAATTTTGAAAACCATAGAGGATAAGCCAGGCATGTAATTAAAGCCGATACAGTGCCAAGCTAGAGCTGGACCCGACTCCCATAATTAATGTTTGAAACTCGACTTGAGGTCAAACGAGTAGTAAAGTTTCTGCTTGAGGCTGACTCGACTAAGAAATCGGTATATTCGAGCTCAGCTTGACTCGACTCTTGTCAACTACAACTAATTTAAAGAAGGAAATTGAGCTTGAGCTTGATATCAATATAGCTCGCTTGAATGAGCATATTATATGATTTCTGGGGATGAACTGTTCTCTCTCGAAAGATAATGCTCCAATGGCAAAGACTTCCTGGGGAGCGTAAGCGGAGACTATGGGACTTCTTACAACGTGAATTCCGTTGATCTCTTTCCAACTAGTGCACCCGTAGTTAACCATGCAATCACTATGCGGAATTGACTCTTCCGAAGAGATCTCCACTGTCATATCGAACCTGACCTTGTGATGCTTCCTCGGGAACCGTAACTCTGAGGGTTTCGTCTTGGTCTTTATGCTTGACGGAGTTGTCACCATGGCCTAGGTACTTGAAGTTCCATCGGCCATGTTCATTAGAACTTCTTTGAAAGTGGCGCTCATGGTGTCAAGTGTTTTTAACGATGACTATAAGGGCAGTCGATGTCAAGAGTCACGGACGTACAAGAGAAGTTCGATTTCTCCCGCTTATGATCTGAATCTGCTCGGCAGGATAGTTCATTCAGCGGGGGTAATTGATGTAATCCTGGGGTTCCAAGTCGTAGATAAGACCAGGATCTAAAGCCTATTTCAATGTCTACATGTCCTGCTCCAAAATCAAGAGGCGTTCCTGACGCTCAAGTAGTCATTCCAATGATGGTTTGGTCGGCGTTATCAAGAATGTAAGCCATGCTCGTCATCGCCAATCGGATAGCAGCGGAGCTTCAATCTGGATGGGCTGATTTTAGCAGCACAGTGACTGCGGCCGCATGAGGAGATGACATGGAAGTTCCCAATAAAAGCACATAGTCGCTAAGCAAGTAGCTTTGACCTATCCGTACGATTCCTCGGTTCGGTGCCCATGCCGCCAAAATATAGACTCCAGGAGATAATATATCTGGCTTCAAGATCCACGGGGCTTGAAGCCCTGGTTCCCTACCTGAAAACCATACAACTTGAGGAGCGGGTTTGGTCCTGGAAATGGTTATCAAGAACTTCATACTAACCGTTGGATTCTCCGACTTCAGCAAGTTGTCCTTGATTCTGTCTCCATCTTTTGGAATGACTGCCACGAACGGAATAGTTAAGTCTTTGGGTTTGAGGAAAATCCCGAATTTGGTAATGAAGATGGCATCTGCAGCTCCAGCTAGCGTGATTTTGTCAGTGTACTCCATCATCTTTGCTGATGAAGTCGCAGAAAACTATCTTCCTGGCAACATCCTTCAGGTCAAGAGAGTAACGGTCGCAGATTTCCTCAATTCTCTTGCCACGGCCAAAGTATGGAGGAATTCTTGAGATCAGCAGATTCTCCGGGAAGATGGATTTTCCGAACAGTTACGGTTCCGTCGCCAAGGGCTATGTTAGCTGCAAAGTCCCTTGAAATGGTTCCAGTGACAAAAGTTGCTAGCCATGTTTTCTGTTGTGCATCGTGTACCCATGAGGGCCAGCTTTACCTGCTGAACAAGCAACTACATTCTCCTCTCTATTGCTGCGAAAGCTCCCACAGCAATCGAATTATGGTTGAATGTTATCGAGCCATATCCAAGTTGTAGAGTATATATCTACACCATCGGCTAAGGCTTGGTTCATGCCTGCGAGGGTGTCCATTGCAGCTGAATCGTTTATTTGTTCAGAAATAGCACCTTGTACATCGCAAGCCTAGCGGAGGGTGCCATATCCATTGCTGTAGCCGAAGTGGCTAGTCTATCACAGGGCTCCCGGCCACTGTGGACAACGTGTGGGTCCTATGCCCACAGTAATCCCTTGGGAAATCGTAGCCATCGGTTGTCGATATGTTCAAGCCCCGCTGCTTCACTACTTTGCTGAACAATCAGGCTCCAATAAGTTTCCAGCTGCAGTTGGACGAGTTGACCTCCACCCCAGACTGACAAGAGCCTCGCCATCTCTTTGGCACAGGGGACATGCCTTCGTCCTTGAAGCTCTCGCTCTCGGGCCATATCCCACTTTTTAGGATGCCAACAATCACGCCGTCGCAAAAGTTGACTCTTGGCCAGAGCCCTATCCGTTTGTTCAGGCCAAGAAACGTAGGAGTATATGCTGTGTGAGCCCTTCCGAATGTGTCCTGATATGAGGTAATATAACGCAGTACCTCTTCAAGCTTGTCCAGTTAGGACCGTGACAACACTGCGCTGAATCCATTCAAGACATGGCCACAGAGATTAGCTTCAGTATACATGAGTCCAAACTCCTGGTAATAACAATATCTAGCGCAAAAATATGTTGAGATGATGGGGGAGACCACATCGATGAAACCAAAGTTGAAGACGCACTGTAGCTGGCGAAGCAAGATAAGTGCAGATAGTTGATGCCGAAGTATCATTTTCGAAGACCATACATCCTCCTAATGATAAATCCAACATTGTGCTACATTACGATCGATACCTTTCAGTCCATATGCTGCAGTTTACGATACAGATTACGACATACCTGGTACAAATGTAGCAAATTGTTGCTTATTGAACCATTGAATGCTATTCTATCCGCCCGTCTTAGATTATATCGGCCATGAATGGCAATAAGGAAAAGGATCAGGAATTGCCAACCTCCCAGCAAGTGAATTAAAAGAATCTCTCCAGGTGAAGACATTTAGGGCGTGCATGATTGAAATTCTATTTAAAAATCTCATTATGGATAGGATTTTATTTTCATGATTCTATTTTAGAATGAGTTTCTGAAGAAAGAAACGCGTTTGATGCGGACAAAGAATTTCTATTCCAGAACTAGATTTCTGTTTAATATAGTAAAAAAATTCTGTTTCTATTTCATTTGAAGGATTTTTTAGATTACAAAATGTTCATTCCAATAAAAATCAAATACTTATTATTTAGTCCAAAAAATTGACAAATTGATCACATTTTCTATTGTAATTGAACTCCAAATTCATTTTATTTGCATAAAACATAGTATATAAATAATTCCCAAATAAATAGGGGAGAGGGGGATACCCAACATTAAATTAAGGCGTTTTTCTTGAAATCTCATATGATATTCCAAGAGACAGGAAAACTCACAAAACATATACAATATATGAAACCAAAACTCACATCACAACATGACATTACACTATTTGATATTAGAAATTAGCGAACACAACATAATACAAATACATTATAAAAGTCGAAAAATTATAATCTAGGGACATATTCTCTAGAAGTACTAAAACTTATAGTGAAAGTGCTAATGAGTCCTAAAACTTGCAAAAAATATAATCAAGTTCTAAAACTTGTCAAATTCATTCTTATGAGTCCCTCCGTTAATTAAATCAATAGACAAAACTGACGTGGCACTTAAAATATATCCTTTATGAAAAGGATGCGCCACGTTAGTAGAAAAAAATAAAAAATATAATCTAAATTACATTTTAATTAAGAAAAAAAATAAATTTTTTAAAAGGGAGATTATGTATATATTTAAAATTAAATTAATTTAAAACCTTTTTTAAATTAATTTAATTCAATTTTAAATTAAAAAACTAAAGTGTACAATTTTAAAAAATGAAGAAAGATGAGAGAGAGAGAGAGAGAGAGAGAGAGAGAGAGAGAGAGAGAGAGAGAGAGAGAGAGAGAGCAAACTGTGGGGCATAAAAAATGAAGAGATTGAATTCTCAAATAGTGCCCGAGAATGAGAAATGAAAAAATTTTCAATTCTCATAATTATATTAAAACCAATTCTTGAATGGAAATCCATTTTAAAATTGGTTTTCCAAAATTGTTTTATCACATGCTATTTTGATCCAGAATAAGCTTTGCTTGTCCAGAACTCATTCTGGAACAGAATTGAGCACAAATCATGTGCACCCTTAAAAAGTACAGTTTATTCAAGATTTCAATCAACATGAGAATCAATCTGTTGAAAAGAAGGAAGAAGGATTAGGGTTCTTTTCATAAAAAGTTTCGACAGTTCTCAACCTTATATCTTGCTATCAGAAAGTACAATCACCCCTTCAAACCTAGCAATCTATTTTGCTAATGGAGTCGTCCATCATTTTCAAGAGAGCAATTGTTCGTATTTTGTAAATTCCTTTTTCCAAGCTAGTATCGGACAGGAATAAGATTCAATTTAAAGAGCAGAACGAGAACATTTACATCACGACATAAAAAGCTGCCCAAAAGAATTTGGAGTTTGAAGGTCTCCAGTGAAGAGATGCGAAAAGCATAAAGAAACAATTTTAAGGAAATGAAGCCAAACGGGCATTGGACTCCTGATAGATATACCATCCGGTTGGTCGAGATTTACCGTTAGCCTGTCTAGATGAAGGAATGCATATCCTGCCTCAAAAGGTTCGTAATACAAGAACTAAAAGGAGCAGATGCAATAGGCGATACTGCTTCTTATTAAGAATGACCTATAGAGCACTTTTCAGAATTTCATGATATCATAAAAGCACAAGCAATTCTTTCAACCTCCCTTTAACAAAATGTTCAGCAAGCTTGTGACACTAACCTTACAACTGTTCAAATTTACCAGCTCACTGAGGCTCGTTAAAAAACCTCATGGGGTGAACATCCTTTTTTAATGCTACACACAACAAAAATTGAAAGCATATATGGAAAATCTCAAGTAAAATTTTAAAAGAAAATCCCTTCCCTTTGCTGGCTTAAATTGCTCTGTACTTTGCTTTCTGAGTCCCTAAAAACTTAGAGAAAAAACAGGCCTCATAGTGAAAGCATACTAGGAGGAGATTGTGGGGACCCCGTTTCAAGCAAAAAGCTTCTACTACCATGTGACCTAGATGTACTAGAAGAAGAGGCTAGATATCTTACGTCGCTACTGCTAAAAATGGCATCGTTCCTATGCATCTTTCCTTTACTTGTTCTTCCCTGACCTGCACATCCACCAAAGTCTCCCTCTTCATCGGCTTGTAGGAACCCACTATGGACAGGATCTGAAGTCTCATATAGAAGCCTAAGAATCTGCTTAACTGAAGGCCTAGCCCGTCCTTCCGGCTTAGTGCACCACTGCACGATACTCATTACAGTTTGAAGCTGGTCAAAATCGAAGGCGTCCTTGATTTTAGGGTCCACAAGCTCAGGTATTCTTAGAGTAGATGTCAGATATGTTTGAGACCATTCCACTAAATTCTTGCCTTCTTGCACAGCCCGTCTTGCTGTTACCATCTCTAACAACAGCACGCCGTAGCTGTAGACATCGCTCTTCTCTGTGAGTTCCTGAGTGATTACGTACTCAGGATCCATGTAACCTGGGGAAAATTAAGGCTTACTCGTTAATTAAAACATTGCTGATAATTAAGCAAAGAGCAGCCTTTTTTACCTGGAGTCCCTCGTACATCGGTATTTACCGGTTCAAAGCAAATTGAGCCATCTTTTGAAGCATGTGCGAGACCAAAGTCAGCAACCTGAACTCAAAGACAACAAGAAATGAGAAAATTCACCAAAAGCAGACAATTTGATATGTCAAGGAAGTTTCTGGCTTCATGCTGCTTAGCATCTTGCAAAGAGTGCATCAAGTAAGTCTCATTTTACTAGTGAACTCGGTTTAATATATATTGGGAGCCAAGATTTAACTAAAGAGTCACTTTCGCAGAACTATCCTACCTTGGCAACAAAATTCTGATCGAGTAAAATGTTGCTTGACTTGATGTCTCTGTGACACAAGGGAGGGTCACAATAGAAATGGAGATACTCCTGCATTGATCACGTAAAAACCAAAGACTAAGATATTGATAAGAAATAGTCAAATCACTTCAAAAGACTGAGGAACTTCAAAATTACCAAAGCATTAGCCACGTCAATAGCTATTTGGATCCTCGTCTGCCAACTCAAAGGATTTCTGTCAGGTGCTGCATACAATAGATAAGTCAACATCGCGATGACTAAGGAACCATAAAACAAAAAAGCCTAGTGGTTTTATGAATGTGTTCATTTAGCAGGGTAAGAACAACTTCAGTAGAAGCATCACCTAAATATTCACGGTAAGAAATGTTAAGTGATTAGCTCATGATATTTGCTCATCAAGTATGCACTTATGAGTCTGCATACATCTTAGCATATGCACGTGGGTGCGTCAGATTGTGCCTATGATCTGCGCGCGCGCATGCACGTGGTTGCGTGCGTCGCGTCAGAGAGAGAGAGAGAGAGAGAGAGAGAGAGATCCATAGAATCAATGGAAGAATAACATGTGTACCATGAAGATGCTCTTTCAAGTTTCCATTTGCCATGTATTCATACATAAGAAACCTGCAGAGAGTTGAAATCAATTGATTACTCAGTTCAAATCAGTCACATGAATGCAGAAGCACTCACCCACTCATTGTGTACATGCGTACACGTTTGCACGCAAGCAGAAGATGACCCATGGCAATTGAGTCATAGGCCTGTGAGACATGAATGCATGTGTGGTGCCGTGTGTATCTGTTGGTAGGGTGTGGGGAGTACAAAATCCAGTGTGGATAAAACTGATTCCCTTCTCACCTTTCACGCTTCTCAATACAAAATCCTCTAAGAGCAACTAGATGACGATGATGAAGCCTAGCAAGAAGCTCTATTTCCCTGCAGAAGTCATCCTCCCCTTGTTCTGAGACTTTGTTCATTCGTTTTACTGCGAGCACTAAACCATCACTAAATTGCGCTTTGTAAACAGTTCCAAACCCCCCTTGTCCAATGACAGCATTAAAATTATCTGTTGCCTTCTTGGTCTCCTTATAACTGAATTTCTGGAACATCAATGACTGACCTGCAAGCCCAAAATAAATCAGAAGCAACATATAGTGGGCATTTTGTATGTGTGGGGAGAGAGAGAGAGAGAGAGAGAGAGAGAGGAGTACCATCCTGGAACTTTTTCATAGAATGAGGAGGAGGGAAAACCTTTGAGGACATCATATTAATATCCTCAGAGTCCTCTAGCTCTCTGCTTTTCCTACGAATCAGAAATACCAACACAACCAGCATCAAACCAGCCACTACTGTAACACCAATGCCAACGCCTAGAGCTAGCGTCAGGTGGTAGGAGTGGTGGGTCCCATTCAAAGGCACACCAAATATCAGTTGACTCGGGCTAACAGCAACCAAAGGACTTGGAGAAGCTTTAGGAGAGTCTTCCGGTTGGGATGAATTGGAAACTAGCATCGCATGCACAAAACATAACAATAAGTTTAAAGCTCGAGTACTGGATCTGATGCATTCATGGAAAATTTCGTCATATCACATTAGAACTCATGAAACAAATTAGAGCCAAAATGGATGAAATGCAGCCCTAAGAGAAAAAGCTAGTCTATCTGCAACATTGTTGAAATATTAAATCTATGGAGGCAGTGTCTACAGGAAAAAGGTACTAGTTAGCCATCCTTATATCAGAAGAAAAGCAAGGAGAGACGAAGAATGCTTTTTCACAACAATCATCAAGATTGCTCAGACGTCGTAGTAACAAACTTGAATGGAGTAGCAGTCCCTCCATGTTTTGAATGGCCAAGAAAGTTAGCATTAGGCAATCCTATATAAACAGTCATAGTACATCTGTGGTAGACTATATCCATTAAGTAAGATAAAGAAGGGACAAGGATTGGCGTTTGAGTAGAGCAGGTGTTTAGAGCTACCATGATATATATAATGGAAGTCATAGCACACCTTTTTATTATTGTTGTTGTTATCTTTAATATCATTATTTGGAAGTCCAAAGCACAGGCAATTTTGAAGACCCAAACATATCCTCTTTTTCATCATAATGCTTCCATCATGTTTGAATTTCTTTGGAGCTTGAACTTTAACCCAATTAAGCTAGCTATGAATCAAAACTAAGTACATGACGAGTGAGAACTTTATGGAAAATAAATTCAAACAGTAGCAACTTAACAAGCTTAAGAAATGACAAAGAAAAATAGAAGTCATGTGGACTAGATTTGATCATTGGGAGGTGGACTAGATTTATTCATTGGGAGGGCCGAGCAAGGGTTGGGCCTTAAAACTCTGCCCGGGGCAAAGAGTAGAGCAACTTGCCCTTGCCGATGATAGCAGGAAAAAGAAAGAAGGGCCTAGCCAGACGGGCCTTAGATTATTGTCTAGGTGAATCACATCTAGTTGACACATCCTTTATGGTAAGTAGCGAAAACTAAACCCAGATTCCCACCGAGTTGAACTTAATGATCTTTCTAGCAGTGTATCACATTAACTGGATAATAGTCCATACTCTCTCACTAGATTGCTGCTATAAACAAAAAGGAAACAGGGAATTCAATACTTGGTTGCCTACTGGAACATATGTTCTAGTACCCTCATAAGAGAAATTGCTCAACATTACCATAGTACTACTATATCTCTCTCACCTGTCAACTACTTGGATGTTGTGTCAAATGTTAACATGCAAGGTTTTAGGAAAAGACTGAGTGATAATCGATTCCATTATAAATGCGACATCTCGATCCCTAAATTATCTTGCTTTGTCTGGTCATGCTAATATTAAAAAATGGATTCTTTTAATAAAAGGAAAACAAGGATGGAAATAGGAAGCACAGCAGCACAATTGGATAAGTATAAACAGAAACAAAGACGTGATTCATGCAAACCAAGTAAGAGCAAATGCTTCGGGATGATATGTAGCTGTCTCTTGTTTTCACATAGCTGCATGTACCTGGTAGAGTACTTAGCCCTTCAACACCAAAGAAACAAGTGGCAATGTTGACCGAAGATATATCATCAACTTGACTTGCAATGGCAGCAAATGTTGCATCTCGGCAAGTGCTGAATGTAATATTGTCATCCGTTCCCACCACATGATGAAGATACATGATGCCGGCATTTACACACTTTCTGCAATCGCTTTCTGCCGAAAGTGGGACTCTGCAATTCATCCCCACCTCCCCAAACCCAGGAGACTGCAGCATTTGCATCACATTTGTCCGGCCCACGCACTCATAGCTGACGGGGATCTTCGTCCCGAAGCCGCAGAACGCTGTTGCATTCCTCGACACTCCATACAGCTCCAAGGTTTCTGATATCGAATGTAGGCAGACCTCAGCCAAATCGGAGGTGACCCCCAAATTGCTTGTCATATTCGCATACCGAGCGACGGATACCGCGACGCATGCATTTATGTAGCGGCAACATTTAGCCCTGTCGTCCTTGTTCGAGCACAGAGAAGCCACCAACGTAAAATTCGACTTGCTCAAGTCCAAAGGGCACTCTGCACAAGCAGCAACAACAATCGCCAGTACCCAAGTTCAGCGGTAAAAAAAATCGACCATACAGTCCAAGTATCGAACACTTCCCATTATGCTTCAAGTACTTGCGCAAGGACCCTCAATGAATCCCATTCCACAAAGACAGCGATCAAGTATGACAAAACAGAGCAAAAGAGAGCAACCCACCAAATCAACTCAAGCAATGGAAGCAAACACACCAGAACAAGGTCACGTAACCACGAATCTCACTCGCAAGAAAAAAGCGACGCTCGCAATGGAGAGAGCTCAAGAAAAACCTAGAGAAACAACAACGGCACCAGCAAAGCAGAACTGACCCGACGTCGCCACCGGGAGCCGCGACAAGAGGAAGGCGAGAGAGCCGAGCAAGAGGGAAGCGAGGTGCGACGCCATCGTTGGGTGGCCCGGGAGCGGAACGGCGGACGGAGGGGAGTCGTGGGGGGCGGAGAGAGGGGAGGAGGTGGGGCTGGGGAGAGGCGCGTGGAGGGTACGGCGGGAGCGGAGGAGCGTGAGGCGGGGCCTGAGATGACTCTGCGGCGCACAGTGGGAGGAATGGAGGAGAGAGTGAGCACTACGGAGTGCGGCTTTTGGCTGCGCGTGAAGCGGTAGAAATGAGTGACTTGTAATTTCCTCCACTTACATTAGAATTTCTATTTTTATTATCATTTCTATTATTATTATTATTATTATATACACACGCATATTGGTGAAACCAGCTATGGTCACATAAATATAAAATTGTAATTGGCTTGGTGGAATAAATTTTATTTGTAGAAGAGGTTTTTCTTATTGGCAAAATCTAAGTGGGAATTCAACATTAGAGCATTCTTGTGATTTCGACGAGTATTTTGAATACATTTATTGAGCGCACTGATGACTACGATGTTCAGCACCACAACGATCGGTCCAGTTCCATTGAACCTACTACTTCCCTAATGATTATTAATCGAGGCTTTTTTGTTAACCAATGCTCTCGAGGCGATTTGTTAAGCTTGCTTTAATGAGGACATGTGCAACTTTCGAGGCATTGATTGTACACATCACGGAGAGTGATTGACGCGATACCGATTATAATATCTCCTTAGTTAATTGTTTATCGCAGACGTATAGGCAATTTTCCAATAAAAAAAAGTGCTGTTGTTGTATTAATGTAACTTTAGTTATCAATTTAGTATCCTCACTATTGGATTGCAACATTGTTTTTGCTCGACGATGATCCTTTCATGTTACCCCCATGAAAAGGGCATGTTTCCATGAAGAGTAAAAATTTGTCCATTATCTTAACAATCTCCGTCTTTCCAATCTTTTCTCAATAAATATGAGCTTATTACTTTAGTTAGGGCTAGAGTGGCACAACATTAATACTGTGTTTATTTGCCATAAAAAGAAAATGATATAGTGGCGATAAGATTAAGGAATATATTACTTCCGATCATTAAAAGTGAATTTCAAAAATAATATTGAAATACGTCATAGCGTAATGCTCCTATGATAAAAAAAAATTAGAGCATCGTCATGCCGAGAGAGTTAGTTCACCGAAATTAGACAGAAAAGATTTTCAGATGACAGAATTAGATATATTTCAAAAAGAGTCAACCCACGACATTCAATTTGACCTTCAAAGTTTCCGTTGGGAACGATCGACGCCCTTAGGCAACGTCTACCCGCGAACTTGATTGGAGTGGGCCCCAATCAAGACAGGTGGCTCCGCGGAGTGGGGCCCGCGCATACTCCCCACGCGGGCGGCGCGTGGGCGATGGCGGCCGGAGGTCTCGTCTCTTTCTCCTCCGTGCGGGCCTCCACGTGGATCGTGGGATTTCCCTACTTGAGGAGGGGGACACCCTACTGAACTCAGTCCGACGTGGGGGATGCGTGCTTTCCAAGCCCCATCGCGGGAGCCCCCCGTGGGCCACACGCTCCAATCACCGAGCGCCACTCAGCGGCCTGTCGCAGCAGTCGGGGAGAGATTGAGGGGCACGAGGCGGACGAGCGCGTGCGGGGGAGCATTGTTTTACGATGCGGGGAGTTCACGTCTCGGGTATCTTTTCACACGGGCGGGCCAAACTTTTTGTCCGAATCGAAACGGGTCGAATCCCAGGGCTATCGAGGATGGTGACACCTTTGGACTATTGTTATTATTGTCTATCATTATTATTGTTATTATTACTATTAGATGTTAGGTTCGCCGACGGTGTAAGAATAATTCGGCGGACGGAAACACGAAAGGGATTAGAGAATGAAGTCTGAACTCTTGCGTGATCCGATCGAGATGAACGTGTGAGTAATTCTTTTCGCCTATGTCCATCGAACGGCTCGATTTGGTCGGAAAATGATTTGGTCCAAATCGATTAATCTTTATGCAATGCAAATGTAGTGACCTATATCTGCCTCAATACATACCCGGCTCGATTGTTTATTAAAACACTTCTATGTTCAATCAAGTCTAAGGAAACTCGTACTAAAACTCAAGTAAGAATATGGAGTCAGAGAGCAGGAGGTCGAGTGAAGAAAGAGTCATAAAAATTAATGGATTTGATCTACGTAAGTTGTGAGCTAATTTCATATTCATATTATTTTAGACATTACCATTTCAAATCCATTTATAACCCATTTAGTGAATATAATTAAGCTATATGACAACTCAATCGATCAAACCTAAATTAAGAAATGGGTCTACGATCCATTTAAATAAGTACAAGAAAAGACCTGAAAATAATCCATATTACTATTGAGCAACGTTATCTAACACACATTTTTATGTTCATCAATCAAATTATTCTTTGTCACGAGATTTCAATAATAATTAGCATTACCTCTTTCTCTTAATAATTCATTTATTAATAATTAACATACCTGTTGTTGGATTTTAGTTGTTAGAAGTTCGTTTATTTGTTCTTTTGTCTAAACATTAGGTGCTTTCGATGGAGTCCTAATCTAGCTAGTCACGGCTTCTCTACATTCAAACTTATATTTATCTATAGAGAAAAAATTTTGAGGGCATGATTCAAGAGCAACATTAATAACTTTCTTCTTGATAAAAAAAAATTCCAGTCTTGATCTTTCCCTTTTTTCTTTATTTGCTAATCTTTCTTTTAAGCATATACTTTTTCATGATTGGATCGAACAAGCAAGTTAAAGTGCGACACCTCTTTACGCTCTCTCGAAATTGAAAGTAAATTGTTCTCTTTCAGTTAGGTGCAAGAAAGAATAAAGCGAGAAGTTTTGAGATATAAAGTTAGCACCTCATGAATTTATAGTTTTCCTTAAAAAAAGTGTTACTATATATGTATAACTACTTAAGAAAGTTAAAGGTTAATTTGATCAGTCAGAATAAAAAAATTTATGCTTTAGCGCCAAAAAAAGACGTGCAAATAGCATCACCCTTAACATTTAAAGAAAAAATCGCACAAACTCACCCTGAATTTTAGGATATAACACTTTTACTGGACAATTGCCATTTAAGTCATAGACTTTTACCTACTTTGCCGATTCAGTCATAAATCTTTTTTTTTGTGTCGATTTAGTCCTAAAACTGTCATTCCGACGGATTTTGACTGAAAATATCTATGTGACGATGAAGTGGTGCTACCGGATCTCGCCGGCGACAACGTGACGCGACCGAAGCTCGCCGGTGATGACATTGTGACAACTTGGCGACAAACTTTCTTTTTCTTCTTCTTCTTTTTTTTTTTCCGTCGGCCACTCCGGAGGACGGTCCCCTCACTAGCCGTGGGCGAGGGTGGTGGGGGCTGAGGATGTTGTCGTCAGCAAGGTCCGGTCGTGCCACGTCATTGTCATGTAGATATTTTCTGACCAAAATCCGTCGAAAGGACTTAAATGACAGAGTCGCAAAAGATTTATGACTGGATCGGCACAAAAAAAAAGGTTTATGATTGAATCAACAAAGAAAGTAAATGTTTATGACTTAAATGACAATTGTCCCACACTTTTACTCCCAAACTTTCAACTGCTACACAATTTCTCTGAACATTCTTTTTCTTACGACCTCTAAGTTTTCGTTATTTTATGCGTTAGCATGTGCAATGCACCCAAGAAAGAGCATATCTTCATAATAATTTTTTTTTATCTACTTGACCCTCCATAAAATTTTAAGTTTTAACGGTATAAAAACGAATATCATGGATAATATTAAACAGTAAATAAAAGATGCTTAACAACTCCTTCCTTTCTGGATAACAAAGTAATACCAAAGACAGATGCTGCAGGTGCTTCAGGAGCCAGCGCATTGGGCTTGCAGGTTAGTGTCGCCGTGAAGATTGAGCTGCGCATTTTTTTGGTTTCTCCTTTTGGACTGACAGACTGAAGTGCAGCTACTGAACTAGATGATTCAGAAAGCAGGGAGGATGATGCCAGTTGCCTCAAGCTATAAACTTCTGGTTTCTGCTTTTCGGACCTGAAAGACTGAATTAGTTCAGCTGCTCAACGAGGTTTCTTCATGATCAGGCAAAAAAAATACGACATGGTCATTGTTAATCCTCCTATCCTAGAGAGAGATATAGACCCTGGGGATAACGTTTGGGATGTTGCTGTCATTGTAGGCAATCGTGGCGATATTATAAGCATGCATTGAAAGGTGAGTGAGATGGCTCACGTGTCCCTCTTGACTTTGTTGGATTGAAAAGCTTGATGATGGCATTTGGCAGATCCACTTCCCGAGGGCAAGAGATTTCAATCAATGTACTTTTACTACCGGGAAGGAAATGGATAATCCTAGAAACCTTGAGAAAAATGACTTCTTCACTTCCTGATTCATTTTGGTATTCACACATGTTGATCCCCTCTCTTAGATGACTCTTGTATTGAAAGGAAATTGGATTATCACTAGATCATTCAAATTAACTCGATTTTTACATGTCTATTTACCTGTGCATGAACTATAAGAACTAAGTTCTGCTATCTTGAAAATCATTCCCAGAACCACTAAGGACAACCCAAAGGGTTTAACTCTCTGTGTGGCTAACGTCAATGTCGATTTAAAGCTTGAAAGGCTTCAGTGTTAAAAGTAGTGAGTTTTTGTTAAGAAATTAGTGTCTGGCGCTGGAGATTTATCAAATGAGGAGAGAGATAGGGTTTTGAGTTATTTTCCTTGTCAAATGTGTTTCGAAAACTTAATTTTTCCTTATATGATGATTTGCAACACCATTATTCTTCTACAATGATCTGAATATACTTATGGCCAGCAGCATTCATGCTATGAATTGTAGCCTAGGTACTTGGTGATATCTTCTGATACTGTATTGCTGATAATCCTTCTTGGAACGTTTACATTGCTATATTACTAACTCAAACAAATTAGTGAAATCTAATGACCACTCAACTTCACGAACCTCTTGGCAATTCTAGATGAAAGGGCTGTTTTGACAACCTCGCTTTAGACTAAATTACTAAAGCAACAAGCTTGACAAACAGTGCCTTTTGTCTTAGGAAGGGGAGCGCAATGTTTTTTTACTTGTTAATGTAATGTGTAATGTATTGATTTACACATTTGACATGATTATGCATTCAAAGAATATGGACAATTCCATGAAGTGAAATTTTTTTTTTTGAAAAGATTGGGTTTAACAAATAAATCTCCACATAGACTCATAAATAAAAATGGTCATCACAAGAATCACTCATTGGATCATTCATTAGAACGTGACATGTATATAAAAGAGAAAAAAAAAATATAACTTCAGTAAGTTCCGATAAAAAAAAAGTTGAAAGGGTCATGTTCTTTTTATTTCAACAAGAACTATATTTTTCTACCCAAGTCCACACAATAATTTCGGAAAACTCGTATAATAGGTTGAGGACTGTCTGTATAATTATTCCAATGAAGTCACTTCTCTACCCAAGTCCATAATTGATGAAGTCGATAATCATGAAATGGATTGAGCTGGATTTGACCTCAAACACTCAAGCATGTCAATGGTCAATGTCTTGGGCCTCTTCAGAAATTGGACATGATCACCAAAAAGACTTTCATATTTCGAAGGCCCAGAGGCAATCAGGATCAACTGTAGCTTAGTGCAATTGGGTTATTCATGGGCAACGAGTTCTAATTTCCCATTGCGTTGTTCTCATTTCAGCCCACTTCATTTCAGTTGTTGCTCCTTCCTCTTGTGCATCTTCTGGGCCAGACAGTCATTGCGTTCTTTCATTTTTCTTTCCTTTTCATTTCTTTTCGGTCTTGGGGCAGCGAACATGAAGATTGTGCTAATTAGATGAGATGTAGATTAGGACAGTGATGGAATTGTTAAGATGAACAATTCAGCTCAACTTGCTTAGATCCGAAGTGCAAAACAATTGTTGATTCCCTATAATCTCGATCTCAATTGAAGGGACGCCATAACCTGAAAAGACCACTTTCCTTAAGAAAAGAAACAGCCGAGTAGTTTTCTCTTCAATTAGCGAAGTGTAGAGGCATTGCTTCGAAAAAGAAAAAAAAAAGATCTCAACTTGCTACTAGTCCATGTCGAATAATATGTAAAATGTTTAATGGTCAATCTGGACAGAAGCGTGACGGAGACAGACGTGACGGAGCGGTACCACTTTAAGGGTTTCGAATAGATTGAAAGATAGTTTTTCCCGAGAAGCTATCTAACAGCTGGCAATCTTGGGTAAGGGGGCCCTTGATTAGAGTAATGTCAGATGACTAACTGTGCCTAAAATAAGGGTTGATCTTGAGATTAAAGAATGATTGAGTCAGTTTAGTGCACCGCTCAAGGCACCGTGCACTGCATATATTATGACTGCTGCATTTTTTCAGCAGTTCAAGAACAAGACACCTTGAGATGAAGCAAACTTGCGTAATCCCTTCGTTCAAATATTCATATAGAACTGCAGATGCTGTCGCTGTAAATGGAATATCCGGCATGTGGGTTGGTAGGAGGAAGCCGGCACGAGCGTTCGTGTTCTTAGTAATCTGCGTCTGAACTCTGGCCGAAAGTTTTACCATAGCCGCCTCGTGAGTAGAAACCCTATCCGACGACGCAGGTGGACGGTCGACGACTTGAAGCGTGCTTATAGAGATTGGTCAAGCCGAGTTGCTCGAAAGTGCTGCTCGAAACCCTATATGCGTCTTTTGTTCTAACTTGATTACCGTAACGTGATTTTTTTTGCTACGCTCACGATGTAATGTGACCGCAAAACGAGTGGCGTTAGCGGACTAGTTTGACTTAATTGATTAACGCTCGATAATCAAGATGAATGGAATCGACGGATATTTGAATAAACAAACATGATAAAGATTGCAAGATGAATGAAATCGGCGGATATTTGAATAATGAGTGCACTAGCATAGAATAAACAAACATGATAAAGATAGGAAGATGAATGGAATCGACGGATATATATTTGAATAGTGTACGATGAAAAAGGACCGAATTAACTCACGAGGTTTAAGTTTGTAAACCTAAATGAAGTACAATTTGTGGTTTGGAATCGTACCTAAACAACATTAACAAACAATCTTATTTTAATCTATGTTTTTTCTTATTCTCTTTTTTCTTTTTGGAAGTTGCTAGGCTGCCACGTTACCAATTTAATAACCCAAGTCATCTCTTGGAGCCAATCAAAATATATTATTTTTTCTTGTAATGAGGGCAATGCTTTTAGTTTAATTTGCCCAAAAAACAAGGTTAGCCGTGACTTCTTGACATTCAAACTCTTTGTATTAATTAATTATTGTTTTCGCCCCCCCAAAAAAATCAATTTAATATGTAAAGTTCACGATTACACCGATATCATCCATTATCCACTACCTAGATTGGGCCCAAAGTCATGCCCCGCACGGGACTTTCGTATATCAAAATTAATAGAAAATCGAGAGAGAGAGAGAAAGAATCATTGAACTATATCATATTGAAATACAAGTACATATTCAAATAATTTAAAAAAGAATAAATCACACACGATAGTGTCCTAATAAAGCTTCCATACAAATTACCCCGAAGAGAATGTTGAATGGTGTTCTTAACCATGATTCTGTTCATACTGTGTGGTCTGAATCCTCTTGTTATGTTGGTCACGTTCATCTGGAGGCAATTCGTGCAAAAACCAATCATGGCCAACCAAAGCCATTTGGAAATTGTTCTCCGAGATCAGTTGGCTAGCTAGCACGAGCTGGACTCCTCTGGTATTGTAGATGTCAGTATCTCACAAGCCATGGTGGAACAAAAATCAGAAGCAGTGGCTCTCCTCTTCCACCGATTTGGACAGTGGACGTTGTCTTTGCCAAATTTATCAATGTATTTGGAGTAATTGCACAATCTTTCTGCACTATTCGATGAGAGTATCATCTGAAACTGTTGTGAGATGGAACTTATTATATCGGATTGATTGACATGTGCAACATACACAACCACTTCGTTAGCATAATCAATATTGGTTTAACTTGAACCTCCTCAACTGGTCCAGGATTTTTGTCATGCAGAGCAAGGACCGAACCCCTCGAACTTTAACCTTAGACCCAATATAGCGGACATTGGAGAAACAGGCGAAATGTCCATGTACCATTTGAGGGGTTTTGCTTCCATGGCCAGCACTGCTTCGTGGAAGAAAGGATCACCCTCCTTGATCGGCAAGTCAGCCGGCATTATGCGTAGAGATGGAATGTGTTGGTTGCTTGTCGGATAAAGGCCGGCGCTTGATGCATCCGCGGCGCATACTGGTGAAATCTGCAATGAATCCCTAAAGACTTCACCAAACCCTTCGATCTTGTCTTGTCGATGAGGAGAGGTGGCAATATTCGCTACGAGTGGTCGAGTCAAGCGCACGCACACCCATCTCCTTGCCTGTCTTCTTCAGCATCTAACACGTCGAGTTCTATCTCATCCTTACGTCCAGAGGCAAGGACCTCCGGCTCTTGATGTCCTAGTGGCATGGATCTGACGTATCGAACCCATCCACGTGTCGCCTACGTAATCATAAATTGGTGGAAATTATCTCGCTCAGGTTAACGCGGTGGCATAAGCACCAGCACTGAAGGAAATTCCATTGCAAACAGGATTCAGCTGTCGGACTAGATTCTAGATTAGGGAGGTGTTTGGCGATGGCATTGTCTAGCTTGACACAGTGGAATTCATCGGAGATGTCAAACGCATCACCGGCTTTCATTATGGCAGCTGCCACATTTTGAGAATCGTGTGAGCATATGAACAAGCGATGACATAATTCCCATCCCTCATTGGCCCATGGACAGTGACATCACAGTTGCATAGTACCTAGATCAGAACTTAAAGAGGCTCAATGTATACGCGTCGATCGATCGTAGATGAACCAACGTCGTCGTCCTTTTCTCATCATACATCAACTTGCAGTTTGGTGTTTGCTGTCCGTGAAAGAGGGTATGCAGAGGACGAAGCAAGGATCCTTGCAAAGTCTCCAGAGGCAACACAACAGTACGAAAGCTCCCGTTGGTCTCGCGCCTAGTCGTGTTTGAACGGGCTTCTGGTATGGAGTGCTGCATTGCAGAGCTCCTCCTGGCCCTAGCCATCTCTTCCTCAAATCGGCGCCGGTGCCTTCTCAAATGACTATCGGGCGTCTTTATCTAGCCAGAGTGTCGTCCAGACACCAGACAATCTTGCAATTCCTTCCAATCATTGGGTCATTACGTCTCGTCATTGTCGATTCAGCTCGTTTCGGGGCGAAACCAGCAGCACACATGCGTAATTATCGCCTAGCTTGCCGAATTAGTTGCGCCCAAAGTTTGGATTCAATTCAAATTATCAAACACAATGGTTGTAGCTCTCTATCGCGATACTTAAGACGCGATTAAATCATTCTAGGGAGAAAGGGCGTACATGAAATTGACAAACGGTTTTGGAGAGTAAGTGCACAGGGAAGTGATGAGTGGAGATCGAGACGGCGATAGAAAAAAAAAATCAGTGGTTGATGCTGAAATACCAAAAGAGAAAGAGAAAAAGCCGTAAAAATAGGGAAAGCCGCTCGATCCTCGTCATACGATCATGATCTCTGGCACTCTTACCTCACAAATTAGACGAAAAGGCAAGATTCTCGTTTCGTACTTTTTGCAAAGAATAAGGTTCTTCAAACCATTAATTAATTAACCCCTGATTAAGGGGGCATTTCCGAATTTAAATGGAAATATCAATATAGAAAAAATTGTTTAAAAAGTCATAAACATGTTATACTTTTGCCAATTTAATTCTAAATCTTTAAATTTTGCCAAGTCAATTCAGTACTTTAGGTAAATTTGTCTTGAAAAATACTTACGTGGACAAGTTTACCGGAATGATTGAATCGGTAAGATTTTAAAAGTTTTATAATTGAATTGGTAAATACACAATAAATTGAGTACCGTCTGTACCATTTTTTTCTCATCTTTTCTTTTATTATAACAAAAAACAAATTCTCGAGAAAAAGAATTGAATTGATGTTGAGCATTGGAGATGGAAATTGAACAAAAGAGACGTTCTCACGTCGATGGACCACATCAGCATGGGGGGACACGTGTTGGACATCGGGACGGCAGCGACGTGTAAAGCTCGATGCCATTATTCGATCATAGGACCACAATCAAGAGTTGAAAAATCTCCAAACCCACGCGAGCAATAGGGCAAGAATCACGAGGCCAAGTAGCCTTTGGTTCGCCTCCTTTTTGCCCTCGATTGGTCGGAGGTAATGTCGGAGAAGATGGCACGGAATGATTCCTCAAGACGTGAAAGGAAGGATCAAGAGGCCGCCATGGCCGTGGAATCCACCTAGAAACCCTTTGAGTTGAAAGATTTGTGTGGTCGGGTGTAGTTGGTGGAGATTTGGAGGACAATTGATTCGGGCACAATGGAGATTTAGCTAGGGATGAACATCTTTCCCTTCTTTCTTCCTTTCTTTATTGGAATTTGAAGAAAATGATTCACCCCACGATAGGGGCTGAGCACTGGAAACTTCTCAACTCGAGAACCGCCTAGACTGGACCAGACCAACCGGGTTAGTCCGGTTCTCGAGAGTGTTAGTTCGATTCTTGATTCCTAAAAATGAAACTAGTGTTTAGGCAGTTCGGGTCTTGATTTTTAGGAGGGTAAGATCGGATCGAACTGATCAAATTTTATGAGGTATTATGATTAATATATGAAGGATCGAGCTGTTAGAGCCAGATAAATCACAGCTCTTGCTAATCTCTATCTTTTTCATCAAAGGAAAAAGAAAATTGAATCTTCCCGTTTCAATAAAAAGCTATGATTTTGTATCCTCCGTTCAGCTGGTTTACAAGCACCCAATATTGATCGAGCATTAGCATTATGAATCTTTGGGCTATTCTAGGTTTAGTGATGGAAATCATGAAAAGCTCGAGCATGCATTTGGTGGTTGTTCATGACTTCGGTGGCTGACCACTTTCGATTTTTGTCGTTTGCTAGTGATTGTGTACTTAATATATTTTTGTTTGAATTTTTTCCGGTCCCATATATCCAATTCGATCCAGTTCCAAGACTAGCCAGTCTGGTTCCTGGTTCTAAAGATTGAGAATCGGTTCCACTAGTTTGGTTCTTGGTTCTAAGGGGGAACTAGACCGCCCGGGGAACCGCTCACCCCTACCCCACGATGCGACACTCACCGTAGCAGTGCTATTTCGTTCCTACATTCGCGTATGGTACGCCTATTCAAAACCCTCCCGTGAGTGGCTCTTTCGGATGTACCCCGGTGGTCGGATGGGGACGTGGGTCCTCTACCTTGCACAATATCTTCTTCGGTACCGTGATAGATCTTAACAATCAATTTAGGAAAATGACGGAGTAACAAACGGGAAAGACGATCGTCATGTCACGAATTGGGGTCCTCTCGTGCCACTGCAGAGTTGTCAACCGCAGGATTCAACTGCAAGAGAGAGGACAACGAGAGTTTTCCTCCTTGATCATTAAAGACCTTATGTATGTAAATTCTTTTGGTTTACGTAATGTAAATCGACTCGATTTACTCTGATGAAATTATTGATACTATATATTTTTACCGTGAAATCCTTAATAATTCTTAATCAATATGAAAGCCATAGACGCATAATTGAGAGAAATTATCTAATGAGTTTTGAAACTATCGTAAAGATGTCAATTCGATTCAATTCTAAACTTTTTCAGTTTCGACGATGTATATCTTAAACTCCCGTGTGAATTTTATTAATCGAATCCACGCATTATATCGCAAGTGAGATCTGTCTTGGCATATACCAGATCCATTCAAATGCCCAGCAGCCAAATCACGCTAATGGAGTTCTCAGGAAAGTGATGAAATACTTTTCAAATTGGAAGATCCTCCACCGATAATGGTGGTGGCAACAGCATCAATGTCCCCCAATTGCTCTGCTAATTTTTCCTTTCGTTGAATTTTTTATCCAGTGTTCTTAAAAATCGAATTATCGACACAATGTCTATGAAAGTAGTAATATATTCAACAACTATTCCGACGCACTGGTCCGATTCTTTTATTATATGTTTGTGTTTCTTTGTTTCCAATAAAGAGAAATTCCAATGCCATCATCATTAATTCTCCATGACGGTCCTTTTCAGAATAAATTGTCATTACATAGCGTTGAAAAAATTGACAGAAACGATCACCTTTTATCTCCATTGGGCGAAATTCTGTCGAGCTCTCCAGATGTGACTCTTCAAGCTTAATCTTAGAGAATGATTTATTATTGATCATGCACTAACACTTGCTTCATATCTTGTCAGCTACATAAGCAGAAAGGCAGAGGCTCAGTTGTTGACTTCCCCAGATACCTTCAGTACATAAAGAATTCGCCATGAAATGACTTGGCAAGTTGAGATGCGGCAGTGTCGGAATATTATTTTGTGTTTGTGCTTCATTCCCTTCTCAACAGTACATCCAAGATGACAAAGACGACTTTAAATTAGAAAATCAGTCGAGCTATAGCTTTGATGTGACCTAAATTAGGGCACTTAGCTCAAGAATTAGAGGAAAATATGCATCCTGAATGAATATAAAGGGAGTGTTCATTTTGTGAGTTTTCTTAATGGCTTCGTAGCCGAGTCCGCCATATTAAATTTTAAAAGGGTTATTGTTATGGCACTTGATAGTATGTATACTTTATTCGAAACAATTCGATTTTCAAGATCCGATTGTGCATAAAATGAGGGCAATAAGTACTCTGAAAATTGTGAAGTTTTTGTAGTAGGGCCACCTTTGAGCACTCGTAATAAAATACTTAATTCATATAAAATCGCTAAAAGATAGTTTTCGTTAATGAGTGCCCTAAACACTTGTTGATAGTCCAATGAGAATTTGGCTAGGATTATCGCATCCGATATTTGGCAGCTTGCTTCAAAGTGGATGATGCCCTGGATGCCGCACATAAGTTTTTGCCTCTAGAGGTGAGATTGAGTGTACACACTTGAATTAGATAGCTAAATTGAAGTAAAAAACCAAAGACGAGCGAAGCGAAGCTTGTTTGTTCCTGCTCGCAGGCTTGTTGCAGCGGCACTAGTGAAAATCTCACGACGGCCAACAACCTTCGAGATCGTGGTCATGATTTATAGTATGATCATTATAAGACCGCTCTCGCTCTAGTTGAGGCGGCGGCGGCGGCTAACGGTTTTCAATGACCACTGTGATGAAAGTGACCACCATCTAACTTCCCCTTGATTGGAAACTACTATGACGTTGGTCATCACCAATTCTAATCCACCGGTGATGAGATTTCAGTTGAATCTATGTCTTTGCTTCGAGGTGGTAGCAATCATCATGATGAAGACAACCACCATGGGGGTTGCTGCGGATCGACGACCACCGCCTAGGGAAATTTCTCCTTGTAACACCAATTTTCGGTCACTTTCTAATTATTTTTAATCTGGGGACTCAATTGCAAATTCTATTATTTCACCTTGCAAATTTTTTACATACAATCTTGATCCAAATCGGTCGTTATGTAGTTGATGGGATTAGAACGAATGACATTCAAATTTCAAGCTTAAAAATACTCCGATACACATTTCCACTTTTTGTGAATAGGTGATACGATTCTTTATCGAATGATTAAAAGAAAAATTTCGAAGGAAAGAAACGACAATGCTAATGGTTGAAGGTATAATGACCTTCCTAGCATGCAACCTCCACTAGAGCCATGCGTTGCAATTGGCTACATTTATTCTCCACATCAACTTACTTGAAGCTGCAAAAAGTTATTTGTCATGGTCATAAAATTCAAGACCCTAGTTTCATCTCCATCAAAATCCAGTGACCAATGTGACCAATGAAAGCATAGGAGCATGCGCTTTTTGGCAGGCATGAGCTGTTTAGTCCGGCCAACGAAATATTCTAAGGTTGACATAATATAATCTAATGATGTTTGATTCCTCTAACTTTAGAAACCCTCCTGGCTCCTAAGCTCATACGACATGGCTAATCCAGGCTAAAATGAAATACCGATCCACCGTCGATTCCAGTCGATGTGATCTCGAGATAAGATCACGTACGCACCTCCCACGTGTTACCAATAACCCTGAATCTAAAGGCATGCCGCCTCCGCCGCATCATCTTTGCATAGCATATGCATCGGTCTTCATCGAGTTGCGCTGAGTCCTTATTGAGTGACATGTATAGGTTTCGGGAAATTGTTTCTTTGATGGGCGTATTGCTATAGTAAACATCAATAGCATATAATATGTATATAATGGCTAGAATGATAAAGAAAAGGGAATAGTGTGGGAAAATGGAGAAGTTAGTCAAAACATGTTCAGAGGACCCAAAAGAAAATGTCGCCAAAATCAATGTGGCATGCATGTGGGGGTGGCGCTCTTATCAATTGGATATTGCTGGGGAAGAGGGGGAAAAACTTTGGAATTTGTCTCTTTGGTCACAAGCTCGAGGACGCTCGTGCGACCATGCAATGCCCAAAACCTCAAAATATATATAAACAAATCGAAAGAAAAATTAATGGACAAATAATCGACCCGACAAAATTTTATATGTTATTACAGCAGAATGTGCTATGTTCTAATTTTTCCTAGCATGGATTCCCAAATTATTATTATTTTTTTCTGTTTTAGTCTTTAGCTAATATCCGATCTGTGCATAGGAGAGAAAATATTAAATCATACATTTTACATAATGTTTCAACCTTCATGTATTAAATCATACATTAGTAAGGGTTTTCTTTTCAAACCGAACCAAACCACCATTCAAATATGTTTATATGAGTTAAATTGTCAAGTTTTGAATTCAAGGCCTAAATGTAATTTGAAATGACATCGTGGTACATTGAAAATTTTTCTATATGGTGTGATTTTATTCTTAGATAATGGCTTGAACTCTTGACAAGTCAAAGTTGGTAAAGTTGAACATTAGATGAGAACCACGAACATTGGTTAATAGAAACGGATAGAAACCGATGCCATTCAGTTCAATTGAATTCAGTTTAAATTTGTTTCACATTTTTCCAAGCTGTAATATTTCAGTTTGGTTCGGTTTCCCATCCAAAATGGACTGAACAAGGGTATCGTCACTTCCACTTATCATCAATTCTGCTATACTTAATGCTTAAATTCATTTTGATTCCACTTCCAAACTAAATCTTGCTAAAACACTACCAACAATCTCCCTTTGTTTTTAGATTTTACCAATCCAACTCATTTTCTCTAGAACAAGTGTCAGAATAGTCCTAAACCTATCGCATCATTGTCAATTTAATCATAAATCGTTTGAATTAGCCCTAAAATTTTTGACTTAATGCCAATTCAATCATTTTGGCTCATTTTGATTGGATATTACTGTTGTGGAAGCCAAATAGTTTACATGGTACTGCTGGCATTAACGTGATTTAATAATATATTGATATGTTATTATTATTATTATTATTATTATTATTATTATTATTATTATTATTTCTATTTTAGTATTTTCATTTCTTCTTCTTTTTGTTGATGACTAGCCACCCACCATAGGCAATGCCTGGGTGGGCTGGCCTTGCTTGGATGAAGATCAACGTTGCCCATTAATGAGCCACGACAAGGGCTACCCTTGCCCAGGTGAGGCCTAGCAAGGGTCAACCTTGCCCAGGCCAAATTTGGTAAAGCCAACCTTGGCTAGACTCACCTAAGCCATCTCTAGTAAGGCTGGCCCTTGCCCAAGTAAGGTCGACCTTCTACCAAGCCAAGCGAAGTTCACTTGGCCTTGGTTGATGGCTGGTCACCAGCAAAAGGAAGAGAAAAGGAAAAAAAATGGAAGGAAAAATAAAAATAAATAGATAAGTAATTATTAAAAATTGTTCTTGCGAGCATTGTCATGTAAGTCGGGTGGTGTTTATGTCAACAGTATCCAAGTAAAATTAGGCGGAATGATTGAATTAGCACTAGATCAAAATGTTTATGATTAAATTGGTATGATAAAAAGATTCATGACTAAATTGACATTAATACAATAGATGTAGGACTTTTTTGACAATTTTCCTTGCTTTTCCTCTTAGTCGGTGGAAATATTTCCCATCCGGCTATTGCTCATAAAATACTACTTATCAAATCATATGTAGAATTGACGCTAAATCTGGAAATAAAAGTTTAGAGTTAAGCATAAATGAGTGGATCACAGAGAATCTCTAGCTCAAGAATTAGACCTCACCCATTAAAGTATCACCAACCGCATCTAGATCGCACTAGGTCGGACCACCTCTACTTGTGAAAGGTCTCGGTTCTACAAGTTCACGAGATTTGCAGGGTCTTTCATGGATCTTTAAATAACCGGATCTTCACGCTCGTGCTCTTGAATCATCAAGAGCGAAAGCCGGCAAATTAAAAAGGGAAAAGTTACTAGAGGACTAAGGAGACGCAGCTGTAAGCAGGTGCGATCGAGGGGCCGGGCACGTGCACCAGAGGAGGCAGTTCTCTATGGCATATGCCTCGGCTTCTTCCGGAGCTTGTTCTATTCCTCCCCCTTTATTTTAACACTGTTGCTGGTGTGCTGGTGTGCTTGTGTGGGCTGTATCAGCAAAACGCTGCCCGGTTGACTGGGGACAGTGGCGTGGCGACGGGGCGTGGCTCGTGGGGCTCACTGTCCCAATGTTATTCCTCATGCGTGTGCGCTTCCACTGCTAAACGACACCGTCCCCTTCTCTCTCTGCGTGTGTTGAGGAGCACTTTTGGTAGTGGTTGTTGCTGGGTTATATTCCTAAAGTTGAGCTTGATGTTCACCCTCCTCTCTCTTTCTTAATAATGCCAAGAAGATTGCATGTGAAAGATGCTCTCTTTCGCTATCACATAAATTGAGAGAGAGAGAGAATTACACCCTTCGTTTTTGTTCCTTTCCCCTCCTCAAATATCTCCCACTTCCTAAGCCAAGATCGATTGCGTTTGATGTCATTGGACAGGTCTAGGTAGGGTTAATACTCAATGCTGCTGCTTACTTGGATGTTAGATCACGCATTGTCTTATGACCTTAACCTTTTTTATTACATTAACAGGATCGAGGTTGAGCACTCGAATTTTCCTCCTAGGATGCTTATTTGTGTCTCTCGGTCGTGCTCACAAACCCTAGCCTCAGAGCGGTCTGCCGTGTTAATCATAAGGTCCATTTGCGAGTTTCTATCTTTTACTGGATTGAGAGAGATCAGCACGACGAAATCGATCCCACATACTAGACCGTTTGCAAATAATATCGAGAAAGTAAATCTACCTTCTACTGTTTTTCTTTTCTCCATCAAATATCCCCAACCCTCTAAGCTCCAAATCCAATGACAATGATGAAAGAAAAAGAAAAATCAATCCATCGAGCAAAAGTTGATTGGAGCCATGGACTTGGACAAGTTTAATTACGGCTCTCTATTGACACGGGCGGAGACATTGCTCGGGAGAGAATTCGAAAGGAATGAGTTTAGTATCCAAAAGTATAAACTTGTAGCTTTTGAGTTCCAAATAAATTCAACACGTTAGAAAACTTGTCAATTTGTTGACTCAAATCTTCCTATATGAATTTTACCGGGCTGTAATTCCACGAATCAATAATTACGGTCCATCAAAGCAACAATGCGATATCATGTTCGGATCCCACCTACTAGACTTCTACCTCAATGAACTTTACAATAATGGGAAAGTTGTTCAAAATACCCTAAATTTATTGCATGGAGGTTTAGTCCTAAAAAATTTGAGAATTTGTCAATGTAGTCATCCAACCAAATATGCAGATAATAAGCTCGGAAATAAATTGACAAACTTTCAAAACGTTTATAATTGAATTGTTAAATTGTCAAGGAATTTATAACTATATTGACTACATAGTATCTCCAAGCAATTTTGGTGGGGGCTGATTCTAGATTGTGGAGTGACCCATTTTCCGATTTTGATGGGAAGAAGTTTCTCTTTTTGACTCGATCGGTCTTCTTGCTCACGATCTGATGCTGGCCATTCCGTTCCATGCTCGACACTCATTGCTCATGCACTAGAGACCATAGTGGATGTTCTAGAGCTATTTGGACTAATCATTTTGTCAATTGACCAATGAGGACGTGGACCCATTGGTTATTCCTCTCCCCACTAGAATTTACATCAAGCAGCTGTAGAACCCATGATTTACAAAGATAATAGAGAGATTCGGGTTATTAATTTTAAATAAATAAAGTTCTAAAACTATGTGCTGAGGTTTTTCTTTTTATTTTCATCTCTTCTTGGATCATACGGGAAGGTAGGTTTTCGTCTTTCTATCGTTCCACTCCTTTATCTAAAATTTTCTTTAGTCCAAAAAGATTTCGACGAACAATCAAGATATGCATAAAAAAGTTGACATATATCGTTTCTAATGAGAAAATGACTAATTTGCAAGGATCTCGATCTTTTGAACTAAATTCACGAATATGATCTTCCTTTGGGAATTTCCTATAATATAGACAAGAATTATTGTGTTGGCTGTTGTACCGTTTTTACTTTCATGATTTCATAGGAAAGTTACCATAAGTAATGCACCTACATTTCTATAATTCATTTTCTGTATAAGTCTATCTTATAGCTTGAAATATGATCACCATGGACCATGATTGCAAAAGTGTGAACATACCCGAAGTAGCCTGCCAATAAAACATCTTTTCTCATTTAGTTTTTTTTTTATGGTAAGGAGACAATGAAATTATAAATAGAAGATATAATCTCTCATTGAGACGATTATTATTACAAATAGCCATGAGCCTCGACGCTCATGCTCTTGAATTATAAAAAAATTCAAGATCTCAAAGCATTTAGATTCGGCATAACAACCATTTAGAATAATCTTAAGATATAGTCGGTAATTGATAATTTTCGATTTTTAAAGTTTTTAAAGGGAAATAGAAAGTTCTTGAACCCACATAATCCGCTTAATTTTTTTTAATTTTTATTTTCATCTTCTTTTTTTTTTGTGGTCGAGTGGATTTAGCATTTCAAATAATCTGAAAGAAAATAAAAATGACCCGAGAAAAAAAAAAGAAAAGAAAATTTTTGTCGGATTGGAATCATCTTGGGCCCCACTGCCCCTTCCGCTGTTCAACGTTATCCACGCGAGCGGAGAAGTCGTGCGCAGATAAAGAGGCGGAGAGACAACCTGGACCCGCCACCTCCCCCTTTGACCGTTGACCGGCGCCGCCCCCCACACAAAACCCTAATTACGATGATTGCCCCGCCCCCCTCCCTCGCCCTCTTTCGCGTTTGGACCCCTGTATTTCTCCGTATCTCCATTTTGACCCCCGAGTGTCCTCAGCTTCTTCTTTTGCCCCCCCACAGAAAAGAAAAAAACAAAGGAAGAAGGGTTTGTGGCTAAACCATTTCGGCTGTCCAGTCAAATCCAACAATCACATCGAATCGGAGAGAAAGATACCAGCATGCCCCCAATAATTCAAAATCATGTTGACTAGAGAAATCAAACCACCCCCATTGAATGAATGCTCTTACAGAAGTAAATGGGAACCGAGGAGGAAAGTCCCAATGTATAATAATGCTGACAAGAAAGGATAGTTATTGTTTGATTACTTATCTTTTTTCAATGTTGTTCGACTCGGAACTCATTTTAAAAATGACGAGTGAAATCGAATTTCAAATATGTTAAAGAATAAAAAAGAGATTGTTAGAATTATTCATATAAAATATTTTGTTGTTGGCTCTTCTTTAAATGTCACGTTTGAACACGTCATTTAAGACCGTAGATTGTTAAGTTAGGTCTCATAAAAGAGAAGGTGTTTCGATGCTTTCTTCATCAAAGTAGTCATCACCTAGACATATATTGCATTTCGCCTGTCCCATCAATGTTCATATAGTTATTTTGTGAAATTATTACTATGAAATGGGCATCCATGATGGATGTTCAGAGTCCCGACATCGATTATGGGATTTTTGGGCTATTCGATCTCTCATCTTCCATTAGTTGGTTGCGCTTAGATGCTCTTCCAATGTTAAGGTCTCCATTGTCCTTTTGAGTTCTGTTTCTACACACCATACTCATGATGTTTATGGCTCTCCTACTTATGAATGAGCCAAGATCCAGTCTTTTTTTATCCATTACCTTTATCTCAGATTGAATCTTTCCCCTACGATCTCTAAGTGCACGTTTTTGCTTTGACAGCTTGTTCGATATGTTTCAGTGATTCCATTATAATTGTCCAAGCATGTGGGAAGAGTAAGATCAATGGAATCTAATTTTTTGTTCTCAATTCAATTTAGCCATATAGAGATGTACTATGGGGACTTGAAAAGTTCATCTTCTTTCATTGTTGGAAATATTGTCAATTTTATCTTATAACGTGGAACGAGGATGAATATGCATACTAGCGTTGTTTTGATCAATGGAAAGTATGGCTCACCTAATTCTTACAGTTCAAACTTTTACTTGGTGAAGAAGATGGGCTTTTCAAATAGACCCCTTTCATCATGCATGGTGTAACTTTACAACCCTAAGAGGTTGACATGGCTAATCTTTTCCATTCCCCCCCCCCCCCCTCCCCCCTTTGTTTGGGGATTTAAATAATCGGGTAACTTGCAAAGAAGGGAAAGTGGCATCTTCCCACCTTTCTAGCTTGCATGTGAGGCATTCTCAAAAGCACCCTTTTATTTTTGACCATGTTGTAAAAGCAAGACCGGAGGATATCGCAATCAAGATGACGTAACCCTAGCCTTCTACGTGCTTTCTCGTGGCCAACTTTGATAAAACAGGTGATATGCCAGACCCCATGCCGGAGCTGTTTGTGGATTAACTTTGTCCTTGGAAGGTTTCACTGTATAAAATACACGAGTGTAAAGAGCTGAAAAAGGAGACGTTTTATCTTATTTTAGACTTGTACATTCATGAGAATTAGCTTGGCCATCACATGCACGAGCTGGGTTAGACGCTTTGCCACTCCTTTTGGGTGCAAAACCGTTAAAGCTAGGGTGCTTTACAGGCCGAGACAACTGGTCTTTTGCTCCCCAGCTTGCTTAGTGGATTGGGTGTGTCTTGATCACGAGCCAAGATTAGAGAGGTAAGCTCCATTGGCCCTTAAGCATAAAGTAATGCTGCCAGCTTTTTAGTTCAACATGGTTTTTGTTTATCTTTAACCGACCGGAAGCGGGTGTTTTTCTTTTTCAAGGATTTTGTCAATGGGTGCTCTTTCACGGCACTTGACAACTGAAGTAATTTCGTTAGAGAAGATTTCAATTTTTCGAGACATGAAATTCAGTATTATGTGTTATCGGTATCTTAAAAGTGGAAATGCTTGTAGACCAATTATAATATAATAACTCCCTTCATGCATCTATCCGAACAATTCAAAGAAATTGAGAAATAGACCGGTAGTCCTAACCCTAGGGTTTTCCCCTTGGGGTTGATGAAGGTTTCCTACCCAGTTAGTGCATGGCGGAAGGTTTGCACATCTAAACAACATGTTGATATGTACATTGTCCAGGGCCACTAGAGAGATGTAGATTTAGCGGGATTTCACTCAGGCAAGCAGAACATGCTCAGCTGTATAATGTTGCATGGTAATTTATACAATCAGCCCATTGGGTGCTTAAATCAAATCGATTAATAAATTATGTTTTTCGCACCTAGGGTAACTTGTCATCGTGCCGAAGCAAAGCAGAGTATTAAGCATCAGAACGGCATAAACTCGATACGAGAAAATATATTGTAAAGTGGCAAAAAAGTGAGGACCGAGAATGTACCAGGGAGTCGAAATAACAACTTCAAGGATGGCGTGACCCTGCTAATTATAGCTCATCAATAATTCAGCTTGTGAGAAGGGGGGGCAAATGGAGGAGGACCCCGAAACTCCAGGGGCTGGAGTGCAAAAAAAGCAAAATCGGGGGACAATCGCTGGCCCTTCTCGACGTTAACAGGGCTCGGATTGTTTATTCGGAAAAAAAAAAAAAAAAGAAGGAAACCACAAACGCCGTGGGCCCCACCCCGGTCGCACATTTTCCTTTGACCGAACCACGACACGCCAACCCCCGACCTCATGGACGGGACCGGACGAGGGGGGCCTCTAACTCAACCATGGTTAAGGTCCAGGTCCCCCGTGGAGGACAGCGAGAGAGAGAGAGAGAGAGAGAGACTAGCATCTAGAGATAGAGAGAGAGAGAGGGGGCCACCCTGCCCCAACAGTCCACACGTGTGGCCGAGGAGGAGTCAGAAACACAAAAAAAAAAAAGAAAAGAAAAAAACCAGCTGCTCGTTCGGAGAAAGGCATGTCCATTGTCCTCCCTCTCTCTCTCTCTCTCTCTCTCTCTTCTCTCCTCTGTTCCCCATCTCGTATAAGAAGAAGGCCAGCGTCCTCTCCCGAACAGAGAAGGAATTTCGCAGTCTTCCCACCTCTGCGCTCTGCTACTGTCGATTGACTCCATTGATATTCTAGAGAGAGAGAGAGAGAGAGAAGAGAGAGAGCAATAACGACCAAAAGCGAGCTTTTTTCTCTTCTCCTAGAGAGAGAATCAAGAAGAAGAGAGTGAAAGACAGAGAGAGAGTGGAAATGCGCGGTGGGCTGAGCCTGGAGCCGCTGGACATGGTGGGCGTCCAGATCCCACACCACTTCCGGTGCCCCATCTCCCTGGAGCTCATGCGCGACCCCGTCACGGTGTCCACCGGCCAGACCTACGACCGGTCCAGCATCGAGCCCTGGATCGCCGCCGGCAACACCACCTGCCCCGTCACCCGCGCCCCGCTCCTCGACTCCGCCCTCATCCCCAACCACACCCTCCGCCGCCTCATCCAGGCTTGGTGCGTCGCCAACCGCCACTCCGGCGTGGAGCGCATCCCCACTCCCAAGCAGCCCGCCGACCCCTCCCGTGTCCGTTCCCTCCTCTCCCAGGCCGCTGCGTCCTCCTCGTCCGCCCCCTCCCGCCTCTCCGCGCTCCGCCGGCTTCGCGCCCTCGCCCGTGACTCCGACAAGAACCGCGCCCTCATCGCCTCCCTCGACGCCCGCCCCCTCCTCCTCGACATACTCTTCTCCGACCCCCGCTCCGAGTCCTCCGAAATGGCCCATGAGGCGCTCGCGCTGCTGGCGATGCTGCAGCTCGCCGAGACCGAGTGCGCCTCCGTCGCCTCCGACCCCGACCGCGTCGCCTACCTCACCGGCCTCCTCTTCCACCCCTGCATCGAGGTGAGGATAAACGCCGCCGCTCTGATCGAGGCCGCCGTCGCCGGCGTCCGCTCGCCGGAGCTCCGCGCGCGGGTCAGCGGCGCCGGCGGGGTCTTCGAGGGCGTAGTCGCCCTTCTGCAGGACTGCGCGGGTTGCCCCCGCGCGCTCAAGGCCGGGGCCAGGGCGGCGTTCGCTCTCTGCCTAGTGAAGCCGACGCGGCACCTGGCGGTCGCCGCCGGAGCCACTGAAGCGCTGGTGGACCGGCTGGGGGACCTGGAGCGGGGCGACGCCGAGCGGGCACTGGCGACGATCGAGCTGCTCTGCCGAGTCCCCGCCGGGTGCGCGGCGCTGGCTGGGCACGCCCTGAGCGCGCCGCTGCTGGTGCGGATGATCCTGAAGGTTTCCGACCGGGCGACAGAGTACGCAGCGGGGGCGCTGCTGGCGTTGTGCTCTGCGTCGGAGCAGTGCCGGATGGAGGCGGTCACCGCCGGCGTGGTCACGCAGCTGCTGCTGCTGGTGCAGAGCGACTGCACGGAGAGGGCGAAGAGGAAGGCCCAGCTCCTGCTGAAGCTGCTCCGGGACTCGTGGCCGGAGGATTCGATCGGGAACTCCGACGATTACGCTTGCAGCGAGGTGGTCGTCCCGTTTTGACCATGGTCCAATACGACGTTACATAATAGCTTTTGAAAATTTTTTGTTGCTTTTTCCTTTTTATCTTTCTTTTTTTGGGTTCGATTTATGGTATTTATTTCTTGTTTATGTCAATTAGTGAAATTTCTAATTGGTAGAGAGAAAATGAGGGGGAAGCAAGGAATGGTGGAGAGGGAATGATCTTAATTTAGATTTTGGTGTATAGAGAGTAATTGTAACCTTTGTACGTAATTTTGGATGTAAGAATTTTTTGTTTCAGAAAAAGAAAATGTCATCAGATTCATAAGTTGATGAGTACAGCAGTTGATCTCTTATGTTCTTTCTGTTCTTAGTTTGATTAATGTATGCTTAGAGATTAATCGATAGACATCGAATGTTCATGCGCGCGACTCATTTTTCTCTTTTACAAGATTTTTTCTTTTGGTGCGATGGTTAATTGATATTTCAAATATAGAGTGTAATTTTTCTGACTTGATCTTGAGATTGCATTGAGTAAGGATTGGACTTATGACTTAGTGTTCTAATCGCCTCACCAATTATTCGATTGGCGATTTAAAGTAGCACTTAGAGTTGGTCTTATCATTTCTTCAATTTAGCACAATTTAACTATTTGTTTGGTATTAGGATGGCTTTTCTTTCATTAGAAAACATGTGCAATTGTTTCTTGATTGATTGTTGAGGATGGTAATTTGTCTATCTAGCTTGGGTCATCTGAAAATTAGGTTACAACTTCTACGGTAATATTTAGAGGTTTGACCATCTAGAGGTCCTTAAGTCGCCTCTTCGGATTCTTCATTATAGAAAAAAGTTTTGGTCAAGATTAGTTCGAACTTCAAATCACACGACCCATCATGAAATTTACTATAGTAAGTTGTAAGATAAACTATGACTGATCATCAACATTTATTTAAGTGGATTGTATTCATCAATTAGTAATACTTTGGGATGTTATTTAGGAGTGAATTTCATCAAGGGTCATTGAACTTATAGGATTATTGACTCGATTATTAAACTTTGATTTTATTCACTGAAAATGCTGAATTTTCAACTTTGTTTTGCAATCGATGCACTTTGATTGAAGCCTGCCAAATTTGCAATTGGATGCTAACAGGGCAAACACATGATCGACCAAGCTAGTCTCAAGTCGATCTTAAGAAAAATGATTTAGAAAAAGGTTTTAAAAACCAAAAAAAAAACATAAAAATAAGGAAAAATGGGCAAAGGTCGCCTCATTCATATTTTTTTAGTAAAAAAAAAAGATTTCATCCATTTATCAGAATAACTCGCCCCTATTGAACATTTGCATATAGTGTACAAACTCTTATATATTTTTCAGGGTAGACATGGCGCCAGTGTAAATGCCTCGCCAACAGCATGCGACCCATCAACTTCAGCATTTGGTCGGATAAAGAGTTCATGATCAAAGAAGAGTCGAGAATACGAGAACGACAGTAAAAATCATGACGTTCAGTCCTCCGAACCCTTATAAACGGGGATTAAAAACCTCACTTTTTGTGAATTCAAGTTTCGATTTTTCGAATCCGATCCCCGAATCTCATAAAAAGTGTAGCACGCATCATCCGCATGTGGGGGGAGAGAGCATCATCAAGAGTCACATGCTTATGAAAACAAAGCCATGGAATCACATGGCAAAAGCTTCCAATGATCTTTGTTCACTTCTTTGTGCGATGGGCAGCAGCAAAGTGCTCACATACCCAACTAAAGTCTTCCTTCTGTACAGCCTTCAAAGTTCGTGAAGAGCACAGGACCATCCGTTTTGTCTTTGAAGGGATAATATGGAGCAGCTCGGACCCGCCATTGGTTTAATCAAATGTCCTCGCCTTTTGTCCAGAGTATGCTTGGAGAAACTCTTGATTCCTTCCACCTAAATTGGGCTGTGAATGAATATGAGCATTCATGCTAAAGAATTATCGTCAGACTATTCGAAACGAATCAATTGTCGTACCTTTAAATCATCTTTATTAACCTCTAAGTACAATCGCTCTATGAATTTATTCCTTTCGACATTGTATGGCCGAGTCTATCCTCTCCCGAACATGTACAAGATTAACATCCATGGCCCTATCAGCTATTCGATGCAATGTATCAACCGTCGGATCATGTGTCTTTTTAGCCATTCGATCTGGCACTTGTCAATAGTGATAGTCGGATCGGAGCGTGGAAGACATTTCTTGTGTTGTAGCACACGGCAGCATAGACCCGGCCAAAATGATCATATTTCCAGGTTCAATTATGGATCGATGAACTTTGAATTCCAGCATTCTTCGCAATCGATGGCAGATTCAAAACTAAACATAGGTGAAGTAAGTCAATGAAGCTGGAACTATGAAGGAGAACGGAGCATCTGATATTTTTATGGATTGAGAAAGGTATTTAGCAGATGCAATCCAGTTCGATAATAGGTTTAGTCTCTATGTACGAACTCTTCCGGTTGTATTCTCAAATGCTTAGGAGTTAGTTCCCTAGATTAAGCTCATTCTTATTTGCCATAAGCTATTATAACTTGAAAGAACCCATGCATATCTCTAAAAAATCTTCTTGTTGCATTTGAAAGATTGAGACTTGGATTCATGGGGGACTGTATTTTCTTCCGAGGTGTGAATTACTATTTTGATTAGCAGATTGCAGGTTAAGATTATCACTTATGTGTAAAACTAAATCAATCAGTAAGGTTATTAATGGATAATACATCCTATTCATGGGCAGGGAAGTGCACTAAACTGGCATCCTTGCCTCTTTGCTTTACTTATTAGTTTCCTTTCGTCAAAGGCCGATGTTGTATGGCAAGGTATCTATGAAGGCTATGAATCTGAATCGATAAGCAACAAGACAATAGACACGATAGTTGATGGGCGACTTCGACGTGTGATTGAATTTTTCGAAAGAGATACGTAGGATTGTGTACGTTCTAGCTGATTCTTCAAGATACTTCTTCTCGGTGTCGGTGCTGGTTCTAGCATATTATGCTCCTTCGGTTTCTAGACATGAATACTATCGACAGAATGGATGCATTCTTCTTTTGATTGACACAATCCACCTCCATACATGAGTGCACGACTACAAATTTTTTCCCGACCCATATGTCCAATGGGTTCCCATCCGGGTTCAACCCGTTCAGGGCTAGACGAATCCATCAAGCCCAACTCTAATAGTTTCGTTGGAGAATAGTGGGCCAAGACTAGGCCCACTTCTCAGTATTGAACCCAATCCAGTCCATGGACCGGGTTCGCATTTTCCGAACCAAATCGGTTCGGGTCCACCGGGTTTTGGTGGCAAAGTCAAGCTTCAATTTTCAGTCCTAGCTTCAATTTCTTTCCTTTTGCATAACATTGGACGAAATACAACTCATTTGAACGTGGATCGTCAAGTGCCTCCCTCATTAGAAAAGAATATAACTAAATGCTATCTACACCTATGAAATCTCATTGGATATTATCTGTAGCACACTAGTAAGCGAAATAATTTTTGTAACCACCAAATCCTTCTAATTTTGAAAATGGATAGAATCAACAAATCACATCTTGAGTGTGAGATCGGATTTGTTAATTTCCCGTGTAGTCGCAAATCGTATCTCAAGCGTAAGGTCGGACTATCGATCGATGCATGTTGTGGACTATGATTTCTTAATTTATCCATTGCTGATCCGGATGTGAAAGCTAACAAAATCAGCTCAAAATATGAACCTTGCATCTTATAGAAACTCTTTCGATTACACGTACAACGGCATCTCATTTTAATAGATAATAATTTTTGGATACTGGTAAACTCTTTGAAAGAGTCTTTGAATTTGAGTGATGCAATTACTATTTTTTATTCATGAGTCAGACCAACCCTTGATTTTCTTATGCAATTAATCTCAATAATTAGTCAAAATTTAGGTGTCAACGGCCCTACTCTACTCTGGATTAGGCTAGGTCAATTTCGAGGGTTGATGTTGTCCAAGAATTGATTGCCCAGAATAATTTTATCCTGAGCTCATCATTTCATTGATGACCACTTTCTCATTCCCCTTGTCCGTGTAGACCCAGATGTGCTCGTATCTAGTGCTGTTCGTACCTGGCTCAGGTTCACAAGCCTACGCCTCATTACTTAGGATGATATTCAGCCCGTACGTCCTGGGACGCACCATAAAAAGTGGGAGCCCGCGATTCCTAGGCACTTATGTTGTTTGACGTCGGACTTGGGCTTCCTTGAGCTAGTAATATCTCCTACCTTTGCTAGCCCAGTCGGTCCATTTGATCGCCGATTTAGACGCGAGTCATTGTTGGTGTTGCAGGATGTCAGGTTACTTTGCTCTGTTTATCAGTTCTCCTTGGGTTGCCTCGACCCTCTTTGATTCACGACGAACCCTTTGTCTTGGTTTATGGAATCCCAGGAGAAAGAGTTGCCCTTTGAGCAGTCATCTGGTGGTAGGAAATCTTCTCTGATAAGGAAAGTCTGAACATACCTGGACAGAAGGCCTTTCTTATCTTTTCTCCAAAGCGTGTGATCAAGTTGGACTTGGAAACTCAGCAGTGTCGCAGAGCCAGGGGAACACGCGAACTCCTGAAACTTTCTTCTTTCTCCTGCTAATCAAGTAAGGAGAAAAGCATATGGAATCGCAGCTTTCAGATTTTCTGGAGTGAATCGCATCCAGGTTATATGGATCAATATACCAGAGGACGCATCATTGTTGCCGGCTTCAGCTTGTTTTCAGGTAGTCCTCCCCTTTCCTATGTGTTAGTGATACATGCCACGGAATGACAAATAAACAAAATTGAGATTTATTTTCTTTCAAAGTGCATGAAGATTTAGTATTACCGCGATAGAATCAAGAAACTTGTACTATCCAGTTATATCGAATGCTTTATAAATAAGAAAATCTCGATATCTAACTGAGGTCATGTATTCAGTTTCAATATCTATATATCTAATTATTGAAATTTTGTTGTTGTCTCATTTTGTCTAGTGAGAAAAAAAAAAGTACTATATTCATTTCTAAGAGGGAAAAAGCCACCAAAAACCCTAAATTATACTCATTGTGATGCATTTATCCCCTTTTTTTTGTTCACTAAAAATCCCAAACTTATACTCATGTGGCGTTACAAAAAAAATCAGGTAAATGTGCCATAAGATATAAATTTGAGACTTTTGATATCACAAAAAAAAAAGTTTGAGGTAAATGCTTCATATAGACGCAAGATTAGGGTTTCTGGTGTAAAAAAGAGTTTAAGATCACAGTTGGCATAATTTAAGATTTTTGGTGAGTTTTTTCTTTTTCTATGAATAAGGTATAGTATATTCATATTTTTTTAACATACATTGTTGATTGCCATAAATTTTTTAAAAAAGAAATTTAACGTATTTTCTCCTGGCATACATTTATATACGTGTACGGTCCATTTTACTTCAAAGGAGCAATCCCTACAAAAGTTTGGTGAGCGGGCGGGAGAAAAGCTTTTTATGTTTTTTTTTTTAATTGAAGATAGCGTAGGTACACATATATAATAATCAAAATAACAAGAGACTTTAATTCACAAAAATTGTCATAAAGAAAGTGAAAATGAGCCCTGTACTACCGGCTGAATTACAGAAGTGCCGCTAGACAGTCATATTTTAGTAATGAAGAACTGAACTTTTGATTTTAATTGCTAAATGCTTCATATTTCAATCTATCTGCAATAGATTAAATTTAGCTAGACGTCGATCAAATCTCTGGGGAAAATACTGGTCTCGTTAGGTACTTTATTTGTACTTAGAAAATCGAGAAAATATTTTCTCATATTTTCAATTAGTGTGCACTAATTGAGATGACTAAGCGGGGGTTAGTGCATCCGAAACTTGTCGTAGTCCTAGAAAAATTACCATGCGTTTGCTGGCCAACCAAACAAATCAGGAAATGGATCACCTATCAGGAAGTTTCTCGATGATTTTGGCTGTGAATCGGCTCGATTGTGAACAATCTTACCTGTCTCTTCCAAAATATTTGATCCCACGTCAAAGTTAGTCCATCAACTATCCCCTTCATTGTCCAAATTAGGCTTCTCAACATCTTATTGCTTATTGGGTTATCGATTCAGATTCACGATTTCTCATATATACCTTGCTGTTAAACATCAATTTCTGATGAAAGGAAACTAATAAGTAAAGCAAACATTTAAATTGCTGTTAAACATCAATGTCGGAACACTTATCCTTCTCACGACCCCCTGCTCGACATAAAAGCAAACAGTCTACGTGCAATACAGCTAACCATCCTTCATCGATTCGAATTATTTTACTCAAGAGGCTTTTTCCAGTGATAGCCAAACCACAAGATCTTACATAACGGCCCCTCTCACTGCATATTCATCCATCTCGCTAATACACACAATAAGCTCTTTTTCATAATAGATTGTTGTAAAATGACAAACATCTGTAGAAAAGAATGATAGAAACATGAATCCTTTGGTAATTTGTTATGTTCTACTTTTTTTTAATACTTATCAGAACATTATTGATCGAAAAATTTCATTTATCTTAGGAAACATAGCTGAAATAATTACATGTATAGATCCTCATCATGTTTGATACCATTATACAAATAAAGTGAGAGTAAGCTTTCCGACTAACTCAATGACATAAGTGGGCTGAGCATAATAGAATGCCCAATCCGGGAACCACCTGGATCGAACCGGACCACTTGGACCGAAACTAGGACTGGACCACCCTCCCTTTCTCTTACTTATCTCTCTTGTTTCCTTTCCTCCATTCCTCGGCCCTTCCCATAACAACGAAACGAAATAACCCTAATTGGCCTCCTCCCCTCTTCATACTTAAGACTCTCTCTCTCTCTCTCTCTCTCTCTCTCTCTCTCTCTCTCTCTCTCTCTCTCTCTCTCTCTCTCTCTCTCTCTCTCTCTCTCTCTCTCTGTGTAATTATTTGCTATAATTTTTTTGATCTAATTTGTTCCTAGAATTTTGCTGTAATTTTTTCTAATTGCCAATATCATATGTGAACTTGCTCATGGATGGGAATGTGGCCGGAGGTGTTGGTGAAGTGTTCAAGAATGGGTTTACTCATGACTTGTTCCCTTCAACAGAAGACCACCATGAAGGGATCATCGTGGAGAATATGGAGAACTTGTCGTTTTTCAGTTTCTCTATTAGGTTTCATAGCATTGCGCAACTTGCTGTTTCTCGATCTCAATTCCATTGGATCACCCATGAACATTACCCGATTGGTTGGTGGTCCGGTTCAGTCATATGATTAGTTGGTTCAGTCACTAATTCTAAAAATCGGAAACCGGTCCCCTCGTTCCAGGGAGGAACTGAACTGCCCAAAAAATCGTTCATCCCTAGACATAAGGTGTCAAACTAGATCATTCATTTCAATTTTCATTTACTAGCTTTCATTTATGCACTACTCAAGTGCAAATAATGTTACTTGAAGTAAGAGATGGAAATGTTGGAATATGACAGATCGTATTTATTCCATAGACATCAGAATAATACAAGAGTATCTACAAAAAAAAAAACTTTGACGTGTAGAAATTGGTGATATGTGAAGAAAAAAATTAACAAAGACTACTATTTTAAGGAACCTACAAAGAGCATAGAGATATAGATTTAAGTAAATCCATGGCTTTTCATAGAGAGAGAGAGAGAGAGAGAGAGAGAGAGAGAGAGAGAGAGCCCAACCTCCTCTCATTGTGTTCATATCTTTAGGGTGTGGATATGTCACCGTGACCCAAGCTTGTACTTAACCTCAGATTTGCGTAGCTTGACACCGACGATGCTCTCATGATGTGGCCGTAATACCAAGAGGGGATTTCAATTCGAAACTAAAATTGCGAGCTAGCAACTCACTAAACTTAATCGCATATATTTAGTTTGTTTTTTTATTGTCTTTTATCGAAAACCTATGGTCTTTGCGTCTTTGTGTTTTATATGGTCAAACGCTTATGCTTGTCATAAACTTCACTCTGAAATCTTGTTCTTGAGTCTTTCGCGAGTGCCCAGCTCAATCCAAGGCGTCTGTGTTTTTCAATCCGATTCAAACAAAATGTTGCTCTCCAAAAATCTCTCATATAAGCATAATATATAGCACTTATAAATGGGCCCAAAAGCCTATTTAAACCCCTTAAATCCCATAACAAACAGACCAAATAAAACATTAGTCTAAACTCAATATTGTTTTGGAGGTACAGCCCCCGAACCCCTAGCCACTCACTACTGAGCGGGGTAGCCGTTCGCTCATTGGGAAGCAGGACCATCATCACTCCATGAGTAGGGCCTATATGTCGTTGATTCATACTATACTTTCCCAAAACTCAAGTGCGTGTGCCCAGTATGAGAAATAAGAATTTCTGCCATATTTATCGACTCCAATAGGTTCAAAGTTGGCGACGAGCGAGAGATGAAGCGGCACTTGTCAACGGTGGCTAATTAACATGGAGGTGTGCAGCTGGTGAGAGAGAGAGAGAGAGAGAGAGAGAGAGAGAGAGAGAGAGAGAGAGAGGCAGAAGAAGAAGAGTTTTAGACTCGAAGTTGGTTTTCCGCTTGTTGCGGAGATCACATGGTTTGGAAGTACAAGTATACAATGAAAGAGCTAACTCGAACCCTAGTTATGCCCTCCTCGACATGCGTTTCCTCCCTCAAATAATTCATCCGTTGGAGAGACGCCAGATGGGATGTGAGTTCGGCATGGATGTTCACATTGAGTTTTCTTATGCTAAGTCTCCCTCAATATCAGCTCGAGAAAGAGGGGGCCATAAACAAGTTGAGCTCAGCTCACTAAACTACGAGAAACCCCTTGGAAATTCCCGGTTGAAACCGAGGTTGAATTCTATAGAGATTTTGGTTCCGTTCGTTTCGCACAAAATGAGGTATTTTTAGAAAATATTTTTCAGGAAGTCATTTTTTTGGAAAATGCAATATTTTCCGGTCTTCTTTTGAAACTTAGGAAAAACTATTAAAAGGAATCGATTTTTTTTATTTTTCTCATTTTTTAGTCGCCGATCCCAATCCATTTTTGAAAGAAAATTGAAAATTGAAAATTGTTTAAAGGTGAAGAAAGAAGATTGAAAATGTTTTCCACGTTCTTAAAAGCGGATAATTATTTTCCCTACTTTTAATACTGTTTTTTTACCATTGATAAAAAATATCTCTCTTGACTATCTTGTTTTCCGTAAAATGAATATCGGAAAATTCATAAAACATTTTCATAAAAGTCATTTTCCGTGAAACGAACGGAGACTTCGTGTTTTTCATTCTTTTTTTCTTTTTGACCACGTCTTTGTACTTTGTCTCGAGGGATTAACACAAAATTATTCTGTAAAGTCAAACGTGGAAATGAATAAATAAATAAACATCGCGGGCGTCGGCGAGGTGGCCACCAACTGTGGACTCAGCCCGAAGTCTTCGAGTCTTCACCAACCCCGCACCAACTTTGCTTTCGCAAGGGTTGGGAGGGGCAAAAGTGGGAATGCGTGTGTATAATTATGCAAACTATTCTCACCAACTTATTTTTCCACATGCACCCACGAACTATTATTGGGGCCCCAACAACTATCTGAAATATTCAATTTTGGCGACCGAAAAATAGACATTTTATCAACAAAGAGTGGTTAGTATAATTCACGTGAAGGAGGGAGACGGAAAAGGGAAATTGATTCCCAATTTCGAAGCAAGAATGCCAAAAATAGAACTAATCGAAATCTTCTTTCGTACCCAACCCTAGCTACCCCGTCTCCATCGCGTCCGAGATGAGAATTGTGTTAATGCGTTTCGAGGCCATATTGATTACTGGGATGGGGTGATGACCGATAATCGCTCCAGCTGGATCGACCGGGCAAAAAGACACGGGCTAGGTCGGCGAAAGAAGACCGTACAGAAAATTGGACCAGCATTGATTGAGACGGCGGGTCATGCGCGGTTTTAAAAATCTTTGAGATCATTAGGTTATATCGGTTTGCTTCTTCTTATTTTTAAAGATCGAGGATCTATCCGAATTGAATTTTTACTTTTTCACGCCTTACTTAATCGAAAGTCTTGCTATTTAATCGCTCGTAAAATGCGAATGTTGGCACGAAAAATGTAGTATAATCTTTTTCGCGATCCATAAAAACCCGAATAGTATCGTAATTTTAGTCGATTAATGCGTTGCCCTGCAACAAAGCAAGAAGGTGAGAAGCCAGAGGGAAATTCATTCTTTCGTCAGAACCAGAAGAAAAGATCAAAGGTTAGGTCAATGGCCCCAACATTCAGTGGGCCCCCCCCGGCGACACATGATTGGCTGATCCGAAGACCTCACCAACCCCCGACCGGCAAAGTGCTCGGTGGGCGGTCTAACCACCACCTAACCCGGTTCGGACCGGCTCGACCTCTCCCCTTTATATCTCGCCCCATCTCCGATGGAACTTGAGAAGACAAGAAAGCTGATCAACAAGAGCGCCAGAAGACACAGCAGAAGGTGCCAAAGAGATCACGAGGAGGAGGAGGAGGAGCTAGGACCATCAATGGCGACCAACGGAGAATCTCAGCCGAACCAGGCAGGGAGGCACCAGGAAGTCGGACACAAGAGCCTCTTGCAGAGCGATGCTCTCTATCAGGTGGAAGATCGTTTCTGTCCATGCATGATTGGGTTGAGCTTGATGGCCGATTCGTTTTCTTGATCTCGGCTTCACATCCTGACCTGGGATTGTCTTCTTCTTTCTGCCTTTTCTTTGGCCCGTTTGCAGTATATATTGGAGACCAGCGTCTTCCCAAGAGAGTCAGAGCACATGAAGGAGCTCAGAGAGTTGACTGCTAAGCACCCATGGTGGGTCTTCCAGGATCTGTGTCATCAATCTCGATGGAGACATTCATGTCTCTAACGCTCTTTGTTGTTTGATCTTGGGTTTCGTGTATTTTAAGCGTGTGGAAATTGGAACAGGAACCTGATGACCACATCTGCCGATGAGGGGCAGTTCCTGAACCTGCTTCTCAAGCTCATCAATGCCAAGAACACCATGGAGATCGGCGTCTACACCGGCTACTCCCTCCTCGCCACCGCCCTCGCTCTTCCCGACGACGGAAAGGTCAGATATTCGTTCCAAATATTCAGCAGCCTTGACTTGAGTAATGAAACAAATGTAGATCGTGATCAATAGGGAATGATTGGGAAGTTTCAACATTCTTACCACTTGAGAAGAATATTCATGTTCAAGACCATAATGGTTTGGTCACCAACTTTGCCTAACAATGCTTTTTTTCCCACTGAACCACAAGGATGGTTCAAAGAACAGCCTAAAACTATGATTCTAGCCAGGCAAAAACTAGAGATCGAGGAAAATCTTAATGACAATTTGGCAGCCTCTGAGATCTCTACATATTGCTATTGCTGCAGATCTTGGCCATGGACATCAATAGGGAGAACTTCGAGATCGGGTTGCCAGTCATCAAGAAGGCCGGCGTCGCCCACAAGATCGATTTCAGAGAAGGCCCTGCTATGCCTGTCCTCGATGAGCTCGTGCAAGATGTAAGTAGCAAAAACTAACACGGCGAAATCCCTTTCGATCTCGCTCTGCCGGGCTCCATCTTGCAGGAGCCGTGAAGTTAATGCATTCTAAATCCTCAAAACACGTCTAGTCCTTTTCCTAGAGATGACCCTAATTCAGCATGTTTCCAAAAGTGGCTTAGGCAAAGTACAAGAACTCTAGGTCATTGAATAAGACTCATCAGATATGGATAACCAAGCAAGTTTTGTTTGGCAAGCTTAGACTCTAACACAAAGCAAACCAAAGTTGAGTTTGAGAAGGCCTCCTCCAATTGAATTTAGTGCACGTCTCTCACGAAATCTCATCCCCCAATTTAATTTAGTATGTCATTTCTAACGAAATGAACATGATTTGTATGATGATCGAGACCGTTTCCTTGTGCGACGGAATGATTTTGACGGGTCGATTGCGTCCGCCGGAGGTGAAAAACTTAAATCGGTACAATGTCTCTGTCTAATCGTTTCTTAACGTGCACAAGATCATGTATAGATGTGCACCAATCGGAGGTCCGAACGCATTATTAACCCAATGCATCAGAACCTTCTTGATTTCACGTGATCTGACGGCTTCTTGATGCAAAACGCAGGAGAAGAACCATGGAACCTACGACTTCATATTCGTGGACGCCGACAAGGACAACTACATCAACTACCACAAGAGGCTGATCGACCTGGTCAAGGTCGGCGGCCTGATCGGCTACGACAACACCCTGTGGAACGGCTCCGTGGTCGCGCCCGCCGACGCGCCGCTCCGCAAGTACGTGCGGTACTACCGGGACTTCGTGCTGGAGCTCAACAAGGCCCTCGCCGCGGACCCGAGGATCGAGATCTGCATGCTTCCCGTCGGCGACGGCATCACTCTCTGCCGCCGGATCAGCTGATCACCTCCAAGCACGAAGGATCTCAAAATCAAGCGCCGATGGAATGGGAAAACCACGCTCTGATACTTTTCCTTCATTTCTCTTCTTTCTCCCCATCTCTTTTTCTATTTTCTTTGAACCATTAAGCGTGTATTTGTATTCAAATGAATGATTTGAGGATTGAGAGTAGAAGTTGCTGATTTGGCTTACAATGGAGCTACATTCATATTGCATAAGAAAAATAATTTTTCTACCAATCAATAAGCCCATAATCGTTAACCATATATAATCGACTCGATATTTCCAAAAAGGATCGCTTGCCATACATCAAGGGCAACCTACAGCAAGCATTGGCTGTCCGGCAACTTAAAAAAAAATCCAACCAAACCCCCTAAAAAAAGGAGACTGTTTGATTGCCGTCCGACAACTTAAAAAAAAATCCAATCAAACCCCCTTAGAAAAGGAGACCATCCAATTCAAAAATCGAACGGCCTCCCCCTCCAGACCCGATAAAGTCAGAGAATCCGGATCCAATCATGATGACAAAGGTCTTGAAGTTCCTCCAACGAGAGTCGTAGGAGAACACGACCCTTTGATGATTATAAAAGGGGTTTTGGGATCTTAATTACGTGCTTGAGTAACGTTGCCCTCGACACGCCTAGGTCATCACGCTCGTAAGACAATCATTGCATCAATTGTCATCCATATACATAATCATAGTTGTTGCCCAAAGTCATCTTTCCTACTCCGTAAATTGGATTAGGTGGACTCGATAATGGATTTGGCAGCGCATGGACCTCACCTAGTCCACTAGGATTGAATGTTAATTAGAAAAGGATTGAGCAACTTCAAGTCTTTTTAGCTAGGTCTATCTCGGCATGTTTAATCTTCATAATTTAAATTTTGGGATGAGTAACTAGAAGTATTAAAACTTATTACAAACGCGATATTAAGTCCTATAACTTTTAAAAAAAAGCAATCCAATTTTAAAACTTTATCGTGAGAGTGCAATCGAGTTTCAGAACTTTTGAAAAATGCAATCAAATCTTATAATTTATCACAAATATACAAGTGAATCCTAAAATTTTAATAAGTGCAATCAAACGAATGACTTTATTGAATCAATTTAACAATTATTAAAACCTTATTATACTTTTTGAAAGTTTTAAAATCTCACATTTCTGTAATAAGTTTATGACATGATTACACTTTTTGAAATTTAGGATTTAATTATACTTTTGTGACAAATTTTAAGAGTTCTTATGCACTTATCCCTTCAACTTTATATATATATATATATATATATATGTCATCAATTGACCTAACCAAGGATATCTAAACCTTACTCTTGACCATATCTTGTTTGTCAATCAGAGCTTTGTTTGTTTGGCTAAAAATATAGTATTCCCAAAAATTAGTTTTCATAAAGGCAATTTTTCTATAAAAACAACAATAATTTTACGTGTTTGATTGAAAACTAAAAATGAATTGACAAGGAAAATCTAAATTGTCTTAAATAGAAATATAATTTAGATGCAAGTGACTTATGCATAGGCATTCAGGAGACTACATACATGCACTCGAGTCTTCGATTTGGCCTCGTCTCGATGACCCAAAGGCTAGTGAGATGGACACAAGCTCCGTGGTCCCAATCGTGGCCCCAATGGACCGGAACGCAGACCCAAGGATGGGAACAAAGGTCTCGAGCCCACCATCGATGGACACATGCCCCACCTTAGATGCCAAGATCTCAAGCTGGATGTTAGTTTTTGTGGGTAGCACTAGTGTCCAACACCCAACCTTTGTGAACCCAAGACTCAGGCCTAGGCATTGGGGACCTAAATACGGGTGTCGACGACTGTTGGGGTTCCGAGCATGAGCATTGAGATCGATCTCAATGAACATGGGCATAAGCACTAGGGACGCGAGTGTTGCAGATTCGAAATTAGGAAAAAGGTCTCGAACTCGACGTCGATGGACAACTACCCTATTTTGATGGATTTGGACTTGAGTTTGAGGATCTCGGGCCTAGCTTTTATTTACCTAGGCGAGTACCGATGGACCCAAGACTCAGGCCTAGACACCGAGGACCGATGCATGGGCACTGAGGACTTGGGCAAGAATACCATCATCCCTAGCCCTGCGTTGAGGTCCCAAGATCTTGAGGTTAACCTCAATGGACTTGGGCATAAAAACCAAGGATATCTGGCAATTGAACGAGTCTAGGAGCTAGGAACTCAAGCAGTGGCAACAAGGTTGCAGTCCCAGCCTTAATGGACCCAATCTCAAAGCCTATGGACTAGTAAAACAATTTTTATCGAACCATTTTCCCAAAAAATATCTAAATGCAATTTAAATGAGACAAATATTTTTTTGTGAAACAAATAAAACCTTGATTGAAACATTTTAGCTTCTCATATGAATAGGCTGCATTTTGTTCAACTTAAAAAAAAACTATTTCAGAATGATTCAAACACCTCGTATCGAAGCCTCTTTCACCAATCCCTTAAAGCTCAACATGATATTACATTTCTATCTAACCCTGCGATGATTGTCTTCTGACCAACTACGTCCAGACATGATCGGACATAACTCAGGTAAATTTACTGAATTCCAGCAGATGAAAAAATCTTACGATCAATAAATTGAAGTTAGAGAATAAGAGGAGGGAGGTTGAGGAGGCGGGAAGCTACGCCGATCAACAGTGAAACTACCGAGGCAATCGCCATCTCTCGGCTAAGTAACCCACTTAGGGTGGTCCCAATCTCCTGGGATAGCAACCACCGTGTGGCAGCGGTCTATCTTCTCACGCATTCACTCGCTCTCATTCGAATATGAACCTCCAATAATGACCATTGACTCAGAGTGATTGTCTCGGGCCAAGGCGGTGACCAACACAAATAAAAAACGATTTAACAAAAAGAAGTAATCTGGCAGATTTTGAGTATGTATTAAAGTTCATCCACGTCTGTCTATATTCCAATTTGCAGCATAATCTCTTTCCACATCAACCATCATTCGACTAAGAAGTTCACCCTCATTCCATCCATGAAATGAACTGGTCACTTCAGATTTGAACCTTCAGGGCAATGGGTTAAGCAACAAGTTACAGAGACCAGGTACAACATAATGAGAATGAGCAAGCACTGGAGCCTGATAGAGTCCACAATGCTAAAATAAGACAGCTTCACGACAAGATATGCGAGTAAATAGCAAAAACATGACGCAGGATCAAAATGAACTAGAAGCCTAGAACCAAACGAAGCATTATCATCACGTTCATTCAATAAATAGAGGGAAACCTTTCTTAATATACTCATTTGCAGAAAATAAAAAAGTAGAACATAGGTGTGGACAGAACAGAAGATTTTTGACAGAAGTGTTTCCAAGGCCCACTGCTTCAATGCCTAGCTCTAAACTACTCCGGGGCAAATTGCTTGAACTACTAAACTAGGTGACTTCATATCATAACCTTGACAAACAACTTTAAAGAATGATTAATATGGCAAGTTTCAAGATATCCTACCGGAATCGAGATACATGACCTAGAGTTTATCTAACCTTACTAAGGATGAATCTCCAACCTTTCACACCGATGAACAAATTCGCAGCCGCAAAAAAAATATTCAGGCACCTTTTAGACAGGCGGATACATATATTACATCTGAAACAATTAGGATTCACTTCAACGGGGGAAAGAAATAACACCTAGAACAGTGCAAGATTGCAAACTACTAAGACTGACAAGATCACAAGCACGATGATGCCCCTTTCCATCAATAAAAACCTACTACACCAACCTCAAAACAAGAACAGGCAAGATACCTAATATACCAATTTTTGCATTGTTTTCTGTGCTCCAAGAAGGTTCAAGCTTTTGGTATTATTCTCCTGACTCCTCGTCCCCCAGATTTATGTGGCACCTCTGGATTTAGAGATTGATCAAAAACCACCAAAACCAGAGACACCACACCTAAGAGATATTCAAAGCAAAACCAGGATAGACTTGTAAATTTATTCAGCAACTGTTACTATAAGCAGCCAAAGACAAAGTATTTTATTGTTTATGCTCAAAAAATCAGTACCGATCATGTCAGCATATACATCATTGCCTTAACTTGAAGCTACTGAGACGAAAACAATTGAGCCTATTACGCATGACCAAAGGGAATTGACTGACCATCTGGTGCAAGTGCACCTGAATAATTAAAAGCTTTAAGACCTTACCTGTCCTTTTCTACACTTCTACAGTGAGGGAAAACCATGACTTAGTTTGCACAACTAATACTAAACCAACCAAAACAACAACTGACTCGAGTAGGAATCATAACTCACAGACATTGCAAGACCAACGTCCTTATCACTGGCACCACACTGCCCACAACATGGTTGTTCTGAAAAACTAATAAAAGAAACTCTGCAATTAGAAACCAATGTATACTAGAAAACATACATCAGACAACTATAGAGAAGCAGCTTTTGAAGCAACGCTAAAGTTTGCGAACACATTGAGCGCATCTAGGAAATGTAATAGAACTTGGACCAACCAAAAACAATTGAACCTACAACCAGGAGTCAAAATTGCACTACAAATTCTATTAGCATAATAGGCAAAAACATCAAAACTAAGGTAACGCCTCAAGCTTTGCAAATCCTTAATGCTAAAAGCAATAAGGCACGAGAAACACTTGGCCAATTCCTGTTCGAATTTTCCATCAACGGTAACTCTTCTGGAACCTGGCACGAGCACCACGACCACCGAACTTCTTGGGCTCGCACCGCCTAGGATCAGCCACGAGCAGAGTCCTATCGTACCTGAATCAAAACCGACCCATATTAACCCCAAAATCAATCGACAATCCACCAGGAAGACCACATTTTTCGATCCGCTAAAAGTAAAACAGTCACCGAAAGAGAAATGTTAAGCTTCAGCCGTTTCTCGCACCTGACCAAGATGTCCTTGATCTCCTTCTTACTTTGCTCGTCCACGTACTTCTGGTAGAAAGCCACCAAGGCCTTGGCGATGCTCTGGCGGATGGCGTAGATCTGCGAAGTGTGGCCGCCGCCCTTGACCCTGATCCTCATGTCGACACCGGCGAATCGGTGGCGGCCGAGGATGAGGATGGGCTCGTAGGCCTTGAAGCGGAGGATCTCGGGCTCGACGAGCTCGATCGGGACGCCGTTGATCTTGATGAGGCCGCGGCCCCGCTTGCAGTAGGTGACGGCGACAGCCGTCTTCTTGCGCCCGAAGCACTGCACCGACTCGATCGGAGCCGCCATAGCTAGGGTTTGTTTGGGAGTTTGAGAGGGTGTCTGTGAGGGCTGGACTCGAGGGAGGAGGAGGAAGAAGCGGTTATACGAGGACCAACTAGGGTTTTGGCACCGTGAATAATGCCATCGATATGTGATTATTTACAGCTTTGCCATGGAAGTAGTCTCTCTCGCTTCCTTGAAATTGGACAATTTTGGCTCTTCATTATTGCCTACTAACTCAACTGATCATTGTTAAAAAAAAATTAATCCTTGAAAAGGTTGCATTTTCATAAGAATATAAGACAAACCATAGGCTGTATTCCGCTTTGAGATTAGCATAAGCTTTGTAATCTTAATAGGATTATTAGAATGACTTGATCGTAATTATTCATAAGATAAAAGTGACCTGATTAGCACCATGTACACAAATTGTAAGCATGAAGAAATGACATTAGAACTGTCATGATCTTTGCATGTCAAAACTTTTCAACAAATCACTTTAATGTCGGTATTAAAGGTCATTATATGTCTAAAGTGAAGGATCATTGCTCGATCTGAATGCCTTTGATCACGGTCTCGCTTGTGGTAGGCAACGGCGACGGCGACGGCACCGGCCGTCTTCTTGTCGTTGAAGCACTACACTGACTGGATTGGAGTAGCCATGGCTAGGGTTTTCTCGGAGACGAAAACTGCAGAGGTCGTGAGTAATTCCTATGAGGATCAACTAAGGTTTCAGCACCGGAAATAAAAATGTTGTCGAATTTGTTATTATTTACAACATTACCCCGGAAGTACATGTCGTGCTTGCTTCCACTATTATGTTTTACTTCGCTTTTTAGGGGTTGGATGACTTTTTTTTTCTTTATTATTGCTTATATACTCATGGGATCATTGTCATATTAGAGTGTGGTACAAATCAAAGAGTTCATTTTTGGCTTTTGTAGTTGTGCCAAAGTTATCATATTTTCTTTAAGACGCCATTCGTTTTATGAAAAATAATTTCTAAGAAAACGTTTTTCGAATTTTTCGGCATTCGTTTCACGGAATATAAAAATAGTCAAGGAAAATATTTTTCAACAATGAAAAAAAACATTTAAAAGTAGGGCAAATGTCTTCCGCTTTTTTGAGAGTGAAAAATATTTTCCTTCTCTTTTATTTACCTTTAAATATTGCAACTTCTAACACCGTGCCTTGATCTAGCTTGAGGCTAGCGAGCCAGTGGTCTCGTTGGCCTTTGACCAATGAACACCGGAAAATATTTTCCGTGAAAATATTTTTCAAAAACGTTATATTTTTCGTGAAACGAACGAAGCCTAAATCTTTTCTTTTCTTTAAACATGCTCCACCAACTCTTACGGCTATAGTAGCCTAGATTTCCTCTAATCTTCGCATGAGCAGATCAAACATAGATGAGTTAGAAACTTGTGAGAGTCCCTCTCACCATCCTCATCCCACTCTGCATCTGATCTGCAACTCAAGCACACAATTAGGCAACATTCAATTTACAATGCCGACCATCCTACGTGACATCGCTACTCCATAAATCGGATATCTTCAGTGGCATTTAAAGAGGGCTATGATGGCCTCCTTCACTTCAACATCGGACATAAAAAAAAAAAAAAAAAAAAACCCCTCGTCGCTTGCCTTGGTCCCCATTCCTTTCGTTCTATCTCTTTCCATCACTAAATTGGTAGGGTCGACCATCTGTAGAACAAATTTGTCATTGTAAGTTGTTCATCATGAGAAGTGTGTGAAGATGAATTGCTCAACCTTGACGGTGTTTTTAGGGGAAGTAGGAAGGGGCAGATCATGCCATTCATGAGATCCGATGGAGAGAGGTGGTACGCCAACTCAATTCCAGTTACGCCCGAATTTTTCAATCCATAATTTACGAACCCATTTGCACGAAATAGATTAAGGGACTTGATTAAATGATGAAAAAATTGTTCAGAGTCCTCAAATGCCTTTAGCAGTAACTGTTGTTCTTAAGTCTCTTAAACAAACCCTAAGTTTTCATGACTATTTTACATTGAAAAGTCTACATGTAAATGTAGAATGAATTGTCTTAATAATAACTTTCTTTCTAATAGCCGTCATGGGACCTTGAACATGATTGACAAAAAAATAAATCTTGGAAAGGAAAATTGAAAATTTAAGAAAGAATGTAGTTAATGGCAATTCAAAGCAATTTAAGCTGTGGAGTTCATTGGATAAAGAAAAGTAAAACCAATATTCAACTTAACAATTAAGTATATAATTAATCTTCCCTAAGGTGGCGGCTACTTGTGTGTAGAACGCCATGAGGCTTTTTCTTGCAGTGAGTAGGGGGCTATATACACTTGACCCAAGCTCAGTTCGATCGTTTGCTGCATATATAATGGGTTAAGTGTACACACATTATAGAATGTTATCGTGAAATTTTTCCCATCATCATGGAGAACATCGAGGGCAACACGAAAACCATTATGAAGTGAACTTTCTTGGCACTTTATCCGCACGCTTGCAATTGGCTCGCTGTTACCGTATCATTTGTAATGGCCCGACCGTTCTCTTGTAGGTCGAAACCCTGTTCAAGTGGCAGTCCGTATGAGAGAAGTAGGTGGACAAAACGAAAGATTTGGCAAAATCCTTACACGGATTGGAGGAGAACCCGAAACAAAACAAGTTTTTCCATAGAAGTAGGTTATGTACATAGAAATCAAACCGTACGCAAACTGGTAAGCAGCATGAGTTCATAATTCAAGCAGAACAACCGAAAGGTCTTAGGAATACTAACGATTGTTAAGGTTGTTGATGTCCAGCTAGTGGCCATACTCCACTCTTGTCAATGTCATATCTTGGACAAAGATTGGGACCTTGTCCTGCTCTTTCTCTTCCTCCTGAGCAGCAGTCTCCTCAGGAAACTGATCCCGCCTTGTCTCTTGCTGGGCACTACGGCTAGCGCCCCAACGAAGCTGTTGCCAGATCTATTGTGTAGCCCAAGATATGCCTCTGGAGTTCGCGGGGGGATGTTTGCAACGACCAAGGCATTTAGTTTCGTCGCATTGGCTTCACTTGCTGTTTCTCTATGCTCGGCAGCCTCGGGATCATCCTCGGCCAGCATCCGGTCACGCAGAGAAAGGCGCTTGTTCAAGCTCTTGTTGTTTTTGGAAGTATTCATGGCATCAGAGCCTGGTAAAGCATTGATCGAGAATGCTGCTTCCTGCGCTGGACCCAGAGCCTTTAGTTGTCTGCCGAGGTTCAGAATAGTTTCTCGGCATTCGGCCAACTTTACCGAAGCTGCGCTGATCTCCCATCCCTGAAGTTTTAATTGAAAAAATAAATTTGATTCAATACTCTATTGTCTGAAGATGCATTTACTCTTTCAGTTCCTCATTTTTTCCCCTCAGTTTACTGGTGTATTGATACAGAAAGTCGATAAAAAGATGTGAATGACTTACACTTTGTGATAGCATTTGATCTTGATTGGCCGCATACTTTGGAGTTTCCTTTGGAACGCTGTGCTCAAAGTGTTTGAAATTCAGCTTTTAATTTAGAAAAGAGCCTCAAAAAGATAAATGTTAAGCAGCAATCATCACCTTTCTAGCTGAAGTTGAAGCTCAAGACACGTCGACTCGAGTTCCTCGCAACAATTATTCTTATCCTCCAGTTCGACTTCCAAAGATGAAAACTTCTGGAAGACCTCATTGATTTTGGCTTTGGCCACGGTAAGCTGGGTGTCAAGATCTTCGTTCATCGATTTCTGGTTTTCCATCTGATCTTCAACAATTCTCTTCGACTCCTTCATATTCTCCAGTTCCAGATTCAGGCTTCTGATGCTTTCTTCAGCCTGCTGAAGCTGAGTCATCAAGACTTTAATCTTGTCATTCGCCAACTGTAGGTTGGTTTCCACATCTTCCTTTGCAGTTTCCGCATTCTGTAACTCATGTTTCAGTCTCCAGTTCTCTTCTTGCAGATCGCCCAAACATGATGATTGCCTCTTAGCTACATCACTCGATTTGGATGCTAAGGGTAGAACATCCTCGTAAACTTCAAGTTCCTTCGAATTCAATGGCGATTCGGTCCAACCACTATGCATTTTGATCTTATGTCTCACGCTGGAAGCGTGTTTTGGGATGCTATGTTTGTCCAGTATCCAATGCAGAGCACAAGCAAGTTCTTCAGCAAATGTTTCTACACCGGTTTTATGATCCAAGAGATCGTTACAGGCATTAATAAACTTCTGTAGGACGTCGCTCAATTCTGTGCTCTTCCACTGAAATACACGGATTACACAGTCTTTCAGTTCGGCTCGGTTGAGTGACGAGGGAATCTGACTCTTTCCAAGGTCTTCAAAAGTGAGTGTAGACATTGGGTTAAATTTTTTAACCAGCCGAACAATTTTTTCAATAGAATTCGTCAGCTTTGATTGAATATGTCCTCCCATTTCATCTTGACTGGTTTCTTTACCCAAAGAACCAATCATGGGAGATGCGACCGGGGACTTCCAGGTTAGGTAACCAGAAACTGGAGAACTGTCAGATTCTTTAGTGCACATAGGAATTCTTGTTGCTTGTGCCTCTTCACAAGCTCCAGAGTTCGGTAACCCTAAAGCAATTCTGATGTCCTCTAGAATCTCAACCATGCTCCTTTTTGAAACCCGCTTTTGCTCCATGATTGCGTTCAATACAACCTGAAGCCAGTCGAAAGATAATGTAGTTTCCGCGGTTTCCGAATGGATTGTCTTCTTAGTGTTGTCGAAACTCAGGTCACCTCTGACTATCTCTCTAGAAGTTGAACCTGACAAACTTTCACTTCCTGATGGCGATTCTACAGAAACCATAGCCAACTTCTCCATCTCAGAAAAATCGCTCATTAAGCTCCTATGCTGGTATTCCAAGGCAGTTTTCACTTTACCGTTTCTGAAATGCTCTAGTTCTGAAATTAGTGCATTTGCCCATGATCCGGAACTAGCACTGTCCTCTAAATCAGACACCTGGAAGAGATCATTCAACAAAGGTTCGCACCTGACCAAATCCTTGCATTGACCCTTTGAAAGCTTGGTGACCTCAGTCTCGACCTGCAACAACCGGGAAGTCGTCTCGGCATGTGAGATCCTCGAAGAATGAAGTTCCGCATCTTTTATGGATACAATTTCTTTGAGAGTCTTGTTCTCCTCCTCTACATCATGCAGTTGCTCGATCAGGTAAGTGATCCTATTGCTCAGGATTTCATGAGAATTATTTCCTCTGACAGTAAGGTCGGTTGTCAAGCCTGGCTTTATTCTTCTTCCCCCGGTTTGATCGCTGCCCACCATTTTCAAATCACCCTTCATCCTTGTCAAGGCAACGGGACCTGGCAACCTTTTCTGTGTAAGGAGACGCAGTCTCTGACATTCTCCTTCCATCTTCGAGACTTTCTTCAGAGTCTGCTGGTGCTTCTTGTTCAACACTTCAGCAGAACGCCGGCTATATTCCAACTCCTCGTTGCGAATCATGAATTCCTTCTCAAGCAAGCAGAACTCGTACTTAAGAAAAGCATTTTCTTTCTCTGTACAATCCAGCCTGGCCATTAGTGCGTCGGATTCCGATTCCGCCAGAGATTTATGTCTATAGAGATCTTCAATCTGTTTCTCTTTTGCCGAGATTTCGTGGCTGAGGCGAGTGTTCTCAAGAGACAAACTTGCAAGCTTCTTATTAGCATCGGTTAATTTCTCATCTGATTTCTTCAGTGCTTTTATAAACTCCCTCGATGCCTTAGTGATGGCATCATGTGTAGCCAGTTCTGCTTCTTCCCGAAGAGCATTCAATTGCTCGGTGCATTCCTTCAGTTCAGCGTCTAAATGGCTCAATCTCCCATTTGCAGCTGCTTCTTGCCTCAGAGCTTGCTCTAGTTCTTGCTGTAGGAGAATTGCCCTTGCATTGGCTCTCTCTCTGTCTACAAGTACATAAATGGTGAATGAATGAAAAAATTCAGTTACAGCAACAGAGAAATCTTTCGAAATATAGTAGCAACTCATGAGTAAATTGAAAAGTGACAGAGACATATATACCTGCAATTGCTTCTTCTGTTTCCTTTTCATGTTTCAGAATAAGCTCATCTTTTGCTTGACAGTCAATGAGGATCGAAGCATATTTATCCGAGAGGTCTTTGAAAGATCCATGGCCTTCTACTTCTTTCTCTGATGAAATTGTTCGCACCTGTTATGATTGCAGAGGGTAATTATCAACATCCTTCATGTATTTGACAGTTTAATTACGGGAAGACAAGAAAATAGAGAATTCAGATGATGCAGATGAAATGGGGTTTTTCTTTTCTTCTGATGAACAAGTTTGGATTACTCCAGGAAATTGCAGCTACCTTTGCATCCGTTTTGTTGATCGTGTCGTCCGCTCTATCATTGGCAACAATGGTTTTCTCAGATGATCTTTTCTTCCAGCGCCAAGGCTTGTGATCCATGTTCTTTCCTTGTTCTAGGATAGAAGATCAAAATTTAATACCTAAACTAAATTTAGATTGCACTCTAATAAAGAACATGTACAATTCAAAACAAGAGACATCTCTTGTCTAGAGTCCGGACCTCCTACATAACTAATCTCTACAAATCACATGCTTCGCCAAGATGCTTCATGAATCACCCAAGAACGAAAACTAGTGAGGTTACCAAAATGCTTTGCAAAAGATTGACACAGGACAAGACAATTTCCGCTCAGAGTAGCTTCACATTGCAAACAACACGTGAGCAAAAAGCCTCACCGCTTCCTTGAAGGTCATGATGTGAACTGCATCCTGTATTAGGCTTCTCTCATATCGTGACAAGCACAGATTAAAAACTTAACGATTACACAGATGATGATGCTAACACGAACAAAAAGCTAAATTCCATCCCATAAAGCAATGCTTCCTACTAAAAGGAGTTCGTACGATAAACAAACAGTACCTAAACGCAATTCAAATCCAAGCAGCACGAGGACAAATTACCGCAAAAAAGCCGGCAGCCTGACAAACTTCTGACCCCAGAATCCGACTACTTATGGCTCTGATTCAGCTGGAAGCTTTTCATCCCAAATAGTTACTCAAGCTAAGAAAAATCTAACATTTTCCATTTTTTTAACAGACCGAAGAACTTGAGGCTGTCTTTCACACAAAGGAAATGCCAGACAACTGTGAAATGACTTGATACCAAAATGAACAACCCAAGACAAGAATCGCGCTAAGTTGACCACAACGCGAAAAAACAGACATGGGTTTGACACAATTATAACCAAACATGGACAAAGCAAAACCAGATCATGTTCTTGAACGAACCCATCCGCAGAAAATCCAAGGTCCGATCACACAGAAAAGAAGGAGTGACACAAAAAGTCTCCAAGAAGCAGTCGCTCTGTGTTTGTTTCTTACTCTTTCTACTGTTTCACCAAGGGTCTCGCCTAGGGACGTTCAACACTGCTTGAATCGCTCGCCATTTTCCAGCGCCGGAAGAGGACACAAGCGTTGGTGAAGAGGCCGGAAGCTGAGTAACTGTCGAAGCTTGAGCTAGACGTCACTATGAAAGTGAAGGAGAGAAAACAAGACTCCATGAAAGCACAGCAAAGATGGCATTTTAAAACGAAAGGAAAATGGTTTCATAGGATGCTGTTGCTCCACCGACAACAACCACCTTGGACGCTAACAATAATACTAGAGAGAGAAAATATAAATAAATTTTATCACAAAGAACAGAGATTTTCACTTTCAGCAACGATGGACTCAACCCGAAAAATATTTTTTAAAGAAAAGGAAAAAAGGAAAAGAAGGTAAAGAAAAGAAAAGAAAAGGCAAGAACAGCAACACTGACCTCCTTGCTAAAGAGCCATTGTGAAACGTTTGTCGGGGATGATACATTAAACAGAAAATAACACAAACTGTTTGAGGATTCTTGTAAGAAACCCACATCAAGTATTTGGACCATCCGCCCTAACTAAAAAAATTTCAACTTTTCCCAAATTCCAAAATACATGTATTGATTGTTTCGATAATATTGGACTTCTGTCGCCGCTTGTATTGTCATAATGTATATTAAAGTTAGTGATTGATAAGATAAGTTACTTTTGAGCCGAGGAAACATGACAATTGAACATGTTAGGGAGAAAATTTGATGGTTTAAGATATTAAAGAAAAATGAGATTCGAATAAATATGTTAATTGGAGTTGATTGTGAAAGTATTAAATCAACTTGACTGTTAGAATTTGTCATTTTTAGTGATATCCATGGAGTCTTTTCCTTTTTAATTTTTTAATCAATTCAAACACTTTTATATAACATATTTTGCTAATCGAATCAACTTTGTTTTGGTTAGATATTTATCTCTTACTTTTTTTTGTGACATAGGACTACGCAGAACCTCCGAAAATATGTAAGTATTGTCTTATGTTCATTCTAATCTATGCATGAGTTTTATAATAAAATGCTATATCAAGGTTTTCTTCCTCTCCAAAAAGAATTTATTCAAGCAAAATCGAACAATGATCACATAAATTATGAAATTATGAAATAAATGCTTTTGGCTCTAGGTTTTGCGCAACGTCTAGTGTATCTGCAGCTATTTGTGATAAAGTACATATTACACAAAAATATGGAATTTATGAAACTAATTTCACAATTTTCTAAAAAATTAGAGAAGAGTTACCGAAATTTGGTGTGGCCTTTTCATCAAATTCTTAAAACTGACGAGCTTGAGCTTTCCTGGCCACTCAAAAAAAAAATTTCCCATTTGCTCTAAACATTTTCTTTCACTAACTCAAATATATTATCTGTCAGATGACAGGCCAAGAGAGACGCAAAGTGGGCCGTGACTAAGATAAATGTACGGACGACGGGCGGTCGCAGTCAAAGAAGTGGGCGGAGGAGCGGCGAGGGGAAGGGGGAGGAAGCGGGTTTCGCGGCGGAGATGCGGCAGACGAGTGGGACCGCCGTGCATGCAAGGTGGTGTCAAATTCAATCCTCGGGTATCATGGTGCCCCCCCAAAAGGCCAAAAGGGACAGAAAAAAGAGTCATCTTATCACCATCATCATCATTTATTTATCAGAAAAGCACGGGTTTGAAAAGCACGGGCTTCAGTTATCACGTATCATGAGTCTCTTAACGTTCAAAATTGCTCAAAATATAAAGAAGTCTTTCTCTCACGGATGATTTCAGGATACGACACGTGTGAATGAGAAGTGATATATGAAAAATATGTCGATTTTATGAATATATATATATATCATCTTAATCATTTAGTTTTTGCCAAGCCATTCTCGATTATCGTGTTTCATTGAAATTGCGCACAAGTCATAAAGTAAAGCTTAAGATTGGATACCCTTTTGGTCTGTCGTGTGGGTCCTCTAAAATTCTTTTGTAGGTCTCTTTCATCAATGCTGTTTCCCCACTTTAATAAGCTCGATTGTTCCATTAAACGAAATTAAAAAAAAACTTTAAGAAATAGAGTGCAAGTTAAGAACAATCCTTCTCTTGGGTTATTAATAACCCAGAAGAAATCTACTTATCATATCAAGAGTTCTTTAGCGTTAAAATTACATAAAGTATTAAGAAATCTTTATACTTACCTAGACAAGTACTCGGTTTAAAGGCGATTTCAAAATGTGACACTTATGATATAATAAGTAATTCGTGAAAAAAAACATATATGATACATAAATATTTGTTTATCTTGGCCATTCAGCCCTTTTGAGGCCTTCGCTGATTGCTGTGTTTCACCAAGATTGCGCACAGATCAAACTGAAGGATCAGATTCCCTCGTGCTTGGCACGCTGACCTCTATAAATTCTCTAGCAAACTCCCTTTCATATGTTGTAGTCCTCCCTTTACTGCATGCGACCTTGTGGCGCGATTCAAAAATTTAAAAGAAGTCCAAGTGAAAGTTACAGGAACGGTCCTTTTGTTTTTGCTACCGGAGAAAGTAGTGTTATTGATAGCTCAAAACAAGCAGACAAGCTGCTACGAAAGAGGCAGGGATAGGGCACCACCTCAACATGAGTCTCCCAATCCCTACCCATCTTCCAAATCCTTTGTGGGGGCGGTGAGTCTCAAGGTAAGGACCGGTGAAGGTCTGTATCCTAAATCTTCAAAGAAACACCACCTCAGACGACAGATTGCAGAGCTGAAAAACGACAGACAGCAGGATTATTCTTGCTTTGGGTAAATGGTGGAGATAGCCCTTTCGTTCACCGAACCTGCACTGTCAAATCATGGGAAAGAGTCATCCGTCTGCTTTCCACGATTCCATTCCGAAGCCCCCACGTCGGTTGAGCTCAAAATAGGCGAAAGTGCCATGGCTATGAAGTGGGGTATGAAACGTCATGTCTTGGAAATTGACACGAATCTTGCTGGATTTGGAGAAGTAGAGAGCTCACTTCCACTCAATTCGGAAGTACATAGGCCACTGCTGAATAAGAGGAGGAATTGCACCAGCAATCCTAAACGTCTGGTTCGAGGGATAATCCAACTTTAAAAGCTTGAATTTATGCAATGAAAATTTAGAAAAGAAAAAAAAATTACGAAATACAATTTAATCTTTTGGGTGAGTTTACAGCCATATTAATTGACATGTTAGGCTGGGATCCAATGTGACTTATTTTTAATATTTACTATTGTAGATGGTGTTACTGTCATGTTACTATGGACAGTTTGTCAGTGTCGGCAACACCCCGCTTTGCCAACTCGAGGTCGTTGGGACATCGGCAAGGGCTCGCATCCCTTGTGTGTGGTGGTGCCACCACACAAAGGTTCGGCCAAATCTCACCTGTCTGGCATGAGGTTTGCCCCAACCTGACATGGTGGTGGCAAGCGATGGTACCACCATCGCCTGAGGGATCGCAAGCTCTTGGCCAAGCTCTTTTTTGCGGCCGACGAGAGTCCGGCAACCCCTTTCGAAGACGTGGGGGCAACGGTTGTTTGGTCCCATCCTCTCTCCTAGGGTAAGTCCACTCCTTTTTATTTCTAGGCTTTCTGCACATTTAAAAAAATGGCTTTTCTATCTTTTTGTACAAAAATTGATTTACATGACATGGTGAATGTGCAACAGCAGTGTTACGTATGCTCAAACTAATAAAAAGTAGCCGCTTTAGATTTCAGCATACCATATCAGCGAACTTAAGTGAGAGAAATTATCCACAAGACTTGATTGGGCCAGATAAAGAATATTTATGCTAGATTATATCTCGAATTAAGCCCCAAGTGAAAATATAAATTTCAGAATAAAAAAAGAGAAAATAGAAAAGAATGAAAGTCAATAGTGGAAATTATAATGGATCCAGGTTTGGAATATAAGGACCCAAACTTCATGTATGAAGTCACTCGACAGTGATTAGGTGTGTCGGTTGAGAGTTTCTCCATTATTACCGAGATCGAGAGTTTAAAACTCGAGTTGCTAATCTTTTAAGAGGAGGGCCATGGTGTTGGGGTCTTGTACTAGTATTTCTTGAAGTATAGCAACCTAGTCCTTAGTCGGGTACGGAGATAAAAAATGGAAACCAAATGTCGCATGAACCATTTTTTTTTTTGGTCGAAGCATGAACCATTTATGATGGCCGCGTCTGGGTGGTTGAATCGGCAAGGGGCTTCACGTTGACTAGCCATATATATTCCCAAGGGATATTGACTTGTTATTATGCGAAGTTGATGTGCAAAGTTAAACTTAATTGCATCAATAGGCTTCGCTAATTGCATTCACAATTTTTTTTATTGCTGTTACAAAATATTGTTTATGATTTTATTTAATTCCTTAGTAAAATTGAGAGATTATTTTTAAGCAATTGTGCGCCTAAATATTGTGCGAGTTATTGAGTATAATTGATACTGGAAAAGACCGAGAGTGTTTTAGTGACTCGAGTGTGGTTGTAATTTATATTATATCGCTTAACCTATAATGGAATTCATTGATACTCTCCACTCGGATATAGATTCCTACGATTGAACCACGTACATTTAATTGTCCTATTTGATTTATTGTCTGTCTATTTAATTAATTGATCACTTGGTTTCCACAGCAATTGGTACAAGGCCTAGGCTTGGTTGAGTTGTAACAAATTGATGGTTACAGAAGAAGGAAAAGTCAAGGTTGATAGATTTGATGGGAAGGATTTTGGTTTCCAGAAGATACATATTAAAGACTATAAGTATCATATGAAACTACACATACCCCTATTGGGAGAGAAGGTAGAGTCGATGAAGTAAGTTGAGTAGGAATTGCTAGATAGACAAGCTTTGGATGTTATTTGGTTATCATTAATTCACAACTTCACATTTAACATCTTAAAAGAGAAGACCATTATGAGTTTGATAAAAGCCTCGTCGGACATACATGAGAAGCTCTTTGCGATCAACAAGGTCTATTTGATGTGACATCTATTTAACTTGAAGATGAAGGTAAGTTAGCTGCTAATCATATCAATGAAATTCATGTGATTGTTAATCAATTGTGTTCAATTGAGATTGGCTTTGAAGATGAGGTATGCATTTTGATTCTATTGTTCTTATTGCATAATATTTGAAATACTACTATTACTGCTATTAGTTATTCCCTCAAGTCAACAATTTTGATGTTTGATGGGATTTTTTATTTAGTTTTGAGTGAGGACATATGCATATATATGAGAATCTAATGAATCAAAATCCACTTCTTTAGTAGGTGAAAGTAGAAGAAAAACCGGTGCACATGTTTGTAGGAGTAGTATAAATCTGAATACATGTAGCTAGTCTAGGACTGATGATGTTGTCTATTAATGCTATAGCAAGGCAGGCATCCTAAAAGGAACTTCTTTAAGTTGAAGAATGAGAAGAGTAAAAGAATTAGAGTTGAGTCTCATGATGACGTTATGGTTATAGATGACAGTAATTCGGATAATATTAATTATGTCTTGTCTATCATTAATAATTCATTGTTTGATTGATGGCTTATGAATTCCCATTGTTTGTTTCATGCTACACCAAATAGGAACTAGTATACTACTTATCAGTGTACAGAGAATAGTAAAGTGTAGTTGGAGAACAATGTTGAATGCAATATTATAGGTGTTGGTGATATTAGAATTAGAATGTATAATGGCATTGTGTACACATTGACTAGAGTAAGGCATGTTCCAAAGTTGATGAATAATCTAATTTCTTTGATTACCTTCAATTCAGCGTGTGGCTATACTTTAGAAGATGGAATTTTGAGATCATTCAAAGTGCCTTAGTGATAATGGAAGGAATCAAACATAAATGATCTATACAAACTTCAAGGTGAGATAGTGTTGGAATTTTCCGCGGATATGTTGGATGTAGTTATTCAAGAGTTTGAATTATGTTCTATGCGCTTGGGGCATATTGGCAAGAAAATCTTGAAGGTTCCAAGTAAAAGCAATATACAAACTAGATATATGGAACAACCATGATTTAAATAAACGACAAAAGTGCAGTTCAGTCCGATTGTCAGAGAAATCACGAAGATTGTAGAATTAATCAGCTTGGGTATTTGCAAGTTATCACGGTTGTGAGTGCCAAGTTTATGCTAAAAATTGTAGATGACTGCTCGAGAAAGTAGTAGATGTTTGTGCTTAAGTTTCCGTTTGATATTATTGTTAGGATAAGGAAATTAAGAACTTTGATATAAAATAGACCGGTAAAAGATCAAATATGTACAAATTGATAGCGGCACGAAATTTTGCTTTAAACTAATGAATGGATTCAGCATGAAATAAGACATGTGAAACACCGCAATAGTGTCAGTGATGCAACAGCCCCAATTTCTTCTCTCTCTTTCCCTCATCTTTCTTTTCAATGCTACTCATTTCTCTCTCCTTTTCCCTCTTACACACGCCAACCCCATTCTCTCTCTCTCATGATTTAGCGTGTGGCAGGCCGAAGAGGACCCACGAGTTGACCCGTCCAATCCAATCTCCCTCTCTCTCATTCCCTTCCCTTTCGGTCTTCTTCATAGCGTTCTTCTCCTTTCAAGTGCGAGCGAACCCTGCTGCTTCCTCCATGGCCGCGTCTTCCGCTCCTTCGTTCCACATTCTGCCGTCGCCCCACGCTCCGCCTTAGCTCGCCGCAGATGCCGCCGCTCGTCCAGCTCGCACGTCACCACCTCCACCTGCTGCTTCGTGACTTGTGTCGTTGTTGTTGCGCGACCCGCGATGACACTGCTTTGTCCTCGCGGGTGACCCCGTGTTCTGCTCCTTCGTGTCGCCACCCACTGTCGTTGGAGCCCCGCCTCGGCTCACCGTGGCCAGCGCCAGCCGACGCCGCCTCGACGCCCGACCAGCAAGCTCGGTCTCTCCCCTGTTCTACCCGCTGACGCTTGCTAGAATCCAGTCGCTGTGGCTGGCCATTTCAGGCCCCTCCGTCGTCTAGCTGCCTTCGCTGGCCCGTCCAGCCAACCGGCCACTTCGTTGCCACCGATAACCGCTGGACCTTCGTTGGACCGTCGCCGGACGACCGCCGGAGTTCGCCGTTTCTTGAAGGAATTATGCGAGTCTATTTCCTAATCCTTTCTTAGGTTGTTGATTACACCTAGAGGGTTAGGTTAGTGTTAATTAGCTTGATTAAAATAGTTTTGAGTTAGATGGACACCAGAGAATGTGGTTTAGTTTAGTTTGATGGTTTTCTCTGGAACATACTTGCTGGACCCTCGCCGTTTGCCAATTTTATGGAACAAGATTTACTGAGATTTTGAGATTAATTCCTTCTTGAAAAATGTTTTAGACATCTTCAGCTATGACATATATTTTACCCATGATTTTATGGATGTAAAAAATTAATATTTCAACTTCGTCTTCAACAAAACAAATCCCCTGTTTCTGCTGAAACTTTTGACCTCTGGGTGTTCAATGTATTTTTATCGACTCCTGGGCTCCGAATTTCAAAACATTTCCTTCACGAAAGTTGTTCAAGACATCTTTTAGTTTAACATGGTCAAATTTCAGATTAAACGGACAAGATTTGGATCCTGAACCAAGCTGGTTTTGGAAAACGTTATTTCTGAAAATAGACATAGTTTTTGTAATGTTTTGAGCGATTTACTGCTCTCAATCTAGAATGATTTGGGTCAAGGTGTCTCCATGAAAAATGTTCGTTTATGTGTTCTTTATAACTTTTTAAAATTTGAGAATTTTCTGAACTCGTTTGATTAGGTTTCCGAATTTAAACTTGGAGATGCGTGAGTGATTGGTTTCTGCTGGTTAGGGGCTGTTTCGATTATGTGGTTGGCCTGGTGAGAGTGTTTGTTGAATAGTGTATAATTGTGATCAATAGTTTGTGATTAGTGATGTGATTGATTGGTGGCATGCTTAGAACTTATGCGTGATGACTGTTAATTGTGTTGAGGAAATCAAATGTATGGCAAGCGAGTCAAAGGCTAAGTGCTACACGATAACGTAACTTCGTAGGAGTCACCTCTAGGGATTTTACTTCTGCTTTATAAGGTCAAAGGCTAAGTGCTACATGATAATTTAACTTCATGGGAGTCATCTCTAGGGTTTTGTACTTCTGCTTTATAAGGTCAAAGGCTAAGTGCTACACGATAACATAACTTCATGGGAGTCACCTCTAGGGCTTTGTATTTTTTATTTACATGGTAAAAGGCTAAGTGCTACACGATAACGTAACTTTGTGGGAGTTAACTCTAGAGCTTTGTACTATTTCTTTGTATGGTCAAAAGGCTAAGTGTTACACAATAGCGTAATTTTGTGGGAGTCACCTTTAGGACTTGTACCATTGCTTTCTGGTCAAGGACTATTTCTGATCTAGGACTAAGTGTCACACGATAACGAAATTTCGTGGGGACCACCTCTAGAATCTTGTACCAAAAATTGTGTGAGTCACCTCTAGAACCTTGTACTATTGTCATGTACGGTCAAGGGCTAAGTGCTACATAATAATGTGCTATGATGTGCTATGTCATAATATGAGATGATATGAAATACGATGATATGATTAGTGCGAGACATTGCAATACAACTTTGCGTTTACTTATGGACTGTTAGATCGGTCTATTGATATGTTGTGCTCTTTGATTTAAGATTTTTGTGAGTATTTGATGATTGATGTATGTTGTTCCAATTGTTGAAGACATAGGTTGTATGCATATGTACATGTTTTGTGAATTAGACAGTCTCCAGACTTTATGTGTGTCAGACCGCTTGAGGGTCGGACCGTTTGAAACCTTGTTTGAGTCAGACCTTCCGGAACATTGTTGAGTCTGACCATAGTCAAACTGTGTTGCATCTGACTTGAGATTTGTGCATGATATTTTAGTGAGTCAGACTTGAGACTGCCGCCTCTAGGTGAATTGCTTTCTAATCGAGACTTAAGGGGTAAACTCATTAAACAATTTTATCTTGCAGGTCCCTAGATGAAGGTGCGTTGCGTATGATAGGAGGTCCCGCAGATGATGATTTTGAAGCACACTTTTGGATAGACCTACAGTTGTGATTGTAGACCTTGGAGTTCAGATAGTTTTGTAAACCACTTTTGGTTTAGTCTTTTGTGAACTTGAACCTTGAGTTGTTTATAAAACATGATTTTGTGAAATTTGGATGTCCTGCTTTTCTATCCCATGTTTAATGGTTGTTAGGGGATTGTTTAATTCGCTTCCGCATGTGCATAATTGATTGGGTCGGCAACGCGTCTTTGAAACGCCACAATTTAGTCGACCACCGATGGATGTGTATGCTCTCAAGATTCGGGGCGTGACAAGTGAACCACAACGGATTGTAGAGTTGATTAGCAAAATATTATAAGAGACAGCCCCATATAATGGTCTCTAGGAGATTCTTAATGAATGTGTTTAGTATGTCAAGCTAATTGATGAGTAGATCTCGATTGATTGTGATTGTTGTCAAATTCCAAAGAAGTGTACAACAAAGAAGTGTGGTCATGTAACGTTACTAATTATATATATTTAGAATAGTTGATTGCCCATATTATATTCAAGTGAGTAATGGTAAACTCGATGTGAGGGCAAGAAAGTACATGTTCCTTAGTTATGCGCAAGTTGAGCGGGATTATCAGTTGTGATGCCTGAAACAAAATTTACCTATTATCAGTAGATAAATTACATTTGACGAGTTTTTGGTACTTCTATTTAGGAGTGATTATGGCAATGCTCATCCACATTTGAATGGTTAGCTTGAGATGGAGTTACAACTAGAAATTCCTAAGGTAGCGAGTACTAGTAGAATAATCGACACATATGATGCATGCTGCGAGGTAGAGCCTACGGAGCCAACGATTGCTATAATTGCTATTGTTGACAAGATGCGTTTTTGATCTTTTGATATATATATATATATATATATATATGTATATGGATGTAAAGATAATATTGAGTCGAAAGTTCTTGTAAAGTAGCTAAAGATGTAGAAGGAGTTGGTGTTCTTATGAGGTTCACGATTATGACGAAGTTCAAGTGAGGCTTGGACTACGAAGATGTTTTGTGGCGGTTGAGCTTATGAGGGGTCATATGAGAATAGCAGTGAAGTTCAAATTTCCAACGAAATAATTACAACTTGATTTAAATGTCGAGTCAAGGAGAAGATTATTAAATCATATCTCGAGTTTCAGTCCGAAAGGAGAATATGATTTTCGGAATCAATGAAAGAAGAAGAAGAGAAAATATGAAAGAATGGAAGTCAATAGTGGAAATTATTGTGGATACAAGTGTGCTTTGAAAGGGAAACCAAAAAGATATTTACTTCGTCTTGGATTCGGCAAGGGGCTTCACGTTGACTCCCCGTACATAATCCCATGGTATATGGATTCGTTATCATGCGAAGTTGATGTGCAGAATAAAAAAAAACTTCTACGTGAGTTTTGGGGCGTTGCACTCAATTGCACCAATAGTCTTCACCAGTTGCATCCACGAGTGTTTTAATAGCTATTAGACTATCTTGTTTAAGATTTTTTTTAAAATTTATTTCGTAAAATTGAGAGATTATTTGGTGAGAAGTTATAAGGCTACACATTAGGTGAGTTACTAGGTGTAATTGGAGCTGTGATTGTTTGAGTGATTCGAGTGTGGCAGTAATCTTTATCATATCACTTGATATATAGCAGAATTTATTGTTGCTCTCCTCATGGATGTAGGGCCCTACATCAAACCATGTAAATTTAGTGTGTGATCTTTTTAGTTTGTCTATTGTATTATTTGATTGCTTGACTTCCGCAATAGTTTAGTAATTGATTACATAAGTTGAAAATTGTAACAGCTCGCTCCAGCCATTTTTGAGGATTTAGTTAGTGGTTCGTCAATGTCGGGAATATCTCAAAGTAAATCGTGAAATTTCGTTTCGGGCGATACCAGAATTTAGAAAATTACAAATTGGTCCCATGACTTTTGGTTAATTGCATTTTGGCACTAAAAGTATGAATTTTCTGACCCATGGGCATTTTTGTAATTTTCTGCTCAGGGTTGATCGGGTCAATGTTGACTCGAAACCATCACTGTATCAACTCATCGCCCTGTCTTGTTTCGAGGTGCTTCCTTGTCGCTAATTTTTGAGAAATCTCTGAGCTAAGAATCGTATGTGGGACCAAACATTTATATTTGATGCTTCACCACATCGCGTTTGCTACCAGTTTCTGGATGTAGAAAGATGTATAGAACCGTGCGAGAATTCACTTTGCAATATGGAACGTCGCTTTCGTCATCCATAATCTAGAACTAACCCAATATATAGAAATAAGCTTGGCAGTGACCTGAGCCTTCTCAAGAGCCAGCACAGCCATTTGGCAGTTCCTGACGAGTTTCAACGAAATCATCTTCTCACAACTATAGCCATAAGTGTGATTTATGGAGGAAGAATCTGAAAGTTTCTTCTCCTTTCCTGAACTCTCTCTCTCTCTCTCTCTGTGAAACAACAATATAAATAGGCAACATATGATTAAGCACAAGATGAATTGAAGAAGACCCTGTGACTAGATTGGCTCTTTGACCTCTGCTCTGCTTGAATATTGGGGCAGTCTTTTTGCTGTTGCAAAGTCATGGGAAGCAATGATTTACGTCAGCTTCGCATATTCTTCTTCCCCTTCATGGCTCATGGCCACATCTTGCCAACCATAGACATGGCCAAACTCTTTGCATCTAGAGGCCTCAAAGCAACCATCATCACCACCCCACTGAATGCACCGATTTTTGCCCAAACCATCCAGAGGACCCAGAAGATCGGCACCGAGATCGATGTCAAGACTGTTGATTTCCCGTCTGTAGAGGCTGGATTGCCTCCAGGATTTGAGAATCTTGATTCGGCCGCATCCCAGGAAATGGCGCTCAAATTCATTAAGGCCACAGAAATGCTGAAGCAGCCATTGGAGGACCTTCTTAATAAGGACCCTCCGGATTGTCTAGTGGCTGACATGTTCTTTCCATGGGCAACTAATGTTGCTCAGAGCGTAGGAGTCCCCAGGATTGTTTTCCACGGAATGAGCTTTTTTGCGCTTTGCGCGACGGAGTGTATCAGGCTTCACGAACCGCACAAGAATGTGCTATCTGAGTCAGACCCTTTCGCGATCCCCAACTTTCCTCATGAGATCAAATTCACCAAGAAGCAGCTTCCAGAGCATCTCCGCTCTGGTGTCGAAGACGATATGGCAAGGCTCTCCCGTGAAGCCAAGGAATCAGAGATACGAAGCTTCGGGGTCATAGTCAACAGCTTCTACGAACTAGAGCCCGAGTATGCTGATTACTTCAGGAATGTGCTAGGAAGGAGAGCCTGGCACATTGGTCCAGTCTCATTGTGCAATAGGGACATTGAAGAGAAAGCTGGGAGAGGTAAAAAGGCCACGATTGACGAATACGAGTGCCTAAAATGGCTCAACTCGAAAGATCCTAATTCAGTTATTTATATATGTTTCGGGAGTGTGGCAAAATTCTCTCCCAATCAGCTTAGGGAGATCGCACTGGCGCTCGAGGCCTCAGGGCAGCAGTTCATCTGGGTTGTCCGAAAAGCTGATAGAGGCGCTGGGGACAAGGACGAGGTCAATGGCAACGAGGAGTGGCTCCCGAGAGGATTTGAGGAGAGGATGAACTTGGAAAACAAGGGGCTGATTATTCGGGAGTGGGCACCTCAGGTGTTAATCCTTGATCACAAGGCGATCGGGGCATTCGTGACTCACTGTGGATGGAACTCGACCCTTGAGGGGATATGCGCGGGGGTGCCGATGGTGACGTGGCCCATATTTGCAGAGCAGTTCTATAATGAGAAGCTGGTGACCCAAGTGCTGAGAGTTGGTGTAGAGGTTGGAGCTCAACGGTGGGTGGGCATAGTTGCGGACAGAGAGATAGTGAACAAGGACAAGATAGAGAAGGCTTTGAGGCAAGTCATGGTGGGAGATGAAGCAGAGGCAATGAGAGACAGAGCCAAGTCACTTGCAGACAAGGCTAGGAAGGCTATTGAGGACGGAGGGTCCTCATACTCGGATATGAATGCTTTGATCAAAGAGCTTGCTTTGCGCAGAATGGCTCGTGAAGCAAATAAGTAGATCCTCTCCCGTGTCAATAGCTACTTTGCCTGTTAAATTGCCCAGAGTGATTGATGCTTGCTATATGGCCAGACAAGTTTCATGTATGGTGATCCTTTGCAAGTAATCTTTAAAATCATGATAGGAATGCCCTTAGCTTGTGTGAGGTACATTGATTACCCTATTGTAACTTGAGGCGCTAGGGGCATGTGCTGTGGAAAGGAAAATTTACAAAAGAATAAAACAGATGATGTAAACACCGTCTTTGCCATGTTCGTTGGCTCTGTTCTCCCTCTGAAGACAGGATACGTGTGCAAGGGTTTCTGTTGATCCCATTGCAAAAGAGTTCAGAAAGAACCAGTCCTATGTCAAAATCTGAGTGATCCATGGAACATTTCCATGTTGTCGCATACAGGCTTTCTTTTCTCAAGATATCCGAGGGAATTAATGTACAGCAAACAATTTTTAAGGAAGCTCACAGTCTTCTGCAATCGAAAGGAGTTGCGAAGCTTAGACGAAAATCCACTGCGTACTCAGATTCCCTAACTCCAAAAATCAAAGCAAGACATTATGCAGTAACTCCGCGAAGCATGACGCTTGATGGTCTCCTAATCAGATGCGGACTCTGGAGAATCAAGCAGTATCATGAACTAACTAGGCCTCGGATGTGACTAACACGACCAAGTTCGAACGCTTGACCTAGAAGACTCGCGTGGCGCTTTGTGCACCTGCAAAGAAAAGTGGTGAGCTAATACCCGTCATCACATTCTGACGATGAACATTGACAGATCGAACTTTCGCCTTAGGCATGCTGACGAATGGACAGCGAAAGCATGATTGTCTGCAATTCCGACGCCCACACTATCACCAGTAAGCAATACTCGCTCCGTCCAACGTCTGCTTGGATAAGCTGATCAGTACAGATACCAGAGGATCAAGCAATGGCCGGGAGTATGGTTCACACTCTCTTTCGCCGGTTTGGGACACGACTCGTGTTCGTTTCATACTGCCAAACATTTCACACGATGCAGGACACATGATTACCAAATCCTACTTGGTTTTTAAATAGTATAGTGAGCTCATCCTGTAATCGTAAACAATAAAGAGATGGATAGGAACAAAGGAAAGAGAGAAAGAAGTAAGAACAATAAACATAAAAATAAATGTGTTTAGACGAAAGTGCCCCTGGCCGGATATAAGATATGGTTAGCGTTCAATTTGGGTCCTTATTTGAGACTAAATTAATACTTTATTTCTTACTTGAGACTAATTAATCATTTTGGATCCTTATTTGACATAATGTTCACTTTGGATCTTGCTTTTAAGAAAATGCACGAACTTCAGGTCCTTTCGAAATTTTCTCATTTAATATTAATCTAATTCTTGGTACTCAGAAAGTAAGAAGAAAAGGTCATCCTAGGGCACGGACTTTCCAACCACCCCCGCGAGCTTCCCACTGAGAAACGACGGCATCGATTGCTGAACGGGTATCCGAGATGGAATACTCCAAGAAAGGCAATGCAGTGTTTAATGAGAATTGGAATTACAATTGCCAGAGTGAATTGAGGATCCACAAGTGGGATTTTACCATTATATTTTTGTTGTAAATGTAAACGGCGATATTTGAAATCAACTCCAAAATATAAAACGAGAGAGAAGAGAGAGATATTAGACAAGAGAGAAGTGGAGAGCAAATATTAACTCTCTTATCATTTATCTTCTACAAAATCTCTATTTATAGGGTAAAGGGTACGTAAATAATATGAATACATCGTACATGAATGTATGCATTCATGTATACTACTAATTAAGAAGATGATCATGTACATTGACAGAGGAATTGTACCACTAATGAAGAAGATGATCACGTACATTGAATGTACATAACTATTCATTGAATGGTAAAGGCGATACATCCACATCATACAATGTATTTACCTGCAACTTTCCATTTCGCTCATCCACTTGGAATTTTAACAGCAAAATTTAAGAAAAAAACTCGGATTTTACGCTTGTATTTTCTCAAAATCGGAACGACTTTTGTGTGGACTTTCCCATGATGAAATGGCGAAAGGAACATATTGCGAACCGAATATCACTCTGATTACCTCACATGCAGAGTATTGGTTCTAATAACGTGAGCATTGCACGATGAATTTTGGGGTCGCTCACGTCTCCACGTCCTTTGAACTCGAACTTCTTTTCTTGTTGGTAATTGAGTTCATCGTTATAGATGTTGCAACAATGTTGGCATCACATGTCAGTACTCACCTTTGTAGTAACGAAAAGGCAAATGCACCACGCCAAAATAGCTTGCTTATCTTTTCTAGACTTTGCATGAAAATCTGAGTGTCCTTCGTCACTTATCGGACGTCTGTCTGTAGTGTAGCCAATTAGTTCCTCACTAGTCACTAGATTTTGCAGCCCTCCAATCCCACACGTATGCTAACCCGTAGAAATTCTCTCGAGACTACGGCACTGTTCGTTTCACGGAAAATAACTTTTATGATAATATTTTCCAGATTTTTCATGGAATACAAGAATATAGTCAAGGAAAATATTTTCTACCAATGGAAAAAGCACGTTCAAAAGTGATGAAAAATATTTTTAGATTTTTAGAAAGTGAAAATTATTTTTTATTTTCTTTATTCACCTTTAAATATTTTTCATATTCTTTCAAGAATTGCTTGTGATCAGCGGCCAGTCAATGTAGAACAAAAAAAAGAGAGAGAAAAGAAAAAATAAATAAAAATAATTTTTTTAATAATTTTTCATAAGTTTTGAATGAGACATTCAAAAATATTGTCATTTTCTAAGAAAACGACGTCTTACCAGAAATTAGGGGTGTCAAATGGGTGGGGCGGATCGGGTCGGGTCGGGTCGGGTCGGGTTGGGTTTGGGTTAGGTCAAATATGGGTCGACCCATATTTGACCTATTCAACCTATTTTGACCCATGTTCATGTAGTGCAAATACAGTGACATATACCCGACCCGACTCATACTCAACCCATACCCGACCCAACTCATACTCAACTCATATCCGACCCAGCTCGTATTGACAAACACTTCAATATTTAACCAAGTTTAGAAAATTTTGTTTGGCGATTTTTTTTAAAAAAATGTATTATTAAAATAATTTTGTGAAATACGATTATTTGATAATTTTTTTCGAAATTTTAATAATTTTTATTTTAAAAAATATATTTTTCATTTTTTTCGTTTTTCCTTTTCCAGTCTCCGAAGTCTAGTAAGCTCATCACTCACTTCTTGGCCAACGACCAACTTAGAAAGAAGAAAAAATGAGAAAAAAAAGAAAGAAAAAAAAGGAAAAATAAGGGAAAATAAAATAATCAATTTTTTGTTTTTAAAAAATAAAATAATTAGAATAACAGAATTTTCATAATCTAAAAATGGATTGTTAATAATATTTAAAATTATTTGTTAATAATACTTAAAATTAATTAGGTAATCTATTTATAACCCATGAGGTTGGTAAGTGACTAATTTAATACCCATTTAGCATTTTAAGCTGACCCATTTATGACCCATATTATTAAATATGAGCTAAAATATGGATTTTTGATCTATTTTGTCATTTCTATCAGAAATACTATATTTTCCGTGAAACGAACGGAACCACGTTATTCACTTTTTGTGCCGAGAAGTCATGGTACCAAAAGGTCAGCAGCATATGAACGTGAAGTCTGCAGGTAAGTCATCGTCCCCGAGAAAGCAGCGCTCGGTCCAGTGGACGAACAGCACATATGGTCAGTGATGTGGGAAAAGGTGTTTAAGAGTTATAAAACACGGCATGCCAAGCGGTCCCCCGCGACTTTGAAGTCGGCGGTCCTTACAATGTAAGATTGTTAGGAGAGCATAAGGGGCATGACAAGACTCCTAATCTCTCCTTCCTACCATCACTCCTCACTTTCTTGAACCTCCACAACCTCCTCCTCCTCTTCTTCTTCTTCTTCTTCTTCGTCTTCGCCATGGGAACCGAATCCGATCGGAGAGTCCATGTCCTGTTCTTCCCCCTAATGGCTCACGGCCACATGTTGCCGACCCTGGACATGGCCAGGCTCTTCACGGCCAGGGGAGCCAGAGCCACCATCATCACCACCCGACACAACGCTCCTCTCTTCCAAAATTCTTTACAGAGCGAGGCCGGATCGCGAATCGGCCTCCGAATCATCGAGTTCCCGACCCGAGAAGTCGGTCTCCCCGAAGGCCTCGAGAACCTCGACATGGTCACCACGCGGGACATCCAGCTGAAGTTCTTCCGGGCCATGTCGATCCTGTCTCGGCCCCTGGAAGCTCTGGTTCAGGAATTGGCCCCAGATGCGCTGGTTGCCGACATATTCTTTCCTTTTGCGAACGAAGTTGCGTCCAGGCAGGGCATCCCGAGGCTGGCCTTCCATGGGACGAGCTTCTTTTCCATGTGTGCGGCCGAGAGCGTTAAGAGGCACCGGCCTCACGAGAAGGTCTCGTCTGACGACGAGCTGTTCTGCTTGCCCGGTCTGCCGGACAAGATCTCGATGACGAGGTCTCAGCTCCCGGATGAGGTGAAGACCAGCGAGGAGACTGATTTCACCAGGTTGCTGAAGAGAGCTTACGAAGCTGCAGATCGATGTTTTGGGATGATAGTGAACAGCTTCTATGAACTTGAGCCTAGTTATGTAGATCACTACAGGAATGCCCTCGGCCAGCGAGCTTGGCACATTGGACCTGTTTCGTTGTGCAATAGGAACTTGCAAGAAAAGGCACAGAGAGGAGGGAAGGAAGCATCTATCCACGGGCACGAGTGCCTCAAGTGGCTCGACTCGAGAAGGCCCACCTCGGTCGTCTACGTCTGCTTCGGCACAACGTCCAAGTTCTCGGATGCGCAACTGCAAGAGATTGCCGCGGGATTGGAGGCCTCTGGCCAGGACTTCGTCTGGGTTGTGAGCAGAAACAAAGGAGAAGAGAACAGAAATGAGAACGAAGGGCAGGACGATTGGCTGCCCGAAGGGTTCGAGAAGAGGACGCAGGGCAAAGGGCTGATCATTCGGGGATGGGCCCCGCAGGTCCTAATCCTCGATCACCGGAGCGTTGGAGGGTTCGTGACGCATTGCGGGTGGAACTCAGTGCTCGAGGGGATCAGCGCGGGGCTCCCGATGGCGACCTGGCCCATCTTCGCAGAGCAGTTCTACAACGAGAAGCTGGTGACCGAGGTCCTGAGGATCGGGGTCGGGGTCGGGGCCCGGCGGTGGGCCAGGTTAGTGGGGGATTTCGTGAGGAAGGAGGCGGTCGAGAGGGCGGTGAAGGAGATAATGGCGGGGGAGAGGGCGGAGGAGATGAGAGGCAGAGCCAGGAGCTTTGGGACTATGGCCAAAAGGGCAGTTGAAGAAGGGGGTTCTTCATACAACGATTTGGGGGCTTTGATAGAAGAAATAAGGACATATGGCTCAGGTTGAACAACTATGGTTTTGTGAGGAATGTTGAATGTGATTAGATTGTGGTGTGTTGAAGGAACACGGAAGATTTGATCTAGGTGCATAGTATTAGGCTTTAATGATCATTTCAATGGTCATTTTAGATAATACTAACTTGCAGAACATGGTTTTAATTTTCTTTTCTTCTTTGTTTTTACCAGGCACATATTTGTGAACAAGAATGCAAATCCGGTGGGTTGACCAGTAAAATTAAGAAAGCTTTACTTATCGGAATGAACGAATCTCTATTTTGACTACTCACCATTGCTATCATCTTTGGCTTCCTTTAGGCCTCTGAAGTACTTAGATACAAGAATAAAAGTGGGAGCAGAGACATGTCCTGGCTTTTCCGCAGTTTTACACTGTCGGATTGTAGATTTGTCTCTCTTTTGCGCAGTTTAATAGGGCTTTGCCATCTGGGAGATGCCACTGCTCCAATCAGTAAGCAGATCTGAGACCAATCAGACTATCAATTTTGAATTTTTGAAGGAGTCCTCCTCAACTGCCAGTCAATTTTCAGGTGATAAATTTGGATGGATTTACAAATTTGTAGAGATGTTGTGGGAGTGTTTGCTTTCAAATCACATCTTAAATGTATGAGGCCAATGCACAGAAAGTGCATTGTGCCTAGTCTATAATTGAGTCGAATTGAACCGATGCAAGGCCAAGCTTGAGCTCGAGTCCAGCTCGACTTGCATACTTGATGCTTGTAATCGAGTAGAATTATGGATATGTACTCAAGATGATAACCTATTTACTTAATGTATAATAAGACATTAAATTGCTGCCCGATTGGCAGTGGGTGACACTTATAAATCATTTCCCCCACCATGTATGACAATTTTTTCCTACTATTCTAGCAAAAATTATCATAGACAATTGGTGCATGTCAATTCGTTCCATTTCAATTGTCAGGACTTTCGCTAGTGGCCAATGGTAATAGTAATTCAGCTTTCATAACATTGCATATACGAGATTTAGGACTTCTACTGAGTTTTCTTTCTTAAATATACATGGTTTAGGATTTCTACCGAATCTTTTCCTTGAAAAAAAAAATTACGAATTACCCGTATAAGTCTTCATTAATGTCTGAGGATGATTGTAAGTTCTGTTCTGCCATCATGTTCTTGCCAAAATTCATGCAGGTGTAGGCCAGTGCTGAAATTATTAACTTGTGGGCACTATAAGTTAGAAAAGTTATCAGGAGTTTTGTCATTGGTAGGTCTATCTTGTTAGTTCCATGTAAAATTCAAACTTATCTGTATAATTCTCCTCAAATTGGTATCAAAATTCGAGTGATATTTGTTATTATGTCAAAAGTTACGTTTTTCCTTATCATGACAAAAAAAAAATTGAGTTGTGGAATCAATGCCGAGAATATCCACTCCAGAGCATTTGACTTAAAGTAAGATGATCCCATGTGAAGTAAGGGGAGGCCCTTCCAATTTTATATCAAATGGAGCCCCATTATTGAGGGTTTTTTTTAAATATTTTTAAAGTTATTTTTTTCCCAACCGTCTAATCCACCTGTCCGAGAGAGACAAAGGTACATCACTGGATCTATTTCGAAGGATATCGGCCGTACACTTAATAGTAAATTGCTAAAACGATTATTAATTGACTTCATGGCTCATAACTCATTTACTTACAATTTTGAGCCCACTTAGGTAACCTGATAGACTAAGATTTCATACCATCTACTTATGATCAAAGAACTCATTTAAAACAAAACTTACTTAAGCCCCAAGTTTAACCCATGAAAAACTCCCGCCGGCCCTAGTTTTGAGAATGCAACGTTATCAAGAGGATTCTCGAAGTGAACGGCACACGTTTCGCCATCAAAAAGTGTTGACGTCAAAATCGATATTGGTCAATGAGAGGGAACCTTCGATGCTGATGGACCATAGACTTCCCGGTTCTCCATATTTCTTCTCGAAGTTCCCTACCTTAACTTCTCCGCTATGACCAAATCCACAAAAAGACATGTCGGGTTGTATCAACATCGACGTGCCAAGAAAAAGAGAGAACGTCAGGTAGCCCAAACTTGGAGATCAAGTTTGGGAGGGGTCCTTCCTTAACACCTTTGAGTGGGGACAAATATCCATTAACGTGTCTCCATGCAATGCACATGCAAAAGAGGCAGGTGACCAGATCTTTTATATATTGAGAACCGTCCGATTTTTTGATCGGACAGTTCCTAATGCATGAGGAATCGTACGGTTCCTAATCCATGAGGGAGCAATGTCCCTTTTTTGTTTTTCTTTAATAAAACTAGGACCATCCGTGGTGATCCGATGGCACTAGAGGAAAGGAAACCTGCCCTAAAGGCATGTGATATGTTTCCCAAGGCACGCCGGAATAAGACGTTTCTCCATATTACCAGTCCAGACGTTTTCCTATCTGGGCTACCGAGCGAGAAATCATCTTGTACTTCATCCCATCTACGGGACTAGTTAGGGTTTATGAAATCATTTTCCTTGCAAAAATTGCCCTCAGAGGCTCTTCTTGAAAGTTTTCCCCAGCTCTGCAGATGGCTGTGCGTTCCTTACCTAACAAGAAAGCACTAAGTGTTCTTCTGTCAGTAATGAGAAACAACGTGCTCATCGCGACCAGCACTCGGACCCAACTAATTTTCTACTTGTAATAACAGACTAGATTGGTCTTATTAGGTTTCTGTTCCACCCGAGACTGTTGCTCAACCATACTCATACACCAAACAGCCATGTCGGCAAACGATGCCGACTAAGCAATTTCCATTGAGTTTCCAATGGCCAAAGATTTTTAAACGCCAAAAAAGAAGAAAAATGACAAAAAACTTGGATTGATAACAAAACACAGTCTAGGGAACATACTGAACTCCCCAACTATTGACTTGTGCTTTCGTGAATGCTGAGGTTGCCATAATGCAAACTACAACTGATATGCATCCAGCCTTACTATGCTAAATTCTGCACGGAAGGTTGCAGCATATAGAATTTTATAGCTTGAGGCTAAAGAGAGATGAAGGAACAAAAAGTTGAAACTATAGCTTGAGAGAGACACAAGTACAAGAAGGATCGAATGAAGTTTAGGTTCTCTGAGGGTAACAAATGATTTGCTAGCAAAGTTGTGTTGACTAACAACTATTTCAATATTTGCAGAATTCGTCACACAGTGAAATACAAAATCGGTAAATGACGCTAGTGAGTGTACTCAGAAAGTCACGAACATATAATAAATTGCGTGGCCTGTGGTCAGGTTGAACATCTGCCAAGGAAAATCCTATTAACAACATCAACTGGCAAGGCATAGGCTGGGTCTATCGCTTTAACTCCTGGATATTCAAGGAGGGAAAGACCTGCAATCACCACCAAGAAAGAAAAACCTTGAGAGTTCAATGAGCACCACATGTCATCAGTGAATGATTACATTTGACCAACAGAGACAACCTCATACCTTCATGGAAGACTTTGAAATAAATTAGGAAAAATTCAGATCTAACTACATTTTGTTAGGTAAGAATTAAAAATCAATGGATGAATTAAAAATCAATGGATGAACAGACATCCATTTCTTCTTTGGCATGATATCAAGAACTTCTACTATCAATACACTGGTAATTTAATTTTTTTAAGCCTATTCAACAAGGAGAAGGCAAAGGAACACGGCAAAATCTAACTATCACTTACCAGCCACTCCAAAATACGTATGGAAAATGTCCACTGCATCATCTGGTCTATCAGAAATTCCACCATTTTCAATGTCCTGAAACAGAAGGCCATAAATAAACATTGTTCCCTCAAACTCAAAATTCAGGCAGTGAACTTGAATCCTGAAAGTTTTCAAGTCAATCCTAGAGGATGCAGTTGAAGAACCTGACAGTCTAAGATGAATTTGATAAGCTTTTCTTTGTCAATCCAGTGAACTCTATCAATCATAATCAAGCTAGAAAGCACCCACCAGGAGTAGCAGACCTGAAACCATGCATCTAGATCACTACATAATTTGACAAAATGCTCTGTGTACAATAGCTTAATCTCATTTGACACCCACATCAGCAAGTTTTTCAGGGCGGCCATTTAAACCTCCAGATTTGACTTGCCGTTCGCATAACCACCAGCCAAGAAGGTCCTTGTCAATGTGATGTAGTGACCCCGTGATAGCCAGAGCACCCACACAACAAAATACTGCAGATGTAACCAAGTAAATCTCCGAAGCAGATTGTACTCTAATTCATAAACTCAAATCAATAAAACAAATTAGCAAGCCACATCAATGCTGGGCTTTCTAAGGAAGGGAAGGATTGGGGTGAGTGTGCCTCTAACTTGTGCTTCTACCTTCAGGCTCTTAAATCATTTTTTATTTTTACATCAATAAGTCAAAATCCAATTTATGAAAGCTAAAAGTAATTCCTCTAGTTTTCAGCTTCTAAGATTGAGGATAATAGAAGTTGAATATGGTAAAAGAGTAACCTACCAAGGCTATGTTGATAAACAACATTTTTATCTCCATTAAACGGTAAGCAACAATTTTCCTTTAGAATCCATGAAGATTTCTCTCCTCCCTAGATCATTCATACTCCATATCATCTTATCTTTCTCATATTTCTATCATGTCTCCCTAACAGTAAAGACGGAGACACTTTGATGCAGAAATTTGGGAATAACCACCCTTTTGCAAAGAAAAAAAATGCATTTAACGGTGGAATAAAGTTCAAGCCATCTCATTGAGCTTTGAATAAAAGCTTTGAAAAAAATATGCATCTTTGTTACAATCTTGCAATACACGTTTACTCACCAAAAACTCAGGTTGCATTCTCACTCTAAAACAATATGCAATATTGGTTAGATAGGACCTAGAATGGAATCCTTCACCAACAAAATCAGGAGGCAATCATATATATAAGCAAATGCATGAATTTTTTTAGCACCAATCAGAAATTAGAAACCAGCGGAAGAGCTCCAGCATAAGGTTATGACATACTTTGCCCTGCATGAGACTCTGCACCAGGGGTGCAGCCAAACCCACCATCCAAAGTTTTGCAATTCACTATATATCTGACAGCCTTCTCCACCTTTATTGCATCCAACCGTTTTAGTATTGCAAGACAGCATATAGCACAATAAGAGAACCTTCGAAGGGAAAAAGAAAGGGGTCAAAAGGATGTCAATTATTTAAGCAACACCGTCAAGAAGCACATAAATTTTAATTGATCAAAGACAAGGACAGGACACCGAGTATCAACTTCTCCCCATATATCCCCAGAGAAAGATCCATCTTCATTTTGCAGTGCTCTGATGTCTGAATCAAAGCTCAGGCACAACAATTTAAAGCATTTAATAACAGAGATTATCCAACAATAGCAACTCTGATCTCCATAGAGAGAGCCCCATCATCAATGTTTGGCTAGCAATAAACACACTATAAAGAAACTGCAATCAAAATAGTATAACATTTAAAAAGTTGACATGATCTAACCTCTTACCTACAAAACAGAGCCTAAGGTAAGTTTATTAATGTCATGATGTTGAAAACTGAAAAACATAAAATTACACCAAGGAAATTGCATCTGTAGTAAGAGTTTGGGAATCTAGGACATTTCATTCCAAAGGATACAATCTGTCACCTTGTTAATGTCAAGAACATCTAACTTGTCAAAGAGGGCCAAAATTTGCACAGCGCTGAGTGTATACAGTAGATGTGGATCATGTCCAATGTTTCCACCAAAGCCACCTGAAAAAGGAGCTCTATGTGACATTCGCACTTTGCCCTTTTGGAGTGCAGTCATTAAAAAAAAAGTCAAATAAAGCAAAATTAATCACCCCTAAGATGGGGTCATTATTGTAATAGATGGAATTTGTTAATCCCAAGCTACAATGTTGATCACTCTCTTAAATAAGAATTCTTTGATTGGAACGCAGAGTGGGAGACCTGTTAACTGCACGCTTTTCGTGGGTAATCAAGAAAAGAAGCCAAGAGACAATAACTACAAACCGGACTCGTGCTGGCATTGCAGGATCCACGAAACAACTTCGTTCGAATCCACAGTTTCAAGTTTTCCAAGAAGATCTAGAGTGGTCAATCCCCAATATGCTCCATTCAATCTCAAGTGCTCCATAACCACCGACTCAAAGCTATCCTTTCTCTAAGTGCAAGACCAAACCAAAAACTCAAATCAGTAAACTCCAGAATAATGACAGATCCAGATAAACCAAGTCATCTTCAGTAACTGGCAGGAAGTGGATAAAAGAGCAAGAGGAGAATTGTGAAATTTCATACCTACCTTTTCAACAGACAATATGTACTTGACATGTTTATCACCAGCAAGCTCCCCCATCTGTCAATAAGAGACTAGATATCTATGAACATGGAATCAAATGTTTCGCATAACACGTAGGAAAGCAACTCAAGCGCAAAAAGTACACGATTACGAGATTTTGAGAGGTAATCAAGCATTGTAATGATGCTACAAATTGACAACATAACATGTTCAACTCTGTTTTGAACAATCACGTGCATGTATGACAATGAAAAGAGGGAATGACGCTCATCTCCATTTCTGATAGGAGAAGACGTGTCCATTCTCATATTGCTCGCATACCCAATATCCGACCCAAGCGGAAAATAATCTCCAGTTCAGAGAAAGCACGCCATTTTGGCAAACAAGCATGTTCAGAGTAATTCAACGAACACCCATCAGCAAGTTACTTCCCGAAGACATCTACGACATAAAATATCTGGAATTTCAACTTCTTACACAACTATCTACCTTGATTACCCCAACAGGTCTCCGTGACTTTCTCGCTACCCGAGCTAGAAACAGCACAAAGGCCAGGTTAAAGACGATCTAAGCAGCAAAAATCAGTCGCGACATCAACGAAAACCAATGCAAATCAACTTAAACAGAACAGAGACAATCACATGGAACAACTGAAGCAAGACGGCGTGACGATTCAAAGCGAAGAACGCGCAGAAGTTCCCCCGAAGACCTCACCGCTCGATCGAAAATCCGATGCTTCCGACTCCCCGAGACCGCTGGCTTCCTTTCGGAGCAGGCTTCGATCTTCCTGAGGAGAGATGGTTTGCCCGATCTCCGACATCAAGGCTCAAGAGGTTTTGGGCCCAACAGAATATTTTGGGCCCAATTCCAAGGTTGAGAAAAAATAGAAGTCGAATACGGTAAAAATGTAGCCTAAGTTGATAACCAACATATGATCTTCATTAAAAATGTAAGCAAGCTATTTCCCTTTAAAGGTTATGAGGAGGTCTGTTGGAGCTTGGGACATGGCATTAACTTGATTGTTGCAATCTGATGGGGTGATTAGCATGGTATTATATATTGGCATGAACGTTCGTATCGCCTAACATAACTTCACGTGACTTAGTGGATATTCGACAGTTGAGAAGAGGGTGTACCCCCTTTTAATTGGAAGTAAAAGTTTAATGGACAGTGGGATGGAGTAAGTCACTCTCTTTTAAGTTAGCAGATTAATTTCCTTTGTATCGTAGCTACGTTAACAAAGAGTGATGCTTGCATGTCTGCTCCAGATCAAGAATTGCGTGGGGAATGGCGAATTGGTGGAGCTTTCATCGGAAAAATTAGCCTCGACCCCATTACATCGGGCCTAAACAAGTCTTCTTGGCTCGACATAAATTATTTCGAATAAGTCCGAGTTAGGCCACGGACATGCCTGACTAAAAAGACAAGAGAAAAGGGCACGGAGGATCTCTAATCATTTTCGAACTCCACAGAGCCGTACTGAAATCGCCCCGGCATCGCCGAACAACAGCCATGGGAGGCCGAAGGAGAGCCTCCCGATTTGAGCCATCGCCCTCGTCCAGATGCCGCCGTCCTTGCTCCAGGAGTCGACGCCGATCAGGCGGCCAGGCTTGTATTGGAAAAGCTTCCAAACTCTGTCCTCACTCGAGTAATCAAACTCGAACACGATCGAGAATTTGCCTGCGGACTCGGGCTCACGGTGGTGTTGTCACTCCAAATTTTCCTAAACTTTAGCATTGCTATGAAACGTTTCTTAGGAACTTTGACGTCATTTTGCCACATGGAGGGCGCAATACTTGGTCTTATTACGTAAGTCGATTCAGTTCTAAACATTTTATACATTTGCCATTTAAATCATTTCAGCGGATTCTGGCCAGAAAATCCCTATCTGGCGACGATCGGACCTCGTCAGCGATGACATGACAATAACAGGGCGACACATGGTGACACGTCCCTCACCACCCTCGCCCGTCGTGGGTGAGAGCTTCGCTGCCCTTTGGAGCAACCGGAGCAAGAAAAGAGAAGGAAAAAAAAAAAGTTTGTCATTACATTGTCGCCGGCGAGATCCGATAGGCATTTTTCTGCCAAAATCCTCCAAAAGGACTTAAATGACAAATGTGGAAAAGTTGTAGGACTAAATCGGCTTAAAGAAATGGTTGATAACTGAATTGGCATAAGTAATAAAAATTTATGACTTTTTTTTGGTAATTTTCTCGATTTTTATATATTGTTTATTCTTTTATACAAAAGAACTATAAGAGAAGGGAAAATAATGGAATAGTCAATTCTTTCAAATGATTACCAATTAATCCTATACTAATCGAACAGATACTAACTCAATTGGAAATCGTTAACGTGGTTAGAAGGACTATATTATCATTCAGATAAAGATTCAAAATCGAATTGGTATTTATAAAATAGATTTATGACTGATTAGACAACTTTCCCATTAATCATTTTGTCCGTGCTTGCAATGTGGCTCAACTACATTTTTCATCAAAATAACAAAAATCACCTTCGACTTTTTATCATAATTTGTGATGCATCTCTTCTATTGTTTGGAGCATGCTTTTTGCGCCTTGATGTCGAAAATGGTCTAAATTTTACATCTTTGACTTTGACAGCCAATGGAAATTAGATTGCGCAAAGTGTATTTGTACCTTTTCAATTTGTTTCAATATTACCATTCTGCTTAGTAGACTAACGAATTACTAATGCAACACTCGATACTATTAACCAGCCATTTAATACAGCAATGAGGACACCCATCGTCGGGGTGGGACTTGGATCACCCAACGTTACATCATGGGACGTTGGGTGATCCAACGGTCCAAGGAAGAGAGGGACACTGCTTTTTAGGGGGGAGGGTGGGGAATGGAGGCTGTATGTGAAGAACGTCAGCTGAGTTAGGGTTAGTTGATCCTTCTCCGTCGGGGTGGCCGTCGTTCATGGATTCAGAGGTGAACAAAAAGGTCTCCATTGTCTCAAACTGGATTGAATTGAGTAACCACTTTGCTCGTGCTATGGAGATCAAGGCAGAACATACTGCAAGTTCGAGAACCAAACAAAAATCCGAGAACAGAATAGTAATTTGAGAACCGAACACTAATCCGAACACGAAATTATATATATAGGCAGTGTTCGAAGAACAATCAAAATAACATGCATTGATGAACACAGAATGGAAAATAAATGAACAGCATTCTTAAAAAATAAAGAGAACCGAATAGAGTTGCTATGAAAAACAAATTGCCAACAATCATTTAACGAACAGTGTTCTTCAACAAGAAAGCAAAACCGAACCTGTCAGTGGGTGATTGATCACGAAACATGATCACAAAATAGAATCACCATAATGTTGATTCGAGCCCGACGAATTCATGTCGTGTCTTTAAGAACAATTTTGCCCGCCTCAGATCCGTAGCAATGCCGCCAGATAAATGTCTCCCATGATATAATGAAGTACTACAAGGAGAGGCTCACTAAACACAAGTGTATTCTTTGATCGACACCGACCAAACTAGGGCCTGGCTCGATTCGAGCTGGCTGGACGGACGGGCGGGCGGCGCGCAATGGTCATCAGCTTTGCGTAAGTCCTCTTTCCTCCACAAAAGTGGAGTGCCTCTTAGGTTTCAATCCCAATTGTGATGTTTTCATATATATACTCTAACTCTTCCTCACTCTTGTCCAATGTGGGACTCCCGCATCCACTTCTCATTCATAACTAGAGGACACTAAGTCCCCAACAAGTTCAGTTTGATCTCTCGACTTGGTTTTGCTATAAGCTTAGTCCTTGTGCTTGTTTTTTGCTCACCATTTAAGTATTTGACAATTGTAAACTCGATGAAAGTTGCTTAGTTGGCATCAATCATGGATTAGATTCCATGTTGTATGGGTATGGTGAGCAGTATGTCGAATATCTGAATTCGATCCTAGCAACGATTCATTAGTGTTAACGAGCTGTTGAGCTTAGCTGTTCATCGTTAACGTTAACGAGCACCTCCATCAATGGAGGTCACCTGCCTGGTCCCGACCTCCAGCGCAGACAGAAAGGGGGTGGGTGCAGAGGTTCGGCACGGAAAGCGATGGCGGCGAAACACAACAAGACCGCAACGGGGATGACCCCAGTAGAAAACATAGAAAAGCTCTTTCAAGAAGAAACAAATTTAAGTGGGCCGGCCAATCCATATCAACGACACGTCATTTTTGATAGGTTGGTTAGGTTGGTATGTCACCATGACGATGGAAAATACTAATAAGTGAACTCCAAATTATTGAAAAGTACACATCGAATGGATTTCAAAATTTGAAAGCACTAACATGAATAGATGATTTGCATTAGCTGCCACCATTATCAAAAGACCTCAAAAGACATGACCCCACGTCCACACCCAGCGGCAAATCCCACCATGATTAGAAAACTTAAAGCCAATCCGATCCATGCACGACCCCATTATTCAACGATGAATCTATGGTTTAATGGTGCGCACGATCCACAGCAAAATGACAGCGACGCCGCACCTTTCTCCATCTCTTTACTCTTCCATTATGATTGATCAAATCATGATGATCCGTCCGACGTCAAGAGGCGAATCATATGTTTTTCTGTAACCGAACGATATGAGAAAATGCTTTCGAAAAGAACGACGTTATGGAGAACACGACTTGCGAATATGCGTACAGACGCAGACCCGTTTCGCGTCTGCAGATTCCAGAAAGAAGGAAGATCTGATCTCGTAATTCTTCCATTTGTTCGGAGGAATGAGATGTTCTGCGAAAGAGAATGGAATGCGTGTCTTAATCTTGAAAAACCCAAAAATATGTCGAATATCTTTTCCAGGATTACGATTAAATTAAGATTTCCTTATGTTTTCTGTATTTTAGAAAAAAAATTGGAGATTTTAGGTGATCTATTTCGACTTTTAGTAATTATCTAGTTAGATATTTCTGTACCATGAGAACTATGTGGCATGATTTTCGTTTGTGTAAGGCATGTTTGTTTTATGAGAAATTGATGATCTCAAAAAAAAGAAAAGTTTTGTTTGTAAAAACCGTGTATTGTCTAATGCAATTAGTCAACAGAAAATTATTTTCATTATTAACGAATCTCTACACTAAAAATTTCCATCGATGACAAATATTTTTTTCATTGATTCTAGGATCATTTTTTGGATTACCTTTCAAATTCTTAATTTTTCTCTAAACAAGCACCCTAATCAGTTCTACATGCATTAATCATATTCGAGTTATTTTTTCTTTTAATGCTATTAAATAAACACATGTGAAGGAGACAAATTGTCGCCCATCGGTAGGAGGTCAATATGGAAGGTAGCCTTCTTTTCATTTGTATCAAAATCTGATTTTTTCGACACTGAACGATTTTCTGTCTGTACTCCCTTGTTTTCATTTGGGCAAGAATTCTTTCATCTCAATGATTACCACATAGTCTATTAACTTTACTCTACAATGTTTGCTGCAATTCTTGCGTTAAGTATGAGTAGAATCTTTTTCTCTCAAAAAAATTTCTCTGACTATTTTAAATGAAGTGGGCACGTTGCTTCCCACACGGAGAGAGAGAGAGAGAGAGAGAGATGAAAAGCACAAAGCTAATACTCCTTCATCACACAATCCAAAAGCAATCATCTTCAAACACCAATCGCTTGTGGCTCATCTTCATCATCACCTTCTTCACCACCGCCTTCACTCTAACCCTAATCACCACCACGACAACCACCACCGCCACCACAAGCACTCCCACGGGCTCTGCTGCCTCTTCAGTCCCGCTTCCACTTTCCATATCCGACGCCCTCCTCCACTACGCTGCCGCTGCCAACTCCACCCACATGACGTCGGCTGAGCTCTCCACCGTAACCGCCGCAGTTGCCCGCTGTGCCGCCACTGCCTCCCACTGCAACCTCCTCGTTTTCGGCCTCACCCATGAGGCCCTCTTGTACAAGGCCCTCAACTTTGACGGCCGCACCATCTTCCTCGACGAGAACGAGAACCTCGTCTCAAGGTTTGAGCACCAACACCCCGGAATCGAGGCCTACGACGTACGGTACGAGACGAGGGTTGGCGAAATGAAGAGGCTGCTCGAGTTGGCAAGAGGCGAGTCCCGCGGCGAGTGCCAGCCAATGCAGAACCTGCTCTTCACGGAATGTAAGCTTGCGCTGGACAGCTTGCCCAACCACGTGTATGAATTGAGTTGGGACGTCATACTAATCGATGGACCAAGTGGGTACCACGAGGCAGCACCTGGGCGGATGTCGGCTATTTTCACGTCGGCTGTGCTGGCCAGGAGCAAGAAGGGCGGCGCAGCGGAGACGCATGTGTTCGTGCATGACTTCGACAGGGAGGTGGAGAGAGTTTATAGCGACGAGTTCTTGTGCAGGGACAACCTGGTGGAGGTTGTTGGTCAGCTTGGGCATTTTGTCTTGGAGAGAGTGAGTGATAGGAGATCAGTGACTGAGTTTTGTAGCGCTTCGGCTTCGGCCAATTCATCTTCGTCCTCTGCATCAATAGCGTAATTCTAGGATTCACCGGTGGTTGATAACGAAGATGATGATTGACCAGGGGATTGTTACTAATATTTCTTACTTATCTTTTACGGGCGATGAGGAATGACCATAAGAATTAATAAACAGACATAAGAATGGCAAAAAGCATATAAACGTCCCCGAGGCAAAGAAAAAAGAAAAAGTTTGTTCTTAAAGGCAAGCTTTCTTTGGAGATTTATATATACTACTTTAATTCTCTTTTTCGTCGAGTTGAAAATGGAACTTTGAGTTTCTTCCTAAAAATTGAAATAAGCAAATAAACACATCATATCAAATAAATCGAGTTGAAGAAAATAATCAAACTCAAGAACTCAAGCCATCAGAGGACTATACACCATCGAGGCCGTAGAGCTCACTGGGCCTTCTTTTGGTTTAATAAATTTTGGGCCTATTGTGAATTTTTTATTGGTTTAATATGGCAATTTGGTACAATTCTCAATTTTTTGGACTTTGAAAACTCAAATGGGTTTTATGTCGAAACCTCAAAGAGGTTCAAATGTTGCTAAACATTTTGGGCCTGCTTTGAATTTTTGTTTGTCAATATGGAAATAAGTAATTCGAAAGATTTGCGCAATTATTTGCTTGTTAATATAAGCGCACATTTCATGAGGAGATCTAAGCAAATATTTCATAGTGAGTAGTAAGTGCATGCTTAGGTAGTGATGAGGTGGATCATTTTTTTTAGTGAATCTGGCAAATCCTTGAAGGAAATATTTCTAATTATTCAGAGTTCCATGTGTCATAATAAGAGGGGATTCTTTAGGAATATTTTGTGATTATGCATTTATATAGACAAATTATGGTAACAGCTGTTATCAGTGTTATCTACTGTTAAGGCTTCTAGAATCAAGATGGGACTTACATTTTGCCTTCCAGGTGGGTCAATGTTTCTCTTTGACCGGAAGGTGCTGAGATACTTTAGGATGGATGGGCACAACTGGAGGAAGAAGAGGGATGGTAAGACTGTGAAGGAGGCACATGAGAAGCTGAAGGTAAGCCTGCCAGATGATTTTCCTTCTTTCTTGCTTTGTCCCTGTGATTTTGCCATGTCAACTCCTTCTTCCTATACTTTCTCCCTGACTTTCTTTTGGTTTCAGAGAATATTCACATATAGCATTAGAGATTTTGATTGCAGCGTGATTTTTAATAAACGTATTTGCACATAGGATTGATTGAGCAAATAATCTGAACAAGTACATAGAAATATGAATAATGGTTGAATGAGCATTTGCATTCCCATTGCATACATACATTTGTTGTCCCATGCATTTTGCCCTTTTTGGTATTGGTTTTCTAGTTTTTCAGCTGTATTTTGAGTTTCCTGATCAGTGTGTTCCTATTTAAATGAATGATAACAAAACCCGATGCCGCAACAACAATTATGACAGTCTGTTACAGTAGTTATAGATGATCATAATAATCATGAGAACCACATTTCGAGAGAGTCTCATGTAAATCGAGATTATAAATGAGAGTTGTATATGACTCATGTGTTATATAGTGGTGATATCCATTGTGTAAGTCAAATACGGATGATGTTACATACTTTTTTAGAGCTTTCTAAGGTACTTGGTGCAATAACTTGTTGCGTCCTATAGTAAATGTTTTTAATAGGGAGCAAGTTATGGTATTTTGCCATATCATTGGACATAATGCGAGGTTTGGAGTCATTAGGGGACCTATAGTTAATGGTTGCGATAAGGTACACGCTTATCAACCACCGTGCCGGAAAAACATAATCGATGGCTCCGATGCCGTGTGGAGTGCCTTGGGGCTAGATAAGAATGTGGGAGAAGAAGCCGTGACTTGGTCCATGGCATAGAGAGTGACCTGAGAGTTTTTATTTCTAGATGAGAAATGGAGCTTTGAGAACTCTATGAATAAGTGGTCAAGAACCCTATGAATGAGGGGTTAACTTTAATCCCCAGTTATAATAAGTGCTAGATGTCGCCAAAACAATGAAGTAAAGAAGGACAAAATTACCTGTACTGCGTTCTTTTTCATTTCCTTATGTTTCAAGACATCATCTCTCACAGAAAGAGAATTTCAAATATTTTCTAATTAGAAAAAAATTCATATTATCATGTTTTTAATATTATTTTCTATAGGACAAATGCCAACACGATGCATAAGCATGCCCCGACAGCAATGAATAGGGTATGTAACGGAGAAGCTGGATTGCACAAGAGAAAAATGAAGAGGACTTGATTGAAAACGAAAGCATGAAGGCTCAATTGCACGAGAGTCCAACTTATTGTTAGAATTCATGTTGTATATTTCTATATGCATCGTCCAAAAAACGATTTGTATCAACTATTGCAAAGAAAGGAACTTCATACAAGTCAAAATCACGAAGCACAAGACTCCCGTGCAAAACATTTCTAATCCTTGGTACATTCTGAAACTAACATCCCTATGGTACAAAAAGAAAAGCGTAAACAACTAAGGCTCCGTTCGTTTTACGGAAAATATAATACTTTTGGAAAATATTTTTCAAGAAGACATTTTCTTGAATAATAATAATATTTTCGAGTGTTCGTTTAAAACTTAGAAAAAAAATTTAAAAAAATTAATTTGTTTTTTTTATTTTCTCACTTTTTTTTCTACCATTAACTAGTTGTTGGTTACAAGTCACTTTTGAAATAATATAAAAATGCTTAGAGGTGAAAAAAGAAGATGAAAAATGTTATCCACTTTCTAAAAAGCGGAAAAAATTTTCCCTACTTTTGAAGATATTTTTCCATTAGTGAAAAATATTTTCCTTGACTATTTTATTTTCTGTTAAACTAACGCCTTATTTTCAATGAAATGAATGGAACCTAAATACCAAAACAAGCTCTTTGCCGGCTGGCTCTCTCCAAAGAGACATGGACGAATCCACTTGTTTCTTCAACATGTAGACATGCGGACCAACCAGCTATGACTCTTCTAACAGGACAAAGGGTCCAATGTCGCATGTCTCACGTTCTTTTTCTATGCATCCGACGCTCTTCGATGTATCTTTCTTCTATCATGAAAGTTTTACGGTTTTTACCCTTCAAAAGTTATCACTTTTTTAACATGTTCAGACATGTAATATTATGAATATGAAACGCGCACAATGCTACTATCATAGTATTATTTATATAAGATATTGAAATATGATTACATTCCTCTTTACTCTCTCTGCTAATGAATTTGATCACATCACATCTAGGATATGATCTTTTTTAATCGTCTCAAAATCATTATTATCATCGCCCCTTTACACGGACGACGATTGTATAGAGACGAGTGAAATCATCAAATGTATGAGAGCTACTGCCCATCATGAGTCATCACGGACTTCTCTTCGAATTGCGACTTGAGCTGCTGCGAGCCCAATGATAGTGACCCTGCGATGGCGAAACAAAAAATGAGAATGCCCCTCTTTAGAGATCGAGAGAAGTAAGTAAGAGAAAGAGACACGGGGCGCAGCGAATTCAGAAAACAGTGGCGTTTAGAGAGACCTAAAGGGAGAGCACGAGACATAGTCCAGTCTAGCCTCGACGAAGAAGGCAACTGAAGATGGCTCGCCCCATGTTCTCCGCATATACCAACCTGTTTTCAATCCTACGTCACTTGCACGTCTCAAGAAAAATAAGTAGATGAAGAAAACTAATGCCCCAATGCCCTGTCGCAGACTATTAATTGAAGTCCAGGCACGGACCTTATTATTTTGGCTGAACATTTTTCATGATATGCAACTTAGACGCCAGGCCTTGCCGATATTCCGATGACTACAGTTTTTATGCACTAATTTGAGAACGATGTACCGGAATATTAGCCGTGCAAGGTGAATTCATCAAAAGCCCAGGATTGTGGAGTGATAAGGAGAATGATCTTTTACTGCTGTAAAGTACCAATGAGCAAGCCTTTTAATTCAATGCTTATTACCTTGAAATTGGGCCTAGCTGCTCGGCCTCTCTCTGTCGCGATCTTGATAAGTTGTCCTACGCCTCTTCGATCTAGCACCTGCAAGCAAAAAAATTCTGGTTGTTATGAAGTTTGGCGAGGTTTCCCCTTCACTCTTGGAGGTGATTCCCTCAAGAGTAGCAAGGTATCAGGCTGACCTCCAAAGGATCAGCTTGGAGGATGCCTTTGGACAAGTATATAGGAAGGAATTTGCCAACATCGTCTCTGTTGTACCCAAACGTCATTTGTGTCAGATCATTGATCCCAAAGGAGAAGAACTTCGCCTCCCTTGCAATCTGTGATTAATTGCAGGAAAGAATGAGCAAAGTCAACGAACACAATAGTATGCAATATGCTCCAGCATTGACATTTGTATTTATCAGAGCCATCCTTTTTAATACATCAAAAATAAGTGCAACTGCAGAAAAGAGGATGGGGACATTGCACCTATCGGTCAGACCCGGCACTTATGGAATAAACGGTTTACACACCTCATGTGAAGTTTTGTGAAGGATCACTGCCAACTGTCCTAAAAGTTTAAGCCGTTAGGTGAAGATGTAGTTTAATATTTATGTACTTTCACACTCCTCTTCACGCTTAGTCTGGTCTTTTTTTGCCTAATACTAAATGTGGAAGGACTTTGGGGAGACTAGAGACTTGGTAAGATTTGAACTCAGACCTCCCGCTTTGATACCATGTGAAGTTTTGTGAATGACCACCACTAACTATCCTAAAAGCTTAAACCGTTATGTGAAGACGTAGTTTAATATTTATGCCTCATCCGCCATAAGAGTGACCTTAGGAATCTCAATCATTGTCCCGGTCTTGTTGCTTAATGATGAACCTGTCTCAGAGAATACTTTCTCGGCAATGCTACGTATCGAACTCACTTGATGTCCTAGTTCCTGGCAATCAAAATCATCAAATTTTCCATTTTGGACTGTTCCAGTACTTACAGCTAAGGTCACAATGTCCTAAGAGTTCATTAGACTGCAGTCCATGGAATTGAGTGGAGGCACTTTCAGCGGAACTTTTGACAATGAAAGTGGAACCAAGTTCAGTTCGAGCTCATATTCAGTGTGAGTGATTATTTTTGGGGAGACGTTAGCTAAGGGGGTGTGTGGCAAGTGAGTTTTAGGAACTCACCTTTAACTGCAAAAGATTTGGCCAGTGCATAATGGAAGGAGTTATCTAGAAGAGGAAATGAAAGGGTCATACCTAAGGTGTTCCGACTAGTGGAACCATTATCTCTGGAAGAATCATAAAGCCCTGAAGACTCATTGTCACCGCGGCCTAGAAAATTGCACGAGCTTGCATTTCAATCAGCTCGGGTATGATATGCTTAACCTGTTTATGACAACAACAACCATCCAAAAAAAAAAAAGGAATAGAAAACTCATATTGATGCAAACTAAGCAGTTGCTTGTAATATTGCTCGAGGGAAAAAATTACTGTTACTTTGATAGGAATACATTTGGCGTTTCCATAAATTTCATGCATCGCTACTTACACATGGGGATTGTCAGTTTATATAAATTCCAGTGTAGTCAACCAAAGTAAGTATTCCCCCACTACTTACTTTAGTTGCGGAGCATGGGAGTTTATACCACTCGGGTCCGATGGTCTGACCCACTACGGCATGGCCATGGTTAAAGGACTGTGGCCCTCGTCAGCTGAGTATTCCGGCACAATCGATATGCCCAAGTACAAGCTCCGGGTGTCCACGCGTTGCTCTCGACGATGGTTTTCACGGTGGTGTCCCTATTGGATCCGAACACTGTGGATTGCTTCTACCCATCATTCAAGTTAAAAGCAGAAGGTGTTGCTCATGGTTCTGCCTCCGGCGATTGGCACGGTATCTAGCATGGTTTTCATGGCATTTTCCAACAAGAGGCATGACATTGGGTATCCTCCTTCCAGTTACGAGTCCATTGATCGAAGTGCTTCCAAGGAGGAGGAATGATACAAAAGAAAAACAAAGTGGCTTCCATATGTTATTTGCTGGTAAATTAGGGAAGTGTCCTTCTTCCTTTGAGTGGTGTGCACGTGGTGTCTGGGTTGGTGCTGCGTGGCTGTAGCTCTCTTGATCTTGCTTCTTTTCATTATAAGTTTATGTATCGGTTATGTGAAGAGTGGCATGACAAGGATCTGGAATTTGTCATTGTTTACTTCATATTACACATTAACCATAATCGACTTTATTGACTTTATTGACTGTAAATTGAGATAGAATCGCCTATTCGTAACTCTTTTTTTTTTTATTATTTTTGAAATTCGTTCCTCACGCGGTACAAACATCCAAAATGATGTCTTCCACCAACAAAAGTGGCATCGGCCTTTGAGCATTAAAGTCAGATTTCCAATCCTTTTTTCGCCTTTTCATTATTTATATCTTGTGATAAGCATCATTTTCTCTTTTCTAATGTAACGTATTGGTTTGCTCCTTTTGTAAATCTCTTAAGGAGGATGATCTGTTGGAGAAGCTAATCACATTTAGACCCATTAATGAATGTAATGTTATTGTTGATAAAATTTCCAATTTAAAAGAACGGCTGGAATTCGTCTAATAAGCAGCCCCGTACTCGAAATGAATAGGGATAGAATTGGGCATGGATACATGTAGATAGCTGGCCATCACGCAAATTTGTCACATTTTCTTAATTGAAACTGTTCAACTTTGTGGCAGCTACAGGGATCTTAGCAATTCGATCATTAATGAGGTTGTAGTTGGGGGTTGTAGTTGGGCTCAAGACATGACCGAGTGACCAAAATTTGTTTTAGAATGGAGGATTGAATAGTAGCTACCAATAAATGCTAGACATTAACTTCAATAGTTCTCTGAAATCTACAAGATGGGCCACATATTAAAGTTGTGAGCAATATTAGCAAAAACATTATTTTGATGAACGGCATATCAACATCTTTTGGGGATCTTGTAATATGGTACCACTCGATCTTCCAATTTACTTAGGAAGTAAGCATGCACGAATTGTATGTATCCCAATAGTGTGAGGCATTGATTTGACAGCATAGGATTTATATCCTCGCATTGTTTCCATAAGGAGTTGCCAAGTTGTCGGAGTTGGTGCATCAAAGATGAACATAGTTATGATATACGATTGCCATATCATTGAAATGATTATCGTTTTGTACATAATTTATGCAAAGTTGGGTTCATATAAACTATCACGAATGTGTTATCGGTACTTTGAATGCTATTTTTCAAATGATATTTTGTTCAGATTTAATCACGTTTTCTTCCACTCATGACTCCCGAGTGTTCCGCTAGCCATCTTGCAAATAGAGCTAACCTAAGCCATCATTTTTTTTTTTTGGTCATAAACTGCATCACTTTCATATATTTGAAACCATAGCAGTTTTGTAAGACAATGAGCTAATTTCGGAACATAGTAAATCCGATAAGCTAGGAAGGGGGTATTTCACCCAAGATGAAGGTAGGTTTCTTGCGCGCTGGGCTTTAGCGGCCCAGTCCGCAATCTTATTCCCTTCCCTTGAAACATGGACCACATTAAAAGACAACATTTTTGCAACTTTCTTCGTCGTTTACCTTTCTCTTTTTCCCTTTATTTAGCTAAGCGAAGTAGTCTTATATGGTCGAGACTACCATGGTCTTTCTTTCTCTTTGAGCTCAAAGCAACACCGCTGTCGGAAAAGGGTCAAGCGTCTGCAATTCTCATCTAGTCTGGTTTAATCTAATAGGCTCAAACTCAAATTATATTTGTGTATTTATACAATTTGATTTGGTCTAACATCTAAACCCACTCAACTATACCGTGCTCACATTCTAATAGTTGTCAATAACGAGATAAATGTTGTGAAAGTTTTGCACGGCCATTTACTTTTCAATATAAGGGCACATTTATGACAATATTTGTGTGATTAGAGGTAATTAATTAAGATAAACGGTAAGTCTTTAAGGCGAAGAGATCAAAACAGAAAGTTGATATTGAGTAGTATGTAGTGCATGGGTAGAGCAATTTTTAAAGTAAAAGCAGCCTATGCAATCTCAGTAATATGAAAGAAAAATTTTTAGTTATCCAGAATGCTACGGGTGATAATGAGAGGTATTCTTTAGGAATAATTTGTAATTATGTCATTTGTATAGATAAATTATGGTTTTAGCAATACATATATGATTAACCACAACTATAGTTACGGAATAATTATAAATGATTTAAACTTTTTGAGAATCGGCTTTTTTTTAACCCAAAAGTTCATAAGCATAAGAGGAAAGCACCGAGAAGGTGCACCTCCACAGTTGTCCCCCACCTTATCTTTGACAAAGCGATCGACTTTATTGACTATAAATTAATGGAATTGCCTGATCATAATTTTCAACTAAACCCGTGAGTCACGCGACACAAACATCCAAGATGAGATGTCATTCACCATCGAAAGTGTGTCGGGCTTCGAGTATTAAAATCAAATGCTTAATTCTTTTTTTTTTTTGCTTTTTTTTGTCTATCATCATTTTATATCTTATGATAAAAATCTCTCTCTTTTTCTAATCTAACGCATTGGTTGTCTCCTTTTGTAAATTTCTGAAGGAAGATGATTTGGTATAGATGCTTTTCACATTTAGAATCTCTTTCCATTAATGAATTTTCAATCCTAAACAACAGTTGAAATTTGACAAATAAGGAACCATGCGCTTGAAATAAATAGGGACAGAATCAAGCACCGATGCATATAGATGGCTAGTTAACATGCAAATTTATCGCCATTTTTCAAATGAAAAATGTTTAATTTTGTGATAGCTATGGAAATATTCTTATCAAGTTCGTTGTTAAGGAGGTCGGGGTCAGGCTCAAGACAAGACCAAGTGATCAAGGGTATATTCGGAATGGAGGATCGACTAATGGCCACTAACAAATTATTAGACATTTACTCTAGCTATTCTCTGAAATTTACGAGATGGGCTACATCGATAAAACAACACCCGCCAAAATATTTCCAAGTAGCTATGGCCGCGATTGGACCGCCTGCCCCAATTTGACAGCACGGTGGGTCCCTTTCGCCAGAGTGAGATTAGTCAAGGTAAATAAAGAGGATAGAGAGGGTGGGAAAAGTCAAAAAAGGCCGAAGGGGCAGCGGCAATTCGGGAAAAGAAGGGAGGACAGAGAGGGAAAGAAGAAAGAGGAAAGAGAGGGGAGGAGAGAGGGTCGGCACATGGATAAAAGGGCGAGGAGAGAGCAAAGAGGAGAGGGGGAGAGCAAGTGAGACGTCACAGATCTCGCTAGCAGTTACATTAACTTCAAAATCCTCGACTTTGCAGTAGAGAACCACAAGGTTTTGTAAGTGCTCACCCTTCCAAGTGCGAGGTGAGCTTCCATGGCGAACTCAGACATGGGAACGAGCAACAACAGTATACCGAGTGGTGAGTATCATGTCTTCTTGAGTTTCAGAGGGCCTGATACTCGTCGTGGATTCACTAGTTGCCTCCACCATGCCTTGGTAGAGGCCGGAATTCGCGTTTTTATTGATGATGAGGAGCTTCGAGTGGGTGAAAAAATTAGTGACAACCTTTTGCAAGCGATCAGCAATTGCAAGCTCTACATACCCATTTTCTCCGAAACGTACGCTTCCAGTCACTGGTGTCTCCGCGAGCTTGCGAAGATGGTGGAGGAGTCCTTTAAATCTAAAGAAGACGGGAAGGAGAAGGCCATATTGCCCATCTTCTACTACGTGACACCTGATGACGTGAAGTTGAAAACCGAGTTATACAGCGAGGCCATATCGAATTTGGAGCAAAAGATGGAGGGTCAGAAGAAGAAGTTCAGCTCCGAGGAAGTAGAGACGTGGCGGCAGGCTCTCAATGAAGTTGATGGCATCAAAGGATGGGAGGCTACGAAACATCAAAGGTAACAATCCAACCATGTTTGTGAAACTTGGTTTTTACAATCGAGCCATAATACTTATAGAAATTCATAAATTACATTCCAACTCTTATTTTCCCCAGATTTAATCAAATTCTTCTATATTATTTGATCACAAGATTTTCAAAAATCTTATGACCAAATAATTTCGTTTTCACCTAATTTCCATCATATAGATATTTGGCTTTGCTTCGTCTTTTTTATACTAGTTTGATCCATGTATCTATTAAGATTCTTATTGTATCCCAGAGAATTTGATTAAGAAATTGTTGCCTTTGCAAAGTTCTTTTCCACGTCGAAAGTAATAAGAAACCCACTATTTCAGGAGTTCATCAAACGTTTCTATTCTTCGTTCTTCTACTCTTTTTTGCCAGAAATTCTGATTCTGCGGCTTGATTATAGAGATCAAGCATATTCCTCTATTTCTTTAACTCAAACTTGTAATGGATGTTCGCATTTGTAAGTCATCATGTTCCCGAAGCATTGGGGGTGACGTTGTCCTGAACTAGATCAGGTTCCGAATGATTACGTTGTAGATGGTTGGTCAACATGCAAATTTGTCACCTTTTCTCGATTGAAATTGTTCAACTTTCTGGCAGCGATGGCCATCTTATCAAGTCGGTTGTTGAGAAGGTTGTGATCAAGCTACAGACAAGACAAAGACAAGCGGACAACGATTTAGTTGGAATGGAGGATCATATAGCAACCATAGAAAATTTACTAGACATCGAGTCAGGTGGTGTGCGGCTCATTGCTATCTACGGAATGGGCGGCATCGGCAAAACTACACTCGCTAAAATAATCTTCAACAAGCTATTGCCTGACTTTGGGAAAAACTGCAGCTTTCTTGACTCCGTGAGGGAAAAGGCAGAAAACGAGGAAGGCTTGGTCGAGCTGCAAAGAAAATTATTGTCCGATATCTCTTGTTCTGGAGTGCCTCGTAAATTTGCTGGCAGTAATGAGGGGATCATAGCGATCGGAGACACAATTTTAAACAAGGTGCTGATTGTATTGGATGATGTCAATCAGGTCAACCAAATTCAAAAACTAATTGGAGTGGACCTGCGTCCTGGTACTAGGATACTTGTCACCACTAGAGACAAGAGTGTTCTAAATATTAGGGGATTTAAGTATAAATTCGAGGAGCATGAAATGATGGGATTGAGTGACAAAAATGCACTTGAACTGTTTTCTAGGTTTGCATTTCACACAATCTCTCCTCCTCCTGGCTACGACACTCATTCAAAAGAAATTGTCTCTTCTACAGGTGGACTCCCTTTAGCTCTTCGAGCAATAGGTTCGTCGCTTTTTAGCAAGACAAAGGAAGATGTATGGAAAGAGTGGGTAGAGAAGCTAAGGAAATCACCTCATGATGCTGTCAAGGACAAGTTAATGATCACCTATGATGCATTAAAGCTGGGTCAACAACAGATATTCCTCGATGTCGCATCCTTCTTTATTGGTCAAAATACGACTAATGCAATGTACATGTGGGAAGATTGTGAGTTTGGCCCTCACGATGCCGTTGATGTCCTTAGGAATAGGTGCATGATAGAAGTTTTAGACGGTGATATATTTAGGATGCACGATCAGTTTAGAGATCTTGGAAGGGTCATTGCCAAGAAAGAACGTACCAGGTTGTGGGATTGGATCGATATAGATGACAAACTGAAATCAACGGAGGTAAAGTATGGCTAAATTTTGAGTAGAAAATTGCTTATAACCTTGTCTTAATTAAGGATTCATGTTTTCGATCGTTTCGTTTTTTTTCTTTATCTTTTACGAAATAAAGTAGTGTGATATTGACAAATTCCTGCCTTTGCTCCTCATTGTCATTGGTAGATCAAGGAAAGCATCCAAGCACTCCGTCGGCAGTTTGGGGGTAGCATAATTGTCACTTCGGAGCAAATTAAGCGGTTCCCACATTTGCGGTTTCTGTGGCTGCTTAACGTAATTTTCCAAGGCGACTTTACGGACTGTCTTTCCAAGTTGAAATGGATCGATTTGCGTCACTTTTATCGGACTTTTGAGCCGCCTTTATACCAGCCTTCTTACCATGAAGACGAGGAAAAACGTTTGGAGGCAACCACTTTGTTGCATCTAAAAAAAGCGGTTGTGGTGAATTTTTCTGGGTTTGATATGTCAGAAGATGCGTTCGAGGCCCTAATCAAGGTATGCCACTTTGCCTCTCAGTCTAATATTCTCTTTCAATGAAGGACATAATTTGATGGTTTTATAATCTAATTTAATCATTTTGTGAGAGGAGTAGATGACATACGATATAAATCGAAAGCCTAAATCCATATTTATTTCTTATTCTGTCCTGATGTGTCAATGGCTTTTGCAGGGGGCAGGGAAATTGAAGGTTCTCTCTGTTACATTTAATCAGTCGATACGTCGAATACCAGCCTTCTCCAAGTACTCATATTTAGAGAAGTTGACTATTTCTGAGTTCATTTATTTGACAGAGATTGATCGCGCTATTGGGGAACTGAGGTGCCTCACCGACTTGACTTTTTACTTTTGTACTTGTCTTGAAAAATTGCCTGAAGAAATTGGAAATTTACGGAATCTGCGGCACCTCTCCATTAAACGTTGTGGCTTGATTGAACTCCCCGACTCAGTTTTGCAATTAACGTCGTTAGAGACGTTGGATTTAAGAGAGACGCGTATTAGTAGAATACCGGATTCCATTGGAAGACTATCGAACCTGTCATCTGTGGATTTATCATGGACATCGATTGGAAGACTGCCCCCAACAATAAGTCAGCTTCTTCACCTCCAAACACTGCGTTTGGATAATTGTGACAAGATACGAGAATTGCCGGAGCTCCTCCCCCGGAGTTTGACTACTCTGCACCTGAGTTCGGGGTCGTCGGTGACTGTGCCTAACCTCTCGGATCTTACTAATCTAGTTGAACTGGCCCTATCCTGTCGCTTTATGATAACGCGCATATCAAATACAATTCAAAGAGGCGACTTGCGGTGGATCGGGAGTTTATCCAAACTGAGAAAGCTGTGCTTATGCTGTTCAAATGCCCCTGCACCAACTACTGAGTTGGGTTCCCTTTCTCAGCTGGAAGAACTCATTCTACAGGGAGTAGGCGTGCCATCTTTGGAACAACTTCCGTCAAAGTTGATAGTTCTAAGTCTCGAGAACATTCAACGAACACAAGTACGTCTTCCTCCATCAGAGATTGTTTCATCAAGTTCAGAAGAATTGTTAAAAAAGAATCGTCTACGGGAGGAGCCAGGGTGCACTAAGCTACAAGCTCCCGAGCTGATTGATCATTGGAGGGGAGCCTTCCACTTCCCAAGCTCCCTAAAGTCGCTTCAAAAATTTAGTCTAATCTGCTGCCCAAAGGTAACGGATATTGAATTTGTTTCAACGTGGGAATCATTGTTGGAATTGTCTGTTGAGCGGTGCACTTCGTTGAAAAGTTTAGTCAGTTTCTCAAACTCGAAGAACTTGAGGAGGTTATTTCTAGAACGGTGCCCGAGCCTACAGGTTGTTGAGGGCATTGATGAATTAGCGTTCTTGGATTTGTTGAAAATTAAAGATTGCAGGTCAATGGGAATGATTTTTGATGCATCGAGCTCGAAAATACCAAATAAATGCTCAACAATCATAGACGGTAGTGGGGAGTTGCCCGGTAGTGGGGAGTTATCCGGCCGTCGTGAACCTTACACTTGGGAGTCTTATAGAGAGAAGATTATGAATGGGACAAAGCTAGCGCCAAATATTGAGGTTGAGACAACGGACTCTGTAACAGAAAGAGGGGAGCAAGCGCCGGACTCTGAGATCGAAACAAAGGACTCTGAAACACAAACACAAACGAGGGATCCTCTCCAAGAAACGGTGGACTCTGAAACACTCCAAGAAACGGTGGACTCTGAAACACAAACGAGGGATCCTCTCCAAGAAACGGTGGACTCTGAAACACTCCAAGAAACGGTGGACTCTGAAACACAAACGAGGGATCCTCTCCAAGAAACGGTGCGCCTTCTTTATATTCGCATATCATCTCTGACTGCTTTACAACCCCCATTAATAGGGGGATTTTATTAAAAAAATTCAAAAAATTTTACTTGATTTTTTTCCGACCGTATGATCGGACGGGTGGGAAAGGATAATGTCAATCTTGAGTTTATATTGGAGGCCCTCATTAATAGGGATAATTTAATAAAAAAATTCAAAAATTTTATTTTATGAATATTTTTTGCAACTGTCTGATCTGATCAGACGGCTGGGAAGAGAAAAGGTCAACCGTGACTTTATGTCAAGGGATCAATAAGGGCCTTTATTAAGAGAAATTTTAGGCGCAAGAGACCTCAACTCGCCGTATTATTTCTTTCTGCAGAACCAGGAAAACAAAGAGAAGAAACGGAAGAGAAAGACACAGTCGGCAAAACAAGGAGGAGGAAGAAAGAGGAGAAAACTTCTGAAAAAACCTTTGCAGCGTTTGTCTCGCCTTATTATTTCCTTCTATAGAACCGGCAACATGAAGATGAGGAAAGAGAGAGCAAGACGGTCGGCGAAAGAACAGGGACAAAGGAGGGGAAGATGGGCCTGAAGTGGGATTTTAGGACCGAGGTAGCTAAGTCGGTCTCAGATTGCGAATAGAATTGGGATTAGGGTTCTCCTTCCTCTCTCATGCTGCTCGAGCAAATTGCTGTTGCTCGATCCTCGGCGGGCTTAAGTCTGTCGTACGCTGTCATCCCTCCTTTCCCGGGTTCCGTCGTCCGCCAGTGTGTACTTTGTCGTCCGCGAGCTTTGACTCTTGTGTCCGTGAGCTTCAAGTCCTTTAATGCCACTTTTTTCACTCTCCCTCACATTTTCTTCTTCAGTGCCGCTCAACTGCAGGAACTTGGTGCTACATGATGCTCCGGTGGTCGCATCCATTAAGGCCATTGGTGGCGGGAGGCATGGGTCTGAATTCAAGCTCTGGATCACCAGTCGACCCCTGAAGAAGAGCGACGAGTTATGTGGCGGTTGGTGTTTAGTTGAATGTAATCGTGTGATTTATCCTTGTGTAGTTAAGCATGAGCGCGAGCTCTAGCTTCGTATGGTAATAACTGTGTAAGGGTCTGCTCTATTGTAATTGTTTTAAGGGTCTGCTTTCTTGTGATGGTTTAACTATTTGAAAGCCTACTCTAGTTATGTTGCTATGCTTCTGTGAACTGCTCGATGGAGTGTATTCATTGCTGCCATTACTCTAGTTATGTTGCTATGCTTCTGTGAACTGCTCGATGGAGTGTATTCATTGCTGCCATGTTGTGCATATGTTGGTTGGGGGTATTACAAGAATTGTGTGTATTTGGTGAGCTGACTTGAGATTAGAAAGTTACAATATTTGAGAAACAAAGTTTACAGCTTTGATGGAGTATCTGGATGTAAACTTTTGTAGTCGACCATCTGAGGCTCGAACCATTCCCATGAACGTTATTACAGATTGCATAAAGCTTTCTATACTGGATGTTGAGCATCTCCTCCGGAAGAGTTCGTCTATAAGTATATTCTAAGTGTTATAATGGTTGCTTTTTAATGAGCATTCACTCTCTTTATTAGCTGCGAGGAGCTCTCAATGATTGAAAATGAAGCGAACAAGGCTTCTCTTCTTGGTTGTGTCATACAGAATTAAATGGGATATCGAGGTTTCTTTCATATTTTGGGCAGCAGTGCTTCCCATTGGTAATCTGAGACTTGCTGCATATGGTTGAAGAATACAAAAGGTTGTGGGTTGGTTGCACAGGATGTGGCTAAAGGGACTGCTGTGAACTGCGCCCTGTCAAGAGACTTAGCTAGTATTTATCAACCATAAATAGTTTTATACAGCAAATGGTGACTGATTCATATCAGCATTTCTTTTTATTCAGTTAACGCTAATGCTAAGTTTCATAATTGGAGCGTAAAAGCTGATTACTTTTGAGTTATTCGTGCTTGTAGACTGACCACCATTACTTCTGGTGTAAGAATGCTTAAAATCTAGAGTACAATTTCCTTTTTTAGCGTTCAACATGATGGCGAATGTCTCAAGTTCTCCATAAACACCAACTCAAAACTATTCTTTTTCTGAGTGCAACATCAAACCCAAAACCCCAAATTAGTAAACTCAAACACCATAAATAGCAGGTCCAAATAAGCAAAGTCATTTTCAGTAAGTGGCAGGAAGTGGGCAAGAGAACAAGAAGAAATTGTTAGAATATCACGCCTACTTTTTCGACAGACAAATATATGTACTTAGACATTTTTATTGCTGGCGAGCTCCCCCATCTGTCAATAAGAAACTAAATATTTATGAACATGGAACTAAATATTATACATGCCACCTTTGAACTCAACAATTTAAATGCTAAAAGCATATGATTACGAAGTTTCATAAAGTCATCAATGATCATGACAGTCTTATAAATTTAACAGATTCAGACAAACAAGCAAGTTCCATCACAAGTAATTCGACCAACACCCACAATTCAGAAACAACTATGATATCCATTACCGAAATCTCACTTCCACCTTCTTATATTACTATCTATCTCAATTTCCAGAAGAGATCTACCTTATTTTCTCACAATTTGAGCAAACAACGGTGCAGCCAGTTAAAGATCATCTAATCAGACGAAAACTGACCAAGAAAAATTCAATGCAGATCAAGTTATAGAGAAAAAGGAAAATCAAATTGAAGAGTGGAAGCAGCGTGTGCTGATCAAAAGTGAAGAAAACGCAGAAGTTTGGGGATGACCTTGCCATTTAGTCGGTCAAAGATGACTTTGGGTGAAAATGAAGATGCTCCTTGGTTTCGCGGAAGATGAGATTCTTCCGACTCCCGCAGACCATTGTCTTTCTTTTGTTACAAGCGTTGATCTTCTGAGGAACAAAAAAATGCTCTTCAGTCCACTGCACTATTGGTTCGTGGCTCCCCTGGTCTGCTGCCACCTCCACCGCTTCAAAAGTTGAAGCCAATCGAGGGGACTGCTATTGGAAGAGATTGCTTGGGGTGGTGATATCGCCCCTGGCGGTGGGCCAGAGGTGCAGGGGACCCTGCTTAGGTGATATGTAAGAACAGAATAGTTGTACATTTGGTTTAATGGAATTATAATTAAGTTAATTGAGTTTTAATTTAATATCCCCAATTCTGTGTACTAATATAGCATAACGTTATTTCTATGGATGTGCCTTTGACATCACTTTTAGTATCTAAAAATCACTATCAAAATAGAAGATTAAATAATAAAAGAGACGAAACTGTCAACATATACATGTTTTGGTGGCATGTAATTTAGGCATGTCGTGTTACCCCATTGATCTCAACTTCCACCATTTACAAATTTCAAGCAAACTAAACAAGACATCGGGGAAATGATCATTCCATTTCGATGCTGTATTTTTGCCCTTTGAAAAGAAAGACTAATCGTGAGTACACAGGTTTCAACACTAGTGCAATATCCTCATAACACGTCCCTTAGTCATCTTCCAGAGAAAGTGGGATGTTCTGCTGATGATTTTCTTTTAAGGGGACAAGGAGTCATTTTAAGAAATCTTGTCCTTGTTTCAGGAATTTGAAGAGCTTTCAGTTTTGCGACTCGATCTCCTCAAAACTGAGTTGTTTTGGCAGGCTATGATGCTGTTGTTGATTAGGGACGAGTTGGTGTTGCCTCCAACAAGATCAGATCTATTGATGCAAATACAAGACAGCTTTATGCGGGATGCTTTTTCCTTGTCCTATTGCTGAAGATAAGACTGACATTCACTGGAAATGCATCTGGTTCCTTTAACCAGATTGATGCTTAATAGAGAGAAGACCAAAAGGTTGTTTCATACAATGATTTGGATTCTGTTTCATTGCCTAATCAACATTCTTGAACATGTTGCAGACCTTTGAAAGGGTGAAAATGCAGAGCTCCAGCAGTTGATCGATGTGCCTTATGATCAGCTGCTGTTGAATCTAGACAACATTCGCCTTTTGAGTGTCCTTTCCCAAAGACAATCAAACCCTCCTTACTATAGCCGAGGGGAAAAATATCATAAAAGTCATAAATATATTGTACCAGTGATAATTTAATTCTAAACATATTAATGGTACTAATATAGTTTTAAATATTTTGACCTAATGCAATTCAATCCGTCTAGCTAATATTGGCCAAATGTTGCTCCTTGATATGTGTTATGCATAAACTTTAATAATATTTCAATATTTTCTAAAGCCATGGGAGGTTGAATGACTGAAGGAGAGCCTCCTGGTTTGAGCCATCACCACCTTGTCCCAGATGTCCCCGCTGTCGCTTCCAAAAGACGAAGTCAATCAGGGGCTGTCGTATTGCAAAAGTTTCCAAACTAATAAATCAGACTCGAACACTACCGACATATTGCTGGTGGACTCAAGCTTGCAGTGGTGTTATCGTTCTAAATTCCCTTAAGAAGAAAATTTAACTATTATTATTCTTAGTTTTTGGAGAAAAGTATCTCCGAGCAATGTGGCAGCCACGTGGAAGCCAGCATGGTACTTAACAGTCTCGAGCATCTTCTTTTGTTTTTTCATGGAAGGTTCAATGTGAATGAACAGACCATAGTTCAAGAACTTAATCGCGAAAAGATTAATGATTCCAAAGACGAAATTGCACAAATTGATATAACTTAGGGATTAGTGGGTAAATTTATGTACCATATCAAGATGACGAGTTCCAAAGCAAAGGGAGAAGTTTAGGGCATTTTTCATCTAAACTTTAGCATCTTTATGAAACATTTCTCTCCACACCTAAGACATGATCATATCTCAGGTACATTGCCTCAGGGAGTCCAATTTCGCTGCTGACTGGGCAACGAAATCCCAAAGGCTCGGTTCTCTTCCACAAAATTGGCTTGTACTCCCTCCTCAGGCCCTTTGGGGCAATCCTTTGTCTAGCCTTTACTAGTTTGGGCTGTTACAGACCTTGCTAGCGATATAATATTAGTTTTCCATACCCTAAAAAGAAGTAGGGAAGATTTTGGAAAACAAAGAGGTTAGATGCAAAGCATAAGGCAAATGTGGTGCCTAAAAATGATGGACTGGGCTTTATAAGTCTAGCTCCTAACTGTACTTCAAAAGCCTAGCTCCTCACGAGGCCCAGCACCATTTGGGCCCTGTCATGCACTAGAAAATGCAGCTCAGGTGCACTGGGCCGATGTGCACCGTTGGATTTTCTGTAACTTTTGTTTTTTTAAACTTTGGATATTCTACCCTTTGTCTTGATTTTTTTTTGCAAGAAACACTACGAGAAGCAAGATCAACCCCTCCATGATCCAACTACAACCCTCAAGCAATGCAGGCTCTCTTCAGTCCAACTTTGGTACCAAACCATATTGCAAAACCGCATTGTATAAATTATTGATACTGATAACTACTTTTACCATTAATACATGCAATAGCACATTTAAACAGGGTCGGTTTTCATATGTGCGAATCTACAAGCTGTTGTGAGTGTAGAATGTTGACGCATAAATTTTTTAGGTTGCACAATATTTGCATCAACATTTACTACATTTAGATGATATCAACATTTTGTTGGGATCACATATTTACACTGCAGAAAATGTGAAATCTGCCTAAGAATTTCATTTTAATTAGCCCGTCAACAATTTGAATTTGAGGCGACTCACAAAATGAGTCATAAATTCATTTGAACTTCCAAGTCCAAGCCTGCATGAGCGTGGCTCTTTTTCATGGGCTGGACCAAGTGCGGAAAGGAATTTTGCTGCACGTGTGAAAGAAAGAAGGAAAAAATAATAATAAAAGAAATAAAATCAAGCACGTGCGTGGCCTTTTGTGTTAGTTCATGTGGATTGTTCCTCGTGTTTCGGTGAACATAAGCATGGGAATTAGTAAAACAAATCTATATGATGTAGTCCAATTTTGCCCACCGATCTTAAGGTGCGTTTGGTTTAGCATTTAGAGAAAGTCATTGAAGAAATGCAAACATCTTTAACCTATAGGGTTTGATGAAATACTAATATTTTTTGGTAAAATACAATTGAAAAGTGTTTTGAGATACAATTTAGAGAAAAATAATATTTGGTAAACATATATTTGGGAATTTTTTCATTTTAAGTTTATTTGGGTCGAAATCAGGGTTGAAGGGGGCAGGTGGTGAAAGGGGGGCTGTAGGGAGTCGCCAAAAGCAATTGTTGTTGGGGGGGGGGGGGGGTGGAGATGACAATTGTGGGGGAAGGGGGGAATCAGAGTCATTGGGAGGTGGCGGAGGGGGGAGTCTCTGGAGGTTAGGGAGGCGCGGTGGTTACGGAGGGGAGTCAGAGTTGTCGATAGTAGGCAGAGGGGGAGTCATCGGAGGCGAGGGAAGACAACGTTTGCGATAGGGGGAACCGGAGTCACCAGGAGACAGCGGAGGGGGGGGGGGGGAGTCATTGGAGGCGAGAGGCTGTGGAGGGAGAGCTGCTAGAGGTGGGGAAGTATTTGAAAATGTTACTTCTTAAAGAACCTCTAAGGCTGCATTTTCTTAAAAGCTCTTAAAGAACCTCTAAGGTTGCATTTCCCTAAAAAATGAATCAAATATCACTTATAATTGGTCAAGAGACTTTAAGCATGTTTAAATGTTAGGTGGCGTGATAGAAAGATGCGTGGGGTATAGAAAAAGGAGAGGGGAAGGACCCGAAAGCACCACATGAGTCCAAAAGGATGCCAGAAAAGCTAAACAAGTCAACCCTTTTCTGTTTTTGTTTAAAGAAAAATTATTAAGTTCTTTTTATTTTCATTAACATTCGGGAATGTGGAAATATATATGTGCAATTGTCATAGGTGGCGTGAAAGACCTTCCAAAGTTATTGGGACGTCACTTCAATCAATGTCCCCATCACTAGCCTATTAATAAATCCACTGCGACGGTCCAGAGAGAAGGACGGGGAAACTAACGCCACGGTTTTGAAGAAAAGAAATGGAAATAGTCGCTCTCGTCTGAGTTGTGAGGGCCATGTTATGTTGAACTTCTAGTTGCCTTATAAATAAAATTAAAGCGACAATATTACTCTCTCGAAGGCGAGAGGGGGAGTTAGAGTCGTCGGGAGGCAGTGGAGATGGGGAGTCACCGGAGGCGAAAGGAGGCAGCAATTGTGGAGGGGAGTTGGAGTCGGAGTCGTTGGGAGACGACGGAGGGGGGAATCACTAGAGGCGAGGGAAGGAGGAAGTCTCCAGAGGCGGGAGCGTGAGAAGGGGGAAGTTGACGGAGATGGGGAAGTAGTATTTCGAAAATGTTAGTTCTTAAAATTGCATTCTCCTAAAAGCTTTTACAGAGTTTTGGAGATTCAATTGTATCTTTACAAAGCTCTTCATGAAAATGAATCAAACACCATTTGCATTGGAACAAGAGAATTTTAGAGCTCCAAAACTCATTACAAATGCTGAACCAAACATATCATTAATTCAGTTTAGACCGGTATATTTGTAATGAATAGTTAATTTTGGCAATTATTGTAGATGTATTCATTCACCGCTCATTTCGCATAGTGGGGATTAGTTTCGCTTTCGTTGATTACGTTACGTTGCTTTAGTTTTTTTTTTTTTTTCCCTTGGCGTGCATTAACTTCGGTGCAGGAAGTTGCAGGTGAAATTCCCATTGAACGTGGCCGCCGTGGCCACGAAGCTCGATCTTGTTAGCGTTCTCTCTCTCTTCCTCTGTTTCAATAGCGCTACATTTGCCTTTTCTTTTTCTTTTTCTTCTTTTGCGTTGCCACAGCCATGGAGCTTGAGCCCCAGCCGCCATGACCACGAAGATCGACCTTAATCCTAGAGGTTGGTAACCATGGCAGCTCCAGTTTCGAGCACACACGCATGGCATTTCTCTTGAGCACGAGCTCAAGGTCAAAGCAGCCATAGTTGTGGTCGAGGTCGAGATTTATATTCTCACAACTGCTATGGCCATGGATCTCGGGCTTGACCCAAGAGCTTGAGGTCAAAGCAGCCATGGTCACTTGAGCACAAGCTTGCGACCATGGTTGTCATAGCTCAAACGTGCGACCACGGTTACTTGAGCTCAAGCTCGCTGTCAAGCTTCGTGGCCGTAACGGCCGCAAGAAGAAAAAGCAAGCAGGGCAAACGAGGGAGATGGAGGAGAGAGGCCATGGCAGCTGCAAGGACGAAGAAGAAACGAAAGCACAGAGGAAAGAGGAGGAGGAGGAGAGAGAGAGTATAGTGGGACCACCACGTGCTGGTGACGTGCCGGAGGAGGTATTGAGTGAATAATTGCGCCGGGACCACCCACCTCCATAATTGTACTCTATCATATTATTTATTTATTTAATATAAAGCTGTTGACTTTATTGACTATAAATTGAAAACTGCACAAGTTGCTTGTACCCGTTTTGGATGGTAAATGAGATTGAATTCAGATATCTGAAATGTCATATGGCGAACTTAGAGACCAGGTGAGACGATTGATCTTGCTTGGTGCAAAGTGAGCTCCTATGGCGGACTCAGAGAGAGGAACGAGCACCAACAGCACTCTAGGAGGTGAATACGAGGTCTTCTTGAGTTTCAGAGGATTCGACACACGTGATGGATTCACCAGTGTCCTCCACCGAGCCTTGGTAGATATTGGGATTCATGTTTTCATTGATGACAGAGATCTTCAACTGGGTGAAAGAATTAGCGACGACCTTCCACGAGCGATCGACAACTCCCGGGTTTACATACCAATCTTCTCCAAAAACTATGCTTCAAGCCACTGGTGCCTTGACGAGCTTGTGAAGATAGTGGAGAACACCTCGAAATCTAAAGAAGATGGGAAAGAGAAGGTGATATTGCCCATCTTCTACAAAGTGAAACCCGATGACGTGAAGTTGAAAACCGAATTGTGTACGAAGGTCATCTCGAATATGGAGCAAAACAACGAGGGTCGAGAGAAGAAGTTCAGTAGCTCTGATGTTACAGAGACATGGCAGCAGGCTCTCAAAGAAGTTGGTGGCATCACAGGATTAGAGCTGGAGAAATATGGAAGGTAACAATCTAACCGAGATTGTCAGAATTATTTTGTACAATTGGGCCATAGTTCTTGTAAAAAATCGTTAATTATATTCCGACCCTAATTACCTAAATTTTAACCGATAGTTCAAGTTCTTTAATTAATTAATTATTTATTTTAAATTAGCAGATTTCGAAACTTTTTCAGACCTAATAGGGTTATTATTATTTCATTTTTCACCTATTTGCCATCGTATAAAAAATTTGGCTTTGCTTCATTACTTTTACACTGGTTTGATCCATATATGTATAAAAAGATTTCTATTGTATGCAAGAGAACTTCATCTAGAAACTATTGGCTTTGCCAAGTTCTTTTCCATGTTGAAAATGAGTAAATCTTCTATTAAAGTAATTCATCAGACGTTTATATTTTGATTATTCTTCATATAAAGATCAAATATTCCTCTTCCTCTATTTATTCAACTTAAACTTGTCATGGATGTTCAAGTTTGTAATTCTTCATGTTTCCAAAGCTTTGGGGGCGACGATGAATTTTTATATACCCTAAACTCGATCGCGTTGCCAACCGGTTACTTGGTAGATGGCTGGTCAACATGCAACTTTGTTACCTTTTCCCAATTGAAACTGTGCAACTTTGTGGCAGCGACGGAAATCTTCTCAAGGCGGTTGTTGAAGCAGTTGTGAGAAGGCTCGAGACAAGGCAAATTCGAGTAACCGAAGATTTAGTTGGATTGGATGATCAAATAGCAGCCATAAAAAAGTTATTAGACATCGCCTCTAGTGATGTGCGGCTAATTGGAATCTATGGGATGGGCAGCATCGGTAAGACAACAATTGCCATGGTTATCTCCAATCAACTACGTCCACACTTTGGAAAATATGTAAGCTTTCTTGAAGATGTGAGGGAAAAGGCAAAAACAAAAAAAGGCATGGTCAAGCTGCAAGAACAATTATTGACTGATATATCTTACTCTAGAGTGGCTGACGAGATTTATAACATTGATCACGGGATCAAGAGGATTGAAGAAACAATTTGCAACAAGAAGGCACTAATTGTATTGGATGATGTTGACAACACCGAACATATCGAACAACTAATCGGAGAGAAATCTTTGTTTCCTGGAACTAGAATACTTGTTACTACTAGGGACAAGAGTGTTTTGATTAAAAGTAGAAAGCACACATTTCAGGAGTATGAAATGGGGCGGTTGAGCAAGAAAGACGCGCTTAAACTTTTCTTTAGGCATGCATTTGATGAAGAATCTCCTCCAGCTGATTACTACACTCTTTCAAAAAATATTGTCTCTACTGCAGATGGACTACCTTTAGCTCTTAAAGCAATAGGTTCATTGCTTTTTCATGAGAAAATAGAAATATGGGAAGAGTGCCTAGAGAAGCTAAAGAAAACACCTCATGATGAGGTCTTCGAAAAGCTAAAGATTACCTATGATGCCTTGAAGCCGAGTCAACAACAGATATTCCTTGATATTGCATGCTTTTTCATTGGTGAGAATAAGACTAATCCAATGTACATGTGGAAGGATTGTGGATTTTTCCCAAAGATGGACATTGAGGTCCTTATTAGGAGGTGCATGATAAAGGTTTCAGGCGATGACAAATTTCGTATGCATGATCAATTTAGAGATCTCGGAAGGGCCATTGCAAAGGAAGAATGTACCAGGCTGTGGGATAAGGGTGACATAAACAACGAATTAAGATCAATAGAGGTAAAGTATGGCCAAATTTTGAGTAGAAAATTGCTTATAGCCACTTGTTAATTAAGGATTCATGTTTTTGATTTAGGAGCTACTCTTCTGTTTTGTTTTTTTCTTCTCTTCTAAATAAAGTAGTGGGATATAACAATTTTCTGCCTTTGCTCCTCATTGTCATTGGCAGACTAATGGAAGCATCCAAGCAATCCGTTGGGGGGCTCGCACAACTGTTAGTTCGGAGAAAATTAAACGGTTCCCACATTTGCGGTTTCTGTGGCTAGATGAAGTAATCTGCCAAGGTGACTTTACGGGTTGTCTTTTCGAGTTAAAATGGATCAATATGCGTTACATTTATGATACTATGGACCATGAAGGCAAGAATCAAAGTTTGGAGGCAACCAATTTGTTGCATCTAGAAAAAGTGGTTGTGGTGAATCTTTTTGGGCTTGATATCCCAGAAGATGTGTTCAAGGGCCTAATCAAGGTATGCAAGTTTCCCTCTTGGTCTAATATTCTCATTCAATGGAGGACAATTTTTTTTTTGTAAGGTAATGGAGGACATAGTTTGATGGTTCTATAATCTAATTTTCTCATTTTGCGAGAGTATCATATAACATATGATATGAATTGGAAGCCTAAATCCATATTTATTTCTTGTTATGTCCCGATGTGTCATTGGCTTTTGCAGGGGGCAGGGAAATTGAAGGTTCTCTCTGTTGCATTTAATAGGTCAGTACGTCAAATACCAGCCTTTCCCAAGGACTCAACTCTAGAGAAATTGACTATTTCTTTTTTCAATTCTTTGACAAAAATTCATCGATCCATTGGGAAACTGATGTGGCTCACCGACTTGACTTTTGACTTTTGTCTCCAACTTGAAAAATTGCCGGAGGAAATTGGAGAGTTACCAAATCTGCGGCACCTCTCTTTTAGGCATTGTGGCTTGATTGAACTCCCCGAGTCAGTTTCGCAATTAACGTGGTTAGAGACACTGGATGTATCATTCACGAAGATTACTAGATTACCGGATTCCATTGGTAGACTATCAAACCTGTCATCTATCGATTTGACATTCACACCGATTGAACAACTGCCCGGCGCAATGAGCGAGCTTCTTCGCCTCCGAACACTGCGTTTGGGTAATTGTCATCGGATACAAGAGTTGCCGAAGCTCCTCCCCAGAAGTTTGACCATTCTATGCCTGAGTTCTACTTCGTTGGTGGCTGTGCCTAACCTCTCGGACCTTACTAATCTAGTTGAACTGGACCTATCCGATGCCTGTCTACCATGGTCCAGATCAGATACAGTTCAAAGCGGCGACTTGCGGTGGATCGGGAGTTTATCGAAACTGAGAAAGGTGCGCTTGTGCTTTTCAAATGTCAGCGCACCAACTACAGAGTTGGGTTCTCTTTCTCAGCTGGAAGAACTTGATCTATCTGGACTAGGTGTGCCAACTTTCGAACAACTTCCGTCAAAGTTGATAGTCCTAAGACTTTACAACACTCAATGGACACAAGTACGTCTTCCTCCATCAGAGATCGTTTCATCAAGTTCAGAAGAATTGTTGGAACATAAGGCGTTCCTGAAAATTCAATTTGTAGAATCCCATGGAAAGTCGGAGACGTCAGTTCGTCTACGGGAGGAGCCGGGCGGCAGTGAGCTACAAGCTCCCGAGTTGATTGATCATTGGAGGGGAGCATTCCATTTCCCAAGCTCCCTAAATTGGCTTCAAAAATTTAGTCTTAGCTGCTGCCCAAAGGTACAGGATATTGAATTTGTTTCTACGTGGGAATCATTGTTGGTATTTTCTGTTCAGGGGTGCACTTCATTGAAAAGTTTAGTCGGTTTGTCAAACTCGAAGAACTTGACGAGTTTAACTCTTGACCGGTGCCCGAGCCTACAGGTTGTTGAGGGCATTGACGTACTAGAGTCTTTGTTAGCGTTGAATATTCATGAGTGCAGATCAATGGGGATGATTTTTGATGCATCGAGCTCAAAAATACTAAAGTACTGCATGACACACATAACACGTAGTGGGGAGTTACCCGACTGTGGTAATACTTCATTCACTTGGGAGTCGTACAAAGGTGCGATTTTGAATGGAACAAAGCTAGCGCGGCCCTCTGGAATTGAGATAACGGACTCTGTAACAAAAATAAGGGGGCAAGCGCCGGACTCTGAGAGTGAAACGAAGAACTCTGAAACAGAAACAGGGAATCCTCTACAGGAAACGGTGCGCCTTCTTTCTACCCGTAGACCGTCGCTGTTTCTTCTGCTGTACTTGCTTTCTATTTCTGCTTCATTCTAGCCAAGAGAGAGGATAAGCTGATTCTAAAACGTGCAACCAAGAACAATCTCATTAGAACACCCTAGAATTCTTATCGGGAGTCACCGTACGTTGTGTGTGTGTGTGTGTGTGTGTTTGTGCGTGCCAACTTCGATGGTGAGGTAGGGGATATTACATCCCTCGCCATCAAATAACAAAAGGGCCTTTCTTAAGAGAAATTTTTGGCGCAAGAGACCTCAACTCGCCTTATTATTTCTTTCTGCAGAACCAGGAAAATAAAGAGAAGAAACGGAAGAGAGAGACACAGTCCGCAAACCAAGGAGGAGGAAGAAAGAGGAGAAAACTTCAGAAAAAACCTTTGCAGCGTTTGTCTCACCTTATTATTTCCTTTTGTAGAACCAGGAACACGAAGAGAAGGAAAGAGAGCAAGATGGTCGGCAAAAGAACAGGGAAAAAGGAGGGGAACAGGGAACAGGGTCGGAGGTGCAGGGGACCCTGGTTAGGTGAGATATGTAAGGACAGACTAGAGAGATACGGAGGTGTTGAATAGTTGTACATTTGGTTTAATAGAATTATAATTAAGTTAATTGAGTTTTGGTTTAATTTCTCCAATTTTGTGTACCAATATAGCATAATGTTATTTCTATGGATGTGCCTCTGACATCACTTTTTAGCACCTATAGATACCCGTCAAAGCGGAAGACTAGATAATAGAAGAAACAATACTGTCAACGTACACATGTTTCGGTGGCAAGTAATTTAGGCATGTCGTGTTACTCCATTGATCTCAACTTCCACCATTTACAAATTTCAAGGAAGATAGGGGGAAAATAATCTCTCCATTTCGATGTCTTATTTTTGCCCTTTGAAAAGAGAGACTAATCATGAGTACGCAGGTCTTCACACTAGTGCAATCTCCTCATAACACGACCTTTAGTTATTATTGGAATATGTGAGATCCTGAAATCAAGCAGTGAAATTAGATCCTGATTTATTGTACCAATTTGTATCAGAATTATTCACTTTCCTATTTCAGTGTACACAATGTATAGCATATAAGGACATTACACAATGCATAGCATATAAGCACATATACAATTGTAACAAAAGATAGAACACAAGAAATTAGAGTGTTTCTTCCCTATTTCTCCTTTGTTCTTCTTTTCGTGACATGGTACCAGAGTTAAGGTTGCTAACAAGTCTGAACACAATAGGTATACTGGAGAGATATGGGTTGTTGCCGCTTCGACCCAAGCCTGATGTGTGAGGGGAAGATGTTGATGTTGTTCCACATCGATTGAAGAATGCGTTGATGGATGATTTATAAGTGTGAGGGAAAGTCTCATCCTTGGAGCTAGCTTTTAAGATGAGAGAGCTCAAAACTACCCGACACTGGTATCCAATTACAGCTCTTGATTCAATCTTGCAAACTTCTGAGTTGCCTTTTGCGTTCCTTTTGTTTGATTCATTGCTGTGTAACTGCAACCCGAACTCCATGTAGAGGGAGACAATCGTAAGGTAGATTTAGAGGTATTGCTCATAAAGAGACCCAAATCAGCATCTTTAGAAGACAGCTTAAAAGTAATGTCTAATCGTAATTGATTTCATTCACTCATACGAGTACAAACTCTTCAAATTAATACCTCCCGTAACGTTTAGGTGTTTTCATTTAAAAAAAACTTTTTCAACCTAAAATATTACTAGAAGTCACCACTAACCAATTGGGTTGGCTAGAAATCCAGTTCGATTCACTCAGTACGAGCATGGACTATTCTAAATCAATACCTAGGCATTTTCATTTTAAAAGACTTTTTCAACCTAAAATATTACTAGGAATCGCCACAACCTATTGGGTCGGCCAGAAACCGATTAACACGGGAATATCGTCTCGATCCTTACAAAACTAGAGATTCTAGGATCGGGAGACTTGTTTTGACTATTATATGCAAATTATTGATATTGCTAATTATTTTTACCATATAAATGAAAAGCCTATTTAAATTGGTTTGATTATCATTTTGTGTGAATCTATTTACTATTGTAAGCATAGAATATTGGCATTGAAATTTTTGAAATTGCACATTTTTTGCTTCTGCATTTACTACATTTAAGAAGCTATAACTTTTTTTTAAAGGAATAACATATTCGCATCAAAGAAAAAAAATAAGGTCCAGCTAAGAATTTCATTTAAATTAATTCATTATAAATTTGAATTATTGCTGACTCCACACGTAAAATGAGTCCTAAATCCATTTAAATTTTCCAAGTTCTGGCCGGCACGAGCCTGGCTCCCTTTCATGGGCTCGACCAGGAGGGAAATATGCGACAGGCTTGCACGGCTAGCACAAGTGAAAGGGAATGTTGCTGCACGTGTGAAAACAAAAAGGAAAATAAGAAGAAGAAAGGAAATAAAATCAAGCAAGTGAGGTGGCTTTTTGTGTTAGTTTGTGTTGATTGTTCCTCGTGTTTCAGTGAGCATAAACAATGGAAATTAGTAAAAGAATATGCATGATGTAATTCAATTTTGCACACCAATCTTCATTCAGTTCATGTTAGGATCGATGCACAATCGTGGTAGAAGTAACATGAGCATGAGAAGAAAAAATTGAGACACAAGGTTTTATCCTGATTCACCCTTAAGCTAGGGCTACGTCCAGCAGAGAATTCCACTATAATAGCACCTCACCACTCTCGTTACAACTCTCAATGCAACACGTAAATTCTCTCTACGCAAGAAGTGAAACTCCCTCAGCGCTAGATGTAAACTTCCTATTCAGTGTAAAAAATAATATTCTACACAAGAAGTAAAAAGAGTATTTTTGACAATAGCTATTCATAAGCCTAAACTCAAACTACTAAGGAATAACAATATATTACTTTCCTATTTTAGGGGAGTATGAACCACACTCTAATAGTTCAGACCGGCAGCATTGTAAGAAAGATAAGTTTTTTGAATATTAATGAATAGTTAATTTCGGCAATTAGTATAGATGTCTTCATCCTTCATTGATTTCGCATAGTGTGAATTGGTTTGGCTTTAATTCATGACATAACGTCGCTTATGTTTTATTTATTTAGCTGCGTGCACTAACTTCGTCCCGCAGGAAGGTTAAGGTTGAAATTTCAAGCCAACGTAGTGCACATTTTCATGAAATCTGGGTTTGTGTTACAAATTATTTTGGCATATAATATAGATTCATCCATCAAGATTCTAGTTGTTATGTGTTTCGGCACTTCGTTAGTTTTTATTTTAATTTCGTTTCACTTTGGAAAAATATAAATAAAGAACGGGAAAATGACAAAAGGAAAACATAAATGAATGACTTGTCAACTTGAGACACGGTGAAAGGTAGCATGTTGAAACACTTGAGTGGATTTTAAGATGTTAATCAATTGAAAAATCTTGAAATTGACGTTGGTGTTCCTACTTGGCCAAAGCACATAGATTTCAATGCAAGCTTGCTTTGAAAATTTACATACTACTTTTAATTCTTTTTTTCGTCAAGTTGAAAATGGCAATTTGAGTTTCTTCCTAAAAATTGAAATAATATACCAATCATATCAAATCAATCGAGTTGAAGAAAAAACATCATCAAAGAAAATAATCAAACTCAAGAACTCAAACCATCCGAGGACTATTCGCCATCGAGGCCGTAGAGCTCCCTGGGCCTTCTGTTGTGTTAATAAATTTTGGGTTTATTATGAATTATTGATTTTTTTACTATTGGAATTTGGTTTTTTTTCCTTTTTTTTTGAGATTTTGAAACTCAAATGGTTTTTATGTCGAAACCAACAAAATAGGTTCAAATGTTTCGAAATATTTTGGGCCTGCTGTGAATTTTTTGTTTGTTAATATGGAAATAAGTAATGCAATAGATTTACGCAATTATTTGCTTGTTAATATAAGCGCACATTTATGAGAAGATCTAAGCAAATATTTCATAGTGAGTAGTAAGTGCATGCTTAGGTAGTGATGAGGTGGAGTATTTTTTTAGTGAATCTGGCAAATCCTTGAAGGAAGTACTTCTAATTATTCAGAGTTCCATGTGCCGTAACAAGAGGGGATTCTTTAGGAATATTTTGTAATTATGCACTTATATAGAAAAATTATGATATATACATATATATATATGTTTAACTATAGATATAGTTTTGATGGCAAGTGATATAAATGATTGAGAATAAAAAAAATTAATCCAAAAGTTGAAAAGTACTGTGAAATTTTGTAAGAGTGCGATCAACTTTTCTACAACCTAACTTGTTATAGATGAATGCATGTTTTATTATTTAGATATTCTAGTACTTCCTCTCACACTTAGCTTTTATTTTTTACTAGTTTTAAGTGTAAGATAAATGGAATTTGGAAATATTAGAACTCGAGACCTCTAATCAACGATATCATGTGAAATATTGTGAGACCATCACCAAATGTTTAAAAAGTTTAACCTGTTATATGAATTCGTGATTTATTATTTAGATATTCTAATAAGTACATAGTGAAAAGCATTAAGAAACTCAATAGAAATCGGGGGTGTGAACAGGTACACCTCTGTAATTGTCTCCGCCTTATATTTTTCAAAAGGCCATCAACTATAAATTGGCAGTTGCACTTATTGCGAAGTTGCCTCTCCATGACTTTCAATTAAATCCCACGAGTCATGCAATGCACACGTCTGAGATGACATCTCCAAATAATCAAAGGGGCATCGATGTTAAATCAAGAATATCATCGTTTATGTCTTATAATAAACATCATGGATTGGTTCTCCCTTATTAGAATTTTCAAGGAGGATGTACTGGTGGAGAAGCTTTTCCACATTGAGAATGTAATAGAAGCTCTTCTCCTTAATGTTATTGTTGCTAAAGTACCCAATCCAAAAGACCGGCTGAAATTTGATAAACCAGAAGCTACGCAGTTAAAATAAATTGGAGCAGAATCAGGCGTTGATACATGTAGATAGTTGGTCAACATGCAAATTTGTCACCCTTTTTCAATTGAAATTGTTCATCTTTTTGGTAGCTTTCGAGATAATCTTGAGTCGGGTGTTAACGATGTTGTGGTTAGGCTCAAGACAAGACAAGACAAAAGACAAATGACCGATGATTTAGTTGGAATGGAGGATTAAACAGCAGCCACAAATAAATTATTACACATTGACTCCTGTGGTGTGCGGTTCACGAGAATCTATGGTATGAGTGGCATCGATAAAACAACGTGAGACATAGTTATCTTCAACCCACTATGTCCTCTGCTTTGGAAAAAAATTGCTGCTTTGGAGCACCAAGCACAACTGGCTCTCAATAGGAGACACTGAGGCAACACGCGCCGACGACAGAATCAGGCAGCAATGAGGTGGCATGGTTCAGTGACAAGTGAGGCAGGGTGGAATCTAGCAATGTTGGGTTCAACAGCTCGCAGTGGCTAGGTAACAGTGGGATGCTTGAGTATTGGCGTGGTGGTTGGTGCTTTAGGTAGCACTAGGGCTAAACATTTGGAATCACCCAATCTGAAAAGCGCTCGGACCTAACTGAACCGGCTGGATTGGTCTGGTTCTTCGAGTTTTGATTTGGTCTACGGTTCTTAAAATGAAAGCAATTCTAGGGTGACCGGTTCCTACATCTGGTTAAGAAGGACCGGACCTGACCTCCTAGACCAGACCACTGAGACCAACCCTTTCCGATTCAAAGTTTCTCTTGGCCCAAGTGACTTGGGAGTTCAGAGCCCACATTTTATCAACTTTCATTTCAGAATGTGCATACTCCTTCCAAGCTTAAACCCGAGCTCGGAGAAGGAAGAGACTCTCTTGTTCTCATTTAGCTAAAACTTTAGCTCTAGAAAGAAGGAAGAGACTCTCTTGCTTCCCTCTTCGATTTGGACTCTCTTCCTCGTCAACAAGCTCGCCTCCCTCTCTCTCCTCCACAAACCCTGCTTTCCCATCCTCTCTTGGTACCGCATGGTCAAGGCCTTCGCCTCTACCTCAATCTCTTCCCAAATATGATTATTTTGGCAATTTTGTTGTTGATGTATGCATTTTGAATAAGAAAATCACATTTATTTCATGAAGACCTTGGTTCAGTGTAGTGCACATAATCTGTTCGACAAAATGTTTCAAAAACTTTCTTTAGATATTGGCTTAGATTATCAACAATAAATGAATTTCATGTCACTCCACTTAGAATGGAGTGGGGCTTTTTGATGTTTTAGTGTGATTCTCATTACAGAGGATTGTAGAGGAGCTTGTTGGCCATTGAGTCTCCTTCTAGATATTGTTGTTTTCACGTAATGCATTCTGATAATTTCTTCAACAACTTAGCAAGGAATATATCTAAAGAGGTTGGCCACCTGAAATATATTCATATCCTAGAGAATATTTGTTGGTTTAGAAAATATTTGGGGTTTTATCTCAGGCTGTTAGTACTTTGTTCAGTAGAGCACCATGCTAAGTCGCAGAGCGAAGATTTTGTTGATGTCCAATTTTTTCCGGTCCCTTTAGACAGCCCAGAAACCGAACCGGACTGGTCAGTTCTATCTAATCCGATCCTTAGATTAGTTAGTCCAATTCTCGATCCTAAAAATTGGGGACTGGTCCCATCGGTCCCGTGTTGGATATATATTAAATATATAACCCAAATATTATGTTCATATACATGCCTAATAGGTAAAAGTTTATTAAATAGGAAAGCTTATCCAATTAATTTATATTGACTCTAGGATTTCTTACGCTGGAGGTAACACTGTTGAGCGTTTCAAACTTGACGTCTCTTGGTGTAATACTTCAAGCAACAAAATATTCTCCACTTTCTTAAACATATAACCTCCAACAATCTTGAAGTATTAGATTCGTGTGTCGAATTTGAGCAAATAAGGTGTTTTATTGAAGATCTTGTTGAGATGATCTTGAAGGTATAATTAACTTTTGAGTTCGAATGTGGAATTGGCCTACATCTGAGTTTAAAGATTTGGTGGACGAAATCTTTAATTCAAAGGCCCAGAAATTCTAGCCAATTTTAGAAGGTGAGACCACTTGGGATTTGTTCTACTCATCGATACGAACGTTTTGAGTGGGCACTCGCATTAATCAGAGATCGAATGAGGGAGATACAGCCACTGGAAGTTTTGCTGTCACATGTGCTTTTTTGCGCGATTTTCGAACAAAATTTCTCGAATTTTTCTATTGTTTCTCCAACAAGTTTCCATCAACAAGGGCCACTTGTCTTAAGGTTTTTGAGTGCTCCATATTCAATTTTGGGGTTTGTTTTGGCAAATTCCAATCTTATAGAGCGATTTGACCAAGGTCAGAGGCACATTCGACTTTGTAAATTTCAAAAATTAAAAGGTGCACTCTTTCTAAATCTTTGCTTTGATTAAGATGGCAAAACATGGTTCTTATGATATTATAAAGTTGCAATCATTTGATGTTACTGAGTTTCATGGTTGGAAATTACATGTTTAATTTGGCATGAAAGAATGTGAAATTTCTATACTATATTGAGTGATTTTGCATCGACCATTGAAGATGTTGATGATTATCAATGGAGCAAAGATGAAGATTTTTATAGAGATTATTTGTTGACCTCTTTGAATCCTCGTTTAGCGATAACTTATAGTGAATACAAGACGGTGAAAGAGATATGTGATCACTTGAACGCTTAGTTCTAAAAACAAGAGAGGTTGTCTAAGAGACTCTCCTAGCGGAGAAGTTCTTTGATTTTATATTCAATACGAATACAAGTATTACCTCTCAATTGATTGAACTTGAGAACATGAGGAACAAATTGAAAGATGACAATTCTGATATGTCTGATAATCTCTTTGTTGGTCTTGTGTTGAATAAGCTACCTGCTGAATGGAGTTCTTTCAAGACTAAAATGCATAGACAGAAAGATATATTCACATTGATGATCAAAATATTAATAGAAAGAGCTTGAAACAAGTTAGCCAACAAAAGTTAGTTGCTAACTTTGTTTCACACTCTAATAAGCCTCATAAAAAATTCAAGTTACCAAAAGGTGAATCCTATTCACATTTAGAGGCCAAAAAGACTATTTTCAAAAGAAAGAAAAAGGGCAAGTGCTATAACTATGGAAAGTAGGGTCATTGGGCAACAGAGTGTAAGCTACCAAAGAAGCCAAAGAATGACACGCCACAAAGTGATGCTAATTTACTAATTAGTTAACCTAAGCCTCAAGTTTTCATTGGAATGATGAGTCACGGAAAGGCTAGCGTAACTTCTGAATGGTCATGCTACTAATGACAATAATCTACTCACTGAGGTCACAGAAGTATAAGACACTGTGGAAAATTGCAATGGTGGTGAAGCATAGGTGACTCATACTGGAACTGCAAATTTGGTGCTTTGTTTAGGTAAGTTATTAACTCTAAAACATGTTAGAATAGTACCTTTACTTAAAAAGAATTTAATTTTTATGAGTTTACTTGATAAAGCTGGTATGTCCTTTTCAACTATGAATAGTAGAGTAACTTTATCTGTTAATTCATGTTATTTTGGTTGTGCATTTATGGTTAATATAATGTATAGGTTGAGTTTAGATACTGATAGCATAAATAACGTAAGTTCTACTTTGATAGATCTAAAGTTATTGCACAATAGACTTGGACATGTGAACTACAAGAAAATGCAACATCTAGTTAAAACTCAACACATTTCATTGTACACTTCTATTCGATTTGACAAATGCAAAGTATGTGCACATGCTAAAATTACTAGAAAACATTTTAAGTCGGTTTCTAGAAGCACACAACTTTTTGAACTAATACATTCCGATATTTGTGATTTTAGAAATTACGTTACTAGAGGTGGTCAAAAGTATTTAATAATATTCATAGACGATTTCTCTAGATATTATCATGTTTATTTGTCAAAATCGAAAAATGAAACTTTTGAAAAGTTTAAGATTTTCAAATCTAGAGTAGAAAATTAACTCGACTTGAAAATTAAGAGGTTTAGGAGTGATAGAGGAGGATAATATACAATGACAATGTTTAAGGAATTTTGTGCTTTAGATGGCATAATACTTGAAACTACTGCTCCTTACTCACCCCAATTAAATGGTATTGCCAAGCGTAAGAATAGAACTTTAAATGAAATATTAAATACCATTTTACTTACAGTCGACATGCCTTCTTCCTATTGGGGAAAAGCAGTTCTAACTGCTAATAATATCCTGAACAAGTTACGACATTCTAAGTTGTCTATGACACCTTATGAGTGTTTTAAATTCGAGGAGCATGAAATGATGGTATTGAGTGCCAAAGACGCACTTACACTTTTTTCTAGGCATGCATTTGATGACAACTCTCCTCCGACTGATTATAATTATATTTCGAAAAACATTGTCTCTACTACAGGAGGACTACCATTAGCTCTTCGAGCAATAGGTTCATCGCTTTTTGGCGAGAGAAATAAAGAAGTATGGGAAGAGTGGCTAGAGCAGCTAAGTAAATCTCCTCATGATGATGTCAAGGGAAAGCTAAAGATTACCTATGAAGCGTTAAAGCCGAATCAACAATAGATATTCCTTAATATTGCGTGCTTTTTCATCGGCCATAATAAGACTAATCCAATGTATATGTGGAGAGATTGTAGGCTTAGCCCTGTTGATGCCATTAATGTCCTTATGAACAAGTTTATGATAGAGGAATTACACGATGATGAATTTAGGATGCACGATCAGTTTAGAGATCTTGGAAGAGCCATTGCCAGAGAGGAATGTACTAGGTTGTGGGATAGAGACGAAACAATTCACCAATTAAGATCAAAAGAGGTAAAGTATGACCAAATTTTGAGTAGAAAATTGTTTATATTCTCTTCTTAATTGGGGATTCATGTTTTTTAATGTGGGAGCTACACTTCTGTTTCTTTTTCCTTCTTTTTTTTTTTGGTAAATTTTCTTTTTCCTTCTCTTCTACGAAATAATCGACAAATTCCTAACTTTGCTCCTCGGTGCCATTGCCAGGTAAAAAAAAAAGGTTCGAGCACTCCATTTCCCATCGTCAGATGATATTACTGTTACTTTGAAGCAAATTGAGCGGTTCCCACATTTGCAGTTTCTATGGTTGGAAGGTGTAACTTGCAAAGGCGACTTTATGGATTGTCTTTTCGACTTGAAATGGATCAGTTTGAGTTACGATTACAGTTATCCTGGCTGGGCCCATGGGAATCAACATTTGGAGGCAACCAATTTATTGCACCTAGAAGACGTGGTTGTGGTGAATCTTTATGGGCTTGATATCACAGAGGATGTGTTCGAGGGCCTAACGAAGGTATGCCACTTTCCCTCTTAGTCTAATGTTCTCGCTCAATGGAGGACAAAATTAAATTTCCATTTTGGGAGAGGATCAGATGACATATGGTGTAATTTTGTAGCCTAAAGCCAATATTTATTTCTTGTCCTGTCTTAACGTGTCATTGGTAGGTGGCAAGGAAATTGAAGGTTCTCGCTATTAATTTTAATAGATCGATACGTGGGATACCAGCCTTTCCCAACGATTTAGCTTTAGAAAAGTTGACTATTTCTGAATTTCTATTTTTGAGGGAAATTGATCGCTCTATTGGGGAACTGTGGCAGCTGACCGACTTGAGTTTTGAGACATGTGCCGTACTTGAAAAATTGCCTGATCAAATTGGACAGTTACAAAAACTGCAAAACCTCTCTCTTAAAGGTTGCGACTTGATTGAACTCCCCGACTCAATTTCACAATTAGAGTTGTTGATCAAGCTGGATGTATCACGCACGAGTATTATAAGATTACCGGATTCCATTGGTAGACTATCAAACCTGTCATCCATCGATGTATCATTCACACCGATTGAATTGCTGCCCAGCACATTGAGCAAGCTTCTTCACCTCCAAACATTGCGTTTGAATCAGTGTCAGCCGGAGCTACCTAGAAGTTTGACAACTCTATGCCTGACGTCTACTTCTTTGCAAACTGTACCCGACCTCTCAGACCTTACTAATCTAGTTGAGCTGGCCCTATCAGATGGCTCTGAATCTATGGCCAAATCAGATCCAATTCAAACTTGCGACTTGCAGTGGATTGGGAGTTTATCCAAACTGAGAAAGCTGCACTTCTGCTTTTCAAATGTCTGTGCACCAACTATAGAGTTGGGTTCCCTTTCTCTGCTGAAAGAACTTATTATTCATGGACTAGGCGTTCCAAATTTCGAACTACTTCCGTCAAAGTTGATAGATGTAGAGCTCTACGACACTCGAGGGAAACAAGTGCGTCATCCTCCCTCAGAGGAGGAGACTACAATCGTTTCATCAAGTTCGAGAGAATCGGAAGAAGAAAAGGCGTTACGGCAGCTTGAACTTGAATTTTTTGAATTTTATGGACCTTCGGTTCATCTGCAGTAGGAGACGGAGTGCAGTGAGCTACAAGCACCAGAGTTCATTGATCATTGGAAGGGAGACTTCCTTTTCCCGAGCTCCCTAAACATGCTACGAAAATTCACTCTGTGCGGGGTCCCAGAGGTACAGGATATTCGATTTGTTTCCACGTTGGAATCACTGTGGGTACTTTCTGTTTTGGGGTGCTCTTCATTGAAAAGTTTAGGCGGTTTGTCAAACTTGAAGTACATGCTGAAGTTAACTCTTGACGAGTGCCCGAACCTACAAATTGTTGAGGGCATTGACGAATTAGAGTTTTTGCGTGAGTTGAAAATTGATAGTTGCAGATCAATGGGAAGGATTTTTTATGCATCGAGCTCAAAAATACCAAATAAGTGCCATACACTCATAACACGTAGTGGGGAGTTACCCGACTGTGGTCATACTTTCTTCGCTTGGGAGACTTACAAAGATGCGATTCTGACTGGAACAAAGTTAGCGTCGTACTTTGAAAGACAAACGAGGGATCCTCTCTAGGAAACGGTGCGCCTTCTTTCCATTCGTAGATCGTCGCTTGTTTTCTCTGCTTTACTGGCTTTCTATTTCTACTTTATTCTAGTGAAGAGAAAGGATAAGCTGACTCTAAAATGTGCAACTAAGGATAATCTCATTAGAATTCCCTATCTTATTGGGAGTCTACCTGCGCTATGAGTGTATGTCTGTGTAGATTTGGATTAGATGACATAATGGTGTGACAGCCATCCGATCTAAATCAGATGGTTGTGGTTGCACAAAACAAATAAAAATTCAAAAAAATATTAAAAATTCAAGAACTTGAATTTCAAAAGTCCAATTAAGATTAGATTGCTGAGATATTTGGATTAGAGGACTTAATCCATGTCAATTCAGCCTATCCAAATCCCTGTGTGTGTTTGCGTGTCTAACTTCGATGGTGAGGTTGGGGATATCACATCCTCGCCCTCAAATAACAGAAGGGTCTTTCTTAAGAGATATTTAGGCTCAAGAGACCTCAACTTACCTTGCTATTTCCTCCTGCGGAGCCAGGAAACTGAAGAGCAGACAAGAGAGAGCGAGTTCCTTCTGCGGAGCCAGGAAACTAAAGAGCAGTCAAGAGAGAGCGAGACAGAGTCGCTCTCCGGCTGTGGATTAGGGTTCTTCCTCTCCTGCTGCTCAAGAAAATCACCGTTGCTTGATCCTCGGCGAGCTTAAGTCTGCCGTACGCGTCTATCCCTCCTTTTCAAGTTCCATCGTCCGCGAGTATGAAATTTGTTGTCCGCGAGCTTTGTGTTCCATGTCCGTGAGCTTCAAGTCCTTCTTTAGTACCACCTTTTCACTCTCGTGCACATTTTCTTCTTCAGTGTCGCTCAGCTGCAGGAATTTGGAGCTACATGATGCGCCGGTGGTTGCATTCATTAACTCCATCGGCGGCGGGGGAAAGGGCCTGAATTCAAGCTCTGGATCACCGGCTAATCGCTGAAGAAGAGCTACGAGGGATGCAATTGTCGGTGTCTAGTTGAATGTAATCGTGTGATTTATGTCTGTGTAGTTAAGCATGAGCACGAGCTCTTGCTTCATATGGTAATAGCTTATAAGGGTCTGCTTTCTTGTGATGGTTTGACTATTTGAAAGCCTATTCTAGTTATGTTGCTATGCTTCTGTGAACTGCTATTGTGTGTAATCATGTACCGCCATGTTGTGCATCTGTTGGTTGGGGGTATTACAAGAATTATGTGTACTTGGTGAGCTGACTTGAGATTGGAAAGTTTCAAAATTTGGGAAACAAAAGTTTACAGCTTTGATGGAGTATGGGAATGTAAACTTTTGCAGTCGACCTTATGAGGATCGAACCATTCCGTAAACGTTATTGCAGAGTGCATAAAACTTTATACACGGGATGTTGGGCATCTTCTCATGAAGAGTTTGTCTATAATTATATTCCAAGGTTTGAATAATGGCCACTTTTTAATGAGTATCCAATGTCTCTTTATTACCTGCGAGGAGCTCTCAATGATTGAAAATGAAGCAAACGAGGCTTCTCTTCTTGTTTCCTCATACAGAGTTAAATGGTATATCCAGGTTTTTTTTTCATATTCTGGGCAGTTGTGTTATTCATTGTTAATCTGAGGTCTGCTGCATATAATTGAAGAAAATAAAAGGTTGTGGGTTGGCTACAGAGGATGTGCCTAAAGCGACTGCGGCAAACTTGCGACCCGTCAGGAAACTTAGCTAGTATTAATTAACCATAAGTAGTTTTATACAGCAAGTGGTGGCTGATGTGAATCAGCATTTCTTTTGATCCTTTAAATGTAGATGTTATGTTTCATAATTGTGGGGTGTAAAAGATGATTACTTTTGAGTTATTAATGCTTTGTAGACTGACTGTCACTAATTCTGGTGTAAGAGTAGAAGTGCTTCGCATATGCATCAGTGTGCTGTTGCTAAAAATCGACAGTACAGTTTCCTTTTTTGCATATGCCGTCATGGCAAATACTTCGGATGTTGTACTTGCTTGCACCTTATCTGCTCTAGCCTACGTAATGGAACACCAAGATCCACGCATTTACCTTATTTTATAGTAGTCTAACCATTAGAATCTCAACTCAGTTTCATCTTAAGGAGGGCATAATCGATGAAGTTGAGGGGGACAGTATGCGTTTCATGGGTGCAGCGAAGAGTTTTGGGGATTCCGCAGGTCAAAATACTACCTGACTCACTGGATAATTGGCTGGCCGAAGTACCCACAGCTTTGTCATTAGTTGAAGCAGGAACACCAGATCCTGTCGCTTCATGATTTCCCCCACGTTCCCGTTCTCCGTTTTGCAACGACCTTCTGATTTGAACTGAAAGAAGAGAGAAAAATGAGCCACTCAGGAGCAAGGTGCTTAGTCAGGCACTGGTTCATCTCAATTTACTTCCTTGATGCTTCATTGTTTTATGCCCTAATGTGGCCCTATGCTAAATGGCCAATGATGGGTATATGAAGTTGACCCAAAGAAATGTGGCTCTAGTCGAGTAGTTAAATCTTGTTCATTTGTTAAATATTCAGCTATAGTTTATCAGATGGAGATACTTTGATGCAGAAGACTGGGAACAACCTTCCATTAGGAAAGGAAAAACCTACTGGATTTACCAGTAACAAAGTCCAAGCCATCTCATTCATCTTAGAATAAAATTTTCAAAGATATCCAGCTTTGTAATTATTTAGCAGTTTGAACCCAAAAAAATATTTATATACTTGGCGGTGTATGTTAAATTCCCAAAAGCCCAGGTTTACTTATCTCTAAAACAATACAATGCTTGCTAGAATGGAATTCTTCATGAACATAATTAGAAGATTAATTGTGTATCTAAGCAAATGCATGACTAATTAAGCACCAATCAGAAATTAGAAACCAGCGAAGGAGCTCCGACATAAGGTTTATGACGTTCTTTTCCCTGCATGGGACTCTGGCTCTGCACCAGGAGCGCAACCATACCTGCCATCCGAAGTCTTTCAACTCACTACATATCTGATAGCCTTCTCCCCATTTATATCGGAGTGAGGTACTTCAACAAAGGACGTGCTGCAAACAATTCTTTACAGAGTGTGCTGGCCTCCGTATGCCGACATCTTGGCGGGCTTTGATGCTGCAATAAGCGATGGTGTTGATATTCTGTCAGTCTCTTTGTGCAATATTCGTCATATTGCATTTTGAGGACATAAAATGTTCTCCTCTCTTCATCCCTTCAAGTCATCGCCTCTTGTTCCGTTCTTTTACTAATAGTTCAGTTGATTTATTCCCAAAAGATCCCACACCTCCGTCCACTTGTAAATTCTCATCTCCAAAATTAGCCCCTCCTAATATTGACATAGGTGATACTAGTGATACCACCTCAGTAGCTTTTGACATATTTCCATCCATGGATTCTCCACCAGCCGACATTCCATCATCCTCCGTCTGTCATTCTACCAAAGTAAGTTAAATATTCTGTCGAACTTCGTAATTTCCAGTTCTGCTCTACTATTACTTCTCTTTTAGAACCTTGCATAATAGAGAAGCTTGTACTAATTATATCTGGCATTGGCAAGAAGCAACGGCAAATGAGTTGCGGGCCTTTGATAAATTTCATAGATAGGATTTGATTGATTTGTCGCCCGGTAAGTCCATTATAGGATAGCCCCAAGCTCTTGGGAGTTTTAGGCTAACCCCAAGATTTTGCTTAAAGCAGGAGATGGAATCGCCACTAATCAATATAAGATAACTGGTTTGATTTTAAAAGCATTGGTCATTTGTGAAACCAAAGCAACTTGCGGTGCAAGGATTCGTTTATCTGTGGGGAGGGGTACCACATTTTACAGTTACGTCCTTTAAATACAATATTCAAATAAATCCTAACATTACTGGTGCAACTTATGATTTTTCTAGGGATGTAATCAGGGAAATTCTTATGTCTTTTATGCCCCCGCATGACTTTGTGTGCCATCTTTGCTTGTGTTTTGAACATAGGCAATAATGTGTAAAAATGTGCTCGAGTCTTAAGTTGTGACATAAATGCATGTGCCATCGACTAATGACATGTAATTAGATGATGCGTGTTTAGCTTTGAAATTTGATCGAGTCATGTTATCATTTAGCCTATTTAAACAGAGGTACTATCATCTTATTTATGAAAAGCCTAATTTCAAATCAGTAGAATAACAACTTATTTATTTAATAAATTAAGCCTAACTCCAACAACATAATGATATTAATTTTATTTTGAGGCGGTTTAGAATACTTACCTATTGCTTGGGCAAACTTTCTTCATACCAACCTAGGATCGTCGACATATGCATGATTGACCCTTATAGGAATTTCCTTATAAAAAAAAGTATCAAGTTAGTTATTAGAATTTGAGAGAATGAACTGAAAAGGAGAGTTTTGAAATGTATTACCTTTGTCGAAGTGAGCAAATGCAGCAGGGAAATTTTGAAAACAAAGAAGCATGATGCACATCATAAGGGAAATGATGCATAACGTAAGGCATATGTGGTGAAGCGATTTATAAGTGTAGAACTGGACTTCAAAAGCCCAGCTTAGGCCCGCATGCGGCCCCGCACCATTTGGTCCCAGTCTGGGCTAGAACATCAGCCCAGATGCACTGGGCCGATGTGCACCGTTGGATTTTCCATGACGTTTTTTTTTTCCTTTTCTCGAACCGTTGGATTTTCTACCCATTTTTCTTGATTTTTTTTATGCAAGAAACACCCCGAGGAGCAAGAAGACCACCTCCATGATCTACCTACAGCCCTCAACCATTGCCGCCACCACCGCGACCAAACTCCATGTCGATGGTGATGCTTACCCCATCCAACTCAATCGATGCATCCTTGCCTCAATCTGAGCCTCACAATATTGCTAGAAACCAAAATTCCTTTCCTTTGAAATTGATGGTCAGAAATGGATCATCTGCCATAAAAGGGGAGGTGACTTTCCCTTTTTTTCAGCTGTCCGATTCAAATCGGACTGCTAAAAAGAAAAAACTTTTCCCTAAAGAAACCACATCTTATGTCAGGGACGGACCCTCTGGCTTTATGTCAAAGGATTCGGATCGTTGATGGTCCTTCTAACAATGTCTATCTCGCCCATGAAAGAAACAATTTTTTTTTGTGGGTTGGTTTCAACTTTCTGAAACCAAACCAAACTGTAATATGCAAATTATTGATATTGCTAATTATTTTTACCATTTATAAATGAAACACCTATTTAGGTTTGCTTATCATTGTGTATGAATCTATTTATTATTGTGAGCATAAAATGTTGACATTTAAATTTTTGAGATTGCACATTTTTTGCTTCTGCATTTACTACATTTAAGAAGCTATAACTTTTTTTTGAAGGAATAACAACTTCGTATCAAAGAAAACATAAGGTCCAGCTAAGAATTTCATTTAAATTAATTCGTTGTAAATGTAAATTCTTGCTGACTTCACACGTAAAATGAGCCATAAATTCATTTGAACTTTCCGAGTCCAGGCCCGCACGAGCCTGGCTCCCTTTTCATGGGCTCAACCAGGAGGGAGTTATGCGACAGGCTTGCCCGGCCAGCACAAGTGAAAAGGGAATGTTGCTGCACGTGTGAAAACAAAAAGGAAAAGTAGAAGAAGAAGAAAGGAAATAAAATCAAGCAGGTGCGGTGGCTTTTTGTATTAGTTTGTGTTGATTGTTCCTCGTGTTTCAGTGATCATAAACATGGAAATTAGTAAACAAATATGCATGATGTAATTCAATTTTGCACACCAATCTTAATTCAGTTCAAACCGGTACCATTGTAGGAAGGATAAGTTTTATGATTTTTTAATGAATAGTTAATTTCGGCGATTAGTATAGGTGTCTTCATCCTTCATTGATTTCGCATAGTGTGAATTAGTTTCGCTTTAATTCATGACATTACGTGGCTTAAGTTTTATTTATTTTGCTGCGTGCACTAACTTCGTCCAGCAGGTAGGTTAAGGTTGAAATTCCAAGCCAACGTAGTGCACATTTTCATGAAATATGGGTTTATGTTACAAATTATTTTGGCATATAATATAGATTCATCCATCAAGATTCTAGTTGTTATTTTGGAATCAGCATTTTCATAAATAGATATTGTTTTCTTAACATTGCAGCGCTTCAGACTGCATTAATTATATCTTATTTATAGATGTAATAGTTCATTTCAGCAAAGTGTTTCTTATAGCATATATTCATGACGTATCATATATTTACTTTCTCGTTTTGAGGAGTAGCTTATTTTGGGCATTTTACATCGAGTTTCTATTTATAGCTCAAGGGTCCTATCCCAGGATTTAATGAGTTTGTTTTGGTTTTTCCTGGATGCTGCTTGGGTTCTCTATTTTCCCACTTCTATTTGCTTTACTTGTTTAGATATTATTAGATGTTGTATGCCTTTGCTATTGTGATTTTCCTGCCTTGCTCAACATTGAGGATTTATTCGGGAAATAAGGCTGGGAATATCACATGGATACTCGTTTTCATTATATATATATATATATATATATATATAAAGTTGTAAAGCTAGCGAATTGAGCATTAAATATATTTAAGCGATCCCAAAAGTAAGACAGATTCTGGTGTCTTACTTGACTCTTAATCGGTTCATAATATATTAGTTGCAACTCTTAATGAGAACCAAATTGAGATCTATAGAATTGTGGAAGGCCCGTGCCAAGAGCATGCGTCACCTTACAAGAGGGATCATTTGCGCTTGCTTGAGGATCTTGTCTTGGGATTGTCTTGATGTAAAATTTATCTTTTTCTCCTCATGAAAAAAAAAAGATGAAGAGAAAAAATAACATAACAAAGATGGTTTAGTTTGGTTTAACTTTTCTTCATATTGCATTTTCCATTAAAATAAAACAAGCAATCAATTAAGATGCACACAATAGTAAAATAAATCGAATATCAAAATTGTGTGGTTTGGTCGTAGGATTGATTTTACGGGAAAAATAATATATGATTAATCTATAAATGATATAACCATGACTATAACCATACTCGAATTACTCAATTATCTTATGTGTTTTTCAACTTTCAACTACACTCACTTACTCATATAGAGTATAATCTCACAATTTCTCTCTAAATATTCTTTTTTTCAATAGCAATAAAGGAATGATATAAATCTTCATGGAAGATATAACCGGCTTCAATTCAAAACTTAATAGGCTTCAACAAAAGAACTTGGTGCAATTTCATGAAGAAAACCTCTCTAAATCAAGCCTCTCACGGTCCTTTCGGCACAATTTCCAGTCTCCTCTAAGCAACCTTGAGAACTATCTTTGACATAAGGAGCTCTTGCTCTTCGTATTCAAAGAGGAAATTCACCACAAGCAAATAGAAAAGAAAGAAAAAAATGAGCGACCATCGCGAAACGACACCGTCATTTCATTGCAACTTTCTTTTTTTTTTTCCCTTTTGGCCCATATCAACAGTATGCCACCATTAATCTCTTTATCCTTTTCCCTTTCTTCAGCTGAGCAAAGTTTTCTCTTATGGTCAAGACCGTCATTATCACTCTTTCTTTCTTTCCAAGTTCAAAGCAACCCCATTCACAGGTTTTTGTAAAAGTTCAAAAGCAAAAAGAAGAAAGAAATTGGGCGTGTGAAACGGTACATATCGCTCTCCCTGCCCAGGGCTAGGGTTTTATCTCTCAAAGGAGAGCGGCTCCCTCACCGCTGGATGAGTCCAACCCTAGCTTGCCGGAGTTAATGCTAGCTCAAGAGGAGCTATTCCATCATCTACCCCCACCACCGCAGTAAAAAATCAGTATCCTGTAAATGGATTCCTTTCACAAAAACCCTCCATAAATCCATCCTTTCCCAAAAACCCTCCATAAACCCAATCCCTACTCGACAAAACCAATGCCGACAAAACCATAACAGTCCATACAAGAAAATCAAAACCAAGCCCTAAATCCCCCCTTCGAAATCGGCACCAAACAAACCCACAGATCACGATTTCCAGCAACGAACACCTCCCTGACATAAATTTGGTTTCCCGTTGGTGTGCTGTCTCATACAAGCTTTTCCTCCAAAAACGTCCAGCAAAAACTACAGCCGAAACATAATGCCAAAGGAAGCGGAAGCGGGTCGAATGGCAGCCCTTTGCGAGAAGCTGGGAGGGCTATGGGCGAGCAAGATGACAAGGGCGGTCCCCCTGGACAGCGTCATCTCTGTAGAAAAAGAAAAAGAGTGTAAGTTATCCCTCATTGGTCAGCTATACAAAAACCCGAAAATCAATACTCAAGCTTTCCAAATTACCATGCGGAAGGCGTGGCGAGTGGAGAATGTTGAAATCACTCAGATTGCTGCTGGTATATTTGAGTTTAGATTTGGGTCCTTCACAGATAGGAAAAGGATTTTGGAGCAAGGACCTTGGTCGTTCTCAAACTACCTTCTTTTGCTGAAGGAGTGGGAGGCCAATACGCCACCGGAATGTTATGACTTCACAAAATGTGATTTTTGGGTCCATTTCCATGGTCTACCTACGGAATGGTGTTCGGAGAAAGTCATTACCAAGATTGGATCGGAAGTAGGCGAAGTCAAAACGGTGAGAGTGGAAGCTAAGGGATTCAATGCCTGCAAAACAGGTAAAGCAAGGGTTACCTTAGATATGGCTCAACCTCTGATCCCAGGATCAGTTTTCAGCAACAAAGGGAAGAAATTATGGATAGATTTCAGGTACGAAAGACTGCCTCAGTACTGTTATCTTTGCGGGAAGATAGGTCATTACGCACAACATTGCGAAGATACTGAGTGCAGAGAGGAAGGAGTGGAGAACCTAAAAAATCTACCCTTTGGTTCATGGTTAAGAACAGAAGCAAATGAAAGTAGCCCTTTCTGGCATATGTTCTATGGGAAGGGAGCAGAAGGTACACAAGAGGAAGAGTTTGTCCCAGAAACACCTAAGGAGTCGGGCCAAATGGTTCTGTATAATGGCCCCCCTGAAAATTATGTGGAAAATGTGCTACAACGAAAAGGAAAAGAAATCTATGTAGCGGAAAAAGCTGGTCAGCAGAATGGAATGGCCCTGGATGAGTATTTGTGGCTGAACAGGAGTAAAGGAATCAACATCGAGGGTAATAATCAACCAAAAAAGGAGGTAAGGAAAACCAAGAAGGGGAAAAGCCAAACAGAAACGGCTGGGAAAGGGGAAAACAGGTTCTCCCCATACAAACGGAACTCCAAGAGCGGTAAGCTAAATGAAGAGCAGCTAATGGAGACGCAAATACATACCATGGAGGAGTGGTACTCTCGGGCTTTGGTGGCTAGCCCTAATAAGCCACCGGGGTACCAATGAACATAATTTGCTGGAATTGTCAAGGGGTGGGCTCCCCCTTGACAATTCAACATCTCCGAACCCTAGTGGTTCAGGAAAAGCCCACCGTTTTATGTTTATTGGAAACAAAAAACAAAGAGGAGGTAGTTAAGAGGATGCAGAAAAGGTTAAAATTCCAGAATCTTTTCACAGTAGAGCCGATTGGCAAATCGGGAGGAATCGCACTACTATGGAATGAACAGGCAGATATCACCATTGAAATCAGTACTAGTTCATTCATTGATGCGACAGTTATATGGACAGAAACCAGACAAAAGATGCGGCTTACCTTTGTCCATGCCCCAAACGATTTCCCACACAGAATAACATTGTGGCAGCAAATCCAATGTCTAAACTCCCAGGAAACGCTACCGTGGCTATGCATGGGGGATTTCAACGAGGTCCTCGCCACCTGGGAGAAAGCAGGAAAGAGACAAGCAGAAAATTATAGAATCAGAGCTTTTACAGAATTTGTGAACTCTTGTGATTTCATCGATATGGAGAGCAAAGGGTGTAACTTTACTTGGTCGAACAACAGGGAAGGGGAACACGCAGTCAAAGAAAAACTTGATAGGGCCTTGTGCAACCTGAGTTGGAGAACGTTGTACCCAAATGCTGTAGTCTTCGCCTTACCAGCCATAGGCTCGGACCACAGCCCACTGCTCCTGAAGATGTGCCCGGAAAATAGAAGAAGGAAAAAGGAGTTCAGATTTGAAACTTTCTGGACCGAAGATGAAGAATATGACAAGATTGTAAAAGATGCGTGGCGGTCAAGACACATTCACCAACCTTCATTATTGACCAGACTAAACAATGTGGTGGATAATCTGTCAAGTTGGAGCAGGAAAAAATTCTCAAATGGGTCTAAGGAGCTAAGTAGACTCAAAAAAAAGTTGCAGGAAATCACAAATGACCGTCAAAGTTCAGTGGGTAAGGACAGTATTGAGAAGCTAAAAGGAGAAATAGAGAAAGTGTGGAACCGGGAGGAAAAGTATTGGGGCATGAGATCTAGAATCCAATGGTTAAAATGGGGGGACAAAAATACGAAATTTTTCCATGCATCTACAGTCCAGAGGAGAACGAGAAATAGGATTTTGATGCTGAAAAATGAAGAAGGAGAATGGCTGAGGCAACCGAACCAGTTAAAAGAAGCTATCAATGACTTCTTCCAGAAGCTCTATAAGACAAACGGCCCCAGGAATACTTCCACGGTGCTCAATCTAATCCCAAGCTCAGTCACAACAGAAATGAATGAAGCACTGACAATAGAAGTTACCCAGGAAGAAGTCTCCAGTGCTATGTTCCAGATAGGAATAAACAAAGCACCAGGCCCCGACGGTTTAAACGGAGCTTTCTTCCAGCACAACTGGCAGGATTTCCAGCAAGATATTTACAAAGAAGTCAGGGATTTTCTCTATACGGGTACTCTTAACCCTATTCTAAATAAAACACACATCACTCTTATCCCTAAAGTGAAGACTCCAGAAAAGATTGACCAATTCAGACCAATCAGCCTCTGTAATGTTACTTACAAGATCATCTCCAAGGTGCTTGCCAACAGACTGAAGCCGTGGCTGCCCGAAATTATAGCAGAAGAGCAAAGCGCCTTTGTGTGTAACCGCCAAATTCAGGATAACATCCTGATAGTGCAAGAGGTAATTCATCAGCTGAGAACCAGGAAAAGGAAGAAAAAATTCAACGCACTGGTCAAGATTGATATGAAAAAGGCATATGATAGAGTTGAATGGGATTTTCTAAAAGAGTGTATGCTAAAGATGGGCTTCAGCAACAAGTGGGTGACCTGGGTTATGGAGTGCATTTCCACGGTATCTTACAGCATCCGATTGAATGGAGAGGCCTTACCGTTTTTTCAACCTTCCCGAGGCCTAAGGCAAGGTGACCCTCTATCACCTTACTTATTCATTATCATGGCAAATGTTCTGTCAACAATGATGAATCAATCTTTGCAAAAAGGGAACATCAAAGGCTTAAAACTCAGTCCAAATTGCCCAACCTTAACTCACCTGATGTTTGCGGATGATCTGATCCTCTTCCTCGATGGAAAAGCTGCTGAATCACAGAACATGATGGAGTTGCTGCAGCAATACTGCATCGCCACGGGCCAAGATGTTAATCTCAGCAAGTCTGGTATCTTCTTCAGCAGAGACAGCCCACCAGTCCTACGAAAGAATATGGCAGAAATCATGAGAATTCCAGAAATAGCCCATACTGGGAAGTATCTGGGAATACCTTCAGACTGGGGGGAAACAAAAAAACAAATGTTTGCTTGGATATTGGCCAGAGTAAACCAAAAGCTGGAGGGATGGAAGGAGAAAATCCTTTCAAGAGCAGGGAAGGAAATACTTCTAAAAGCCGTGGTGCAGGCCCTTCCTCATTACGCCATGTCTCTTTTCAAGATACCCATCTCGATATGCCGTGCAATAGAAAGGAAAATAGCTAACTTTTGGTGGAAGTCAAACGATACACACAAAGGACTTCATTGGAAAAGCTGGAGCACACTGAAAGAAAGAAAGGAGAATGGAGGGCTGGGGTTTCGAGACTTGTTGGTTTTCAACAGGGCGATGCTGGGAAGACAAGCCTGGAGAATTCAACAACACCCAAACTCACTGTGGGGGAAAGTGTTAAAAGGGCTATATTTCCCAAAGTGCCAGTTCCTAAATGCACAAAAAGGAAGCAGATCGTCTTGGGGATGGCAGAGCCTGTTACTAGGCCGAGAAGCAATTAAAGAAAAGACAAGGTGGATCATAGGTGATGGAAGGAATATTCAGATCTGGGAAGACAAATGGCTAAATAGGGGTGTAATCGAAGGACCAAGGAACAGAAATGATCCCCTCCATGTGGCTGATCTACTGGAGAGCGAGGAAAATAGGTGGGTAACATCCAAGATCCTGGAGATTTTCCAAGAACCTCTGGCTAGCGAAATCATCAACACCCACCTAAACCCTCAAAAAGGGGAAGATAAGATTATATGGGAGGGATCTACAACAGGGCAATACTCGGTTAAAGGGGCTTATCATCTAATTAATGCAGAACAAGAACAAAAGTCACCTAACCGAGCTTCCTCCTCTTTCAACACACCCAAGACGCTATGGAAATCACTATGGAAATCTAATCTCCCACCGAAAGTGAGATTCTTCGTGTGGCAAGTTTGCCAAAATGCTCTTGCTACAAAGGATAATCTATTTCGGAGGAAGATCTCATCGGAGGATACCTGTCCAATTTGCGGATGTGCCTCGGAGACCACCGAACACCTATTCTTGCTCTGCCCCTGGACGAAGAAGGTATGGGAACACCCGGATGTGAACATTCTAGTTAACCCATATACGGTGACTAGAATAGAAGATTGGATAGACAAAGAGGCTCGCAATACCTCGGCTCTACAGACGATCGCACTCCTCCTGTGGCAGATCTGGAAATCCAGAAATGAGAGTGTCTTTCGGGGCCACACAGTAAACCCCCAAGTTGCAGTTCACGTTGCTCAAACAGAAGAAAGAAGCATTAAAAGGGGGTTTGGTAAATCACAGAAGAGCAGCGGAGATGAGAGATCTACACCTGCAAATTGGTCTCCGCCGCCGCCAAACTGGATGAAGATCAACGTGGATGGTTCCTTCGAGCCGGAAACAGGAAAAAGCACGATGGCAGCGATCTTGAGGGACGAACAGGGGGTGCTCATCGACGGTTTGGCTCGGAAAACGATCGCAGAGTCACCCCTTCAAGCAGAGGCAGCAGCGTTAGTTGAAACCCTAAAATGGGTAGAGAACAAGCACGATCAGCAAACAATCATTGAGGTAGACTGTGCTAATTTGGCAAAAATGGTGGCAGATACGAGCGAGGAATGTAGTTGGGAGGCTCATGGGCTTATAATGGAAGCCCGTTTCCGCCTAAAAAATCTCCGTGGGCTTCACCTCCAATTATGCAGTAGGGAATCAAACAAAGCCGTGGATTGGATAGCGAAGATGCACAGAATGAACAGACTACCCCAGACTTGGATAGATTATCCCCCATCATGTCTTTTGAATTTACTGTGTACGGATTCCTCTTTTTTGTACTACCGAACTCCTTCCGTTATGAAGTAATACCACTTCTATTTCGACCAAAAAAAAAAAAGAAACGGTACATATCCATAATTATCCTGCACACGTTGCTTTTTATAAAGCCACCGACTTTATTGACTATAAATTGAAAGCTGTAACTGTTGCGAAATTGTCCCTCCCCAACTTTCAATTAAATCCCGTGATTCACACGATACAAACTTTCAAAGTGATGTCTGTCGCTACTGAAAGTGGCATCAAACTTTGGGCGTTTGATTAAGAACTTCATCTTTTATGTCTTATGATAAATATCATTTTGTCCTTTCCCAATGTAAATCACTAATTCTTCTTTTTGTAAACTTGTAACTACAAATTGAATGCTATAGCTGCGGCGAAATTATCTCTTCGTAACTTTCATTGAAATCATGTGAGTATACAAAACTTACAAAATGATGTCTCTCCCTAACAAAAGTGGCCTCAGGCTTTAGGCGTTCAAATTAATAATTTCATCTTTTATATCTTATGATAAACATCGTTTTTCTCTTTTCCAATGTAACACACTAATTCTTCTTTTGTTGATTTTGGAAGGAGCATGATCCGGTGGAGAAGCTATTAAGGCTTTTTTTTAAGAATAAATATTTAGAAAATATTTTTCTAAAAGTGTTATGTTATAAGAATAAATGAACAAAAATATTTTCATCATTTATAAAAATATTTATAGACAAATTAATATCTATAATCAAAACATTTTATATTGATTCATTATTTAAGCAATACATGCAATCTTTTTTTAAATAATGTTTTCCAAATAATTAATCTTTCATGAAACAAATAGAACTATATTTCTCAGTAAGTAATTTTCTAATAAAATAATACTATTTTTTAGTATTTGGTAAGAAAAATTACTAGAAACTAATTTTTATCATTTTGTAAAAAATTATAATTTTCTAAATAAAACATACAAAACTTGGGGAAAAAATTATCAAACTTACTAAAATAGATATCGACCGTCCAATTGGCATAATAAGCACTGATGTGGATGAGTTTTTAATAAGGAATCAAATTTTTAATAAGTATTTTTATTTTACATTTTATTTTTTATTGTTTAATATTTATTTTAATTTTTTCTTCTTTTCTTTCTTCCTTGGTTGGTTGCCAAGCTTTGACAATGGCCGGTGATTGGCCTCAAGAGAGAGATGATCTTGCCACTTTCAAGCGAGGCTCCAACTCATCGATAAAAAAGCATGGATTAATATTTAATTCTCTAATAGGGCGATTAAGGCGGAGCTCGGTGCCGGACGCAAAACAGTGACCTTGGAAATTTATGAAAAAATGTCATATTGACCTTAAATCTTGTCAATTCAGTCTTAAATCTTTTGAAAACTTGCCAATTCAATCATCAACTTTTTGAAATCTTGCAATTTCAGTTCTAAATCTTTTGAAATATTGCCAATTTGACCTTGAAAATTTCAAGGTTTATAACTGAATTAACAAAAAAAAAGTTTATGATTAAATCGACAAAGTTGTAGAAGGTTTTGGACTTTTTCGACAATTATCCTCAACATTCCCATGAGGTGTTTCTAGGTCAAGTTAGTGTATCAGTCCTACTGGAGACGACCATAGTTATGATATACGATTGCCATAATTTTGAAAGGATTGTTGTTTTATACATAATTTGTGCAAAGTTTAATTCGTATAAATCGTCATAAATGTGTATCTTGAAAACTATTTTTGAAAAAATATTTATTCAAGTTTAATCCCAATTTCTTTTACTCATTACCTCCAAGTGTCAAGCTAACCATCCAGTAAATAGAGCTAATATAATGCACACGGTCATTGGCATGTATAGGTCGGTGTTAATTGAGTTGAATGATTTACATGCTAATGTTGTAAATGAGTGTTGACAAGTCATCCTCTCGAAAACATGCACCAATTTGGTCAACAAGTCAAATCAACGAATAATGTCACAAAAAACATATATAAATAAAGCTAACCTCAAAATAAATTACTACGACTAGGCTCTATATGATTTTCATTACTGCCGCGACCATTCAAATACCAAAGGATGATATTCATAGGGTTTTTCAATTTCTCATGAAAAATTTTATGAATAGCACAATCTGAAAAAGAATTTCGATAAATGATGCTAATGAAAAAAAAAATCAAAAACTAAAAAATTATCGTCAAAATCTATATCAAATCAAGCGAATCCGGCTTATCAAAAATCTCAATATTGTAGTTCCAAATTTATGATTTTCTTAACATTTTGCGTTCAAAACTAAATATATAAAATATATGTGACCATAAAATCATGGGAAATGAAGAAGTGAAAGGTATAGACGGGCTGGCGTGATTCAATAGACAAGATGACAATAAAAGAACATCACTATGCATCATCAGAGGGATCTTAAAAGGGATGGGTTGTATAGATTGCTTCGAATCTCATCTCTATGGTCGGAGTTAATGGCGAGCATATGATGGTATAAATGTTATCATCGACCACGAGTTTAGGCTTGTAAATATGGATCAAGACTTAAGAAAACAAAAGATAAGTTTTCATGCATTTATTCATGAATTCTTAATGCCGGTCATATTGATCGTCTTTTAGTTTTGTTTCACTTTTCTTCAAACCATATTCCTTATTAAAAAATCAATAAAATGCACAGAATAAGAAAACGAGTTGGACACTAAATTAACGCAGTTTAAGTTACGTGACATAAGTCCATGGAAAGAGTAGCACAATATTTAATTGTATATTCAATGATATAATAAATATTACAATCACACTAAAGTCACTGATATATACTTAGTCTTTTTCAACTTGTAGTTATATTCAATAATTTGCGAAATATTAAGTCCTCATTCCTTTTAAAATAATGTCTCAATTTAATAAAGGAATGATTCAAATCTCAACAGAAGATTTAATCGAAATGTTTCGCGTAGTTTCACCAGAAGAAACTCTCTGAATCAAACTTCACTAGAGAAACTCTCGGCACGCTTTTTAACATGCTCTGTGTAGTTTCCTCGCTGCCTATGACATTGAGAGCTCTTCCTCTTGGTATTTAAAAAGGAAATTCAGCAGAAGCTATTAAAGAAGAAGAAGGGAACAGTACCCATCCTCTCTTTTCTTCTTGTATTCACGTCTCTTTCCTCTTCTTTTCCTCCTTCTTTTTGACTTTTTGACCCTTTTTTTAATCCTCTCTCTCTCATTCTCTGTAAAGCCTCGTCCAATCCCACTTTTACCTGCCCCATCCCTGCCATTAACTCTCTGCAGACCTCTTCTTTTTTATTTTATTTTTTCGATTTTTTTAAATTAGTAATTTTCAGCCTTTTCCGCAAAGTATTTTCAGCCAACCCCTTTTTCTTTCTTTCTTAATTTAATTGATTTTTTACTATTAATTTAATTAGTAATTAATACTTATGAAGTTTTTTAAGAAAATAAAAAAATTAATTTCTAGTGGATAACAATTTTCTCAAAAATTAAACTAAAAATAACATATTGGACAAGCAAATTTAGGTGTCAACAAATATAATCAAAGAATGACATAAATATTAACGTAAAATTTTGATCAGATTCATTTAATGTAATTTCACGAAGAAAATGAGTCAAACGTTTAAGAGGAAATTTTCAATCTCCTCCGTGCATCCTCAGAGCTCCCGTCAAGAGCTTTTCCTCTTTATAATTAAAGAGGAAATTCACTAGAAGGAGAGTGGAAACAGTGAGTGGCCCTCGTTAAGAGACAATGCTATTGCAACTTTCTCCGTTGCTACCTTTCTGTTTTGTCCCTTTCGTCAGCAGGGCGAAGTCGTCTCTTTTGGTCAAGGACCATCATAATTTCTTTCTACTCTCAAAGCAACACTATGATGGGATGGCATCAAGGCCATTGATAAGCCATCACGGCATATCTTCTCACCCCTCGTTAACACAGGTTGAGGGTCCATGATTCTCATCCGCTCTGATTTCATTTAATATTCTCAAACTCAAAATATGTTTCGACATTTATATAATTTCATTTGGTTTAATGTCTAGACCCCCACCAATTAGGGGTGATCGATTCTCGAGCGGTTCCCGATACCGGGAACTGGACCAGACAGGAATGGCGGTCCGGTCCGGTTCCTGGTTCTCCATATGCTTGACTACAGACATAGTTATAGAATTATTGAGAGTGCTTGGGCGGAGCAATTTTTGAAGCAAAAGCAATATATCCGATCTCAGTAATATGAAAGGAAATTTTCTAGTTTTTTAGAGTGTCAAGTGTGATAATGAGAGGCATTCTTTAGGAATAATTTGTAATTATGTCATTTGTATAAATAAAATATGGTTTTAGTAATACATATATGATTAACAACCATAATTTTTTTCTAATTATCAAGAATTTCACGTGTCATTATGAGAGGCAATTCTACATGAACGTGTTATTATTATGAATTCACATAGATAAATTGTGAATATATTTAAACATGTTTAATTATAGACAATGTTATAGAATAATCGTAAATGATTTAAACACGTGAGAATGATATACTTTTAATTCAAGATTTCAAAACCACGAAGAACAAACCTGATAGGATTTGGGCACGTGAAATGGTACAATTCCATAATTGTCCTACATTTGTGAAAAGGTACACCTCCATAATTGTCCTTCATCTTCACAATGGTCCTTCATTTATTGCTTTTCATAAATCCGATTGAAAACGTACAATTCATAATTGTCTTAGACATGTAAAAAAGTACACCTCATAATTGTCCTCCACCTCCCTAGTTGTCCTCCATTTGTTGCTTTTCATAAAGCCATCAAGTTTACCGACTAAGAATTGAAAGCTGCTATGAAGTCGATTGCTTGTAACTTTCAATTAAATCCCATGAGTCACGCAATGAAAACTTCCAAAATGATGTCTTTTACTAACGAAAGGGGCATGAGTCACTTGTAAATATCAGAGGATTTAAGTATATAATTGAGATTATAAATTGGCGGGTTTGAGGGACAAAGACGCACTTAAACTTTTATGTAGGCATGGCAACTCTCCTCCAGGCTCCAGCCAATTACCATGCTCTTTCAAAACGCATTGTCTCTTGTGTAAATGAATTACCTTTAGCTCTCGAAGCAATAGGTCCAAACACTGATCTTTTTACTCTCCTCCCTTCTCCTCTTCCCCTGAACCATCCCATCCTCTCTTTTTCTTCTTATCTTCACGTCTCTTCCCTCTTATTTTTCCTTCTTCTTTTTGACTTTTTGACCCTTTTGTCTTTTTACTCTCTCTCTCTCTCTCTCTCGTTCTGCGAAGCCCCGTCCAATCCCACTTTTACCTACCCCATCCCTTCCATTAACTCTTGGCAGAGCTCTTCTTTATCTAATTTATTTTCAATTTTTTTTGAATTATATTTTTTCAGCCTTTTCCGCCAAGTATTTTCAGCCAACCCCTTTTTCTTTTTTTCTTAATCTAATTAATTTTTTACTCTTAATTTGATTAATAATGAATTTTTTTGAATTTTTTCAGAAAAGAAAAAAATTATAATATCTAGTTAATAACAATTTTCTCAAATATTAAACTATGATGGGATGGCATATATTCTCACCCCTCTTTATCAGAGGTTGAGCGCCCATGATTCTCATCCGAATTTAATTTAATATTCTCAAACTCCATATATATTTCAACATTTATATAATTTGATTTGGTTTAATGTATAGGCCCCCATCAACTACACTACGCTCACATTCTAATTGTTGTCAACGAGAAAGTTGTGAAATATTTGTTAGACTGGCTTTTTAATATAAATGCATATTTACGACAATATCTGTGTAGCTGAAGGTAATTAATTAAGATAGAGGTAAGTCTTTATGGCAAAGAGATTAAAAAAAATTCATATTGAATAATAAGTATATGCTAATACTTGGGTGGACCAAATTTTGCAGTGAATTTAGCAAATCCAATCTCAAAAGTATCAAAGCAAATTTTCTAGTTATCCAGAGTGTCATGTGTGATAATGAGAGGGGATTCTGTAGAAATTTTTTCTAATTATAAAGAATTTCACGTGTCATTATGAGAGGCAATTCTATATCAACGTGTTATTATTATGAATTCACATAGATAAATTGTGAATATATTTAAACATGTTTAATATAAATTGTAAATGATTTAAATACGTGAAAATGATATACTTTTAATTCAAAAGTTCAAAACCCCGAAGAAGAAACCTGAAAGGATTTGGGCATGTGAAATGATACAATTCCATAATTGTCCTACACCTGTGAAAAAGGTACACCTCTATAATTGTCCTTCACCTTCACAATGGTCCTTCATTTATTGCTTTTCATAAATCCGATTGAAAACGTACAATCATAATTGTCCTGAACTTGTAAAAAAGTACACGTCATAATTGTCCTCCACCTCCATAGCTGTCCTCCATTTGTTGCTTTTCATAAAGCCATCCAGTTTATCAACTACGAATTGAAAGCTGCTATGAAGTCGATTGCTTGTAACTTTCAATTAAATCTCATGAGTCACGCAATGTAAACTTCCAAAATGATGTCTTTTACTAACGAAAGGGGCATGAATCACTTGTAAATATCAGAGGATTTAAGTATGTAATTGAGATTATAAATTGGCAAGTTTGAGGGACAAAGACGCACTTGAACTTTTATGTAGGCATGGCAACTCTCCTCCAGCCAATTACCATGCTCTGTCAAAACGCATTGTTTCTTGTGTAAATGAATTACCATTAGCTCTTGAAGCAATAGGTCCTAACACTAATCTTTTTACTCTCCTCCCTTCTCCTCTTCCCCTGAACCATCCCATCCTCTCTTTTCTTCTTATCTTCACGTCTCTTCCCTCTTCTTTTCCTTCTTCTTTTTGACTTTTTTACCCTTTTGTCTTTTTACTCTCTCTCTCTCTCTCTCTCTCTCTCTCTCTCTCTCTCTCTCGTGTTCTGCGAAGCCCCGTCCAGTCCCACTTTTACCTACCCCATCCCTTCCATTAACTCTTTGCAGAGCTCTTCTTTTTCATATTTATTTTCGATTTTTTTGAATTATATTTTTTCAGCGTTTTCCGCCAAGTATTTTCAGTCAACCCCTTTTTCTTTTTTTCTTAATCTAATTAATTTTTTACTCTTAATTTGATTAATAATTAATTTTTTTTTAAATTTTTTCAAAAAAGAAAAAAATTCTTATATCTAGTTAATAACAATTTTCTCAAAAAATAAACTAAAAATAACCTATTGCACCAACAAAATTAGGCGTTAACAAATATAATTAAAAGAACGACATTAATATTAACGCAGCTTCATTTCATGCAATTCCACGAAGAAAATGAGCCAAACGTTTTAGATGAAATTTTCAATCTCCTCCGTGCATCCTCATAATTAAAGAGGAAATTCACAAGAAGGAGAGTGGAAACAGTGAGTGGCCATGTTAAAAGACAATGCTGTTGCAGCTTTATCCGATGTTACCTTTCTGTTTTGTCCTTTTATTCAGCATGGCGAAGTCGTCTTTTATGGTCAATGAATTTAGACTATACTCACATTCTAATGGTTGTCGACAGAAAGTTGTGAAATATTTGTGGGATCAGCTTTTTAATATAAATGCACATTTATGACAATATCCATGTGGCCTGAATTAATTACTAAAATTTACTCTTAATTTAATTAGTAATTAATTCGAACTCAGTTTTTTTTGTCATGATATTATGTGAAATTTTATGAAATTATTGTCAATTATTTTAAAATTTTGAACGGTTAAATAAAGATGTGAACGGTTAACAGAGCGATCGAGGCGGAGCTCGGTGCCGGTGCCGGACGCAGGGGCAAAACGAAGAAGCGGCATCTGCGACTAGGGGTGTTCAACCGGACCGGGAAAACCCGGTTCCCGGACCGGCCCACCCGGAAAACAGGGTCGGGAACCGGTTCCTCTTGAAACCGGTCCGGGAACCGGGTCCCAATTTTGAGAACCGGTTTGAACCGGTCCGGGAACCGGTTCCGAGGGATTACCCACCCGGAAAACCGGTTCCGGACCGGTTCACGTAGGCTTTTAGTTTTCCAAGTTTTTTAATCCCACCCAGCCCTCTTTTGTCACTCTTCTTGACTCTTCCGTAGGCTTTTAATTTTCCAAGTTTTTTAATTCCACTCCCCACAGGCCTGTCTCCTCAACCCAGCCCTACGCTCTAGCCCTCTTTTGTCACTCTTCTGGACTCTTCCTTGCGCTTGGTGAACGAGAAGATTTGTGGAAGCAAATCTGCAGCCGGCGTGATCTTTGGGAAGCGATGCGATCTCACGCATGGAAGCGCCGAGAAGGAAACTAGATCTTCTGGGCACACAGAGTCAGAAAAAAGAGAGGAGGAAACAAAGTTGAAAGAGGGAGGAGGGGATCTTCGTTTTTTCAAAAGGGGGAGAGGAGATCGGTGAGAGTAAACCCAAAAAAGGTAGAATCGTGGAAGAACAGAGAGAGGAAGATCGCACCCCCGTTCACTGCCTTTCGCACGAACTCCCTCCTTCGTGCCTGTGTTGTCTCCTCCATTGCTCGATAAGTTGACGCTCGAACAAGTAATGCACACGATCAATTTTTTGGATTTTTTTGGGCACCATGGTATTGGTGGTGACTGTTAGCAAATTGTTCGGTTTCTTGAAATGTAACAATGGTTGGCTGTTAAAGAGGAATAATTTTACATATATACATTTACGAGCTGTAGCCTAGGTGCAGTCATTGATGTTAGATTTGCTGTCCTTTCTTTTGGATATAATGATTTTGGGTTAGCTGTGGAGGTGAAGTAGGGGTGTCGCCTTGTATTGTTGGATGATTTTGGTTTTGGAGTGGGTGAAGCAGGGCATGTTTAACCTCAGGTCTTGCCAGTGGCAAAGCTATTTGTGAAGAACACCTTGAACCGAAAGCTGTCCGCAAACATTACATTGATGAAAATTGGCAGTTGCATAAAAAAATAATCAATTTTGTGATGATGCATAGTCACAAGGGCAGGGAGATTGGGAAAATGGTGGAGAAATGCATTTATGATTGGGGAATAGAAAAAACAGGGTCGACCCTGTTCCCAGACCGGTTAAACAGGGTGGGTAGGGTACAGGGTCTAATGAAAACAGGGTCGGGTACAGGGTCCAAAAAGTGGGAACCGGTTATAACAGGGTCGGGAACAGGGTCTAGGTCTGAACCCTACCCTGTTTGGACCCGAACACCCCTATCTGCGACCAACGGCCAAGGAGGAAGGCGAAGAAGAGAGAGAGACAGAGAGAGTGATGGGACGGTGGATTGGACTGCCTGTCCCAGTTTCTCCGCACGCCGGGGTTGGTCCCCTTCAGCAGAGAGAGAGAAAAGTCAAGGTCAATAAAGTGAAGAGAGAGAGGGTGAGAAAAGTAAAGAGGGCAGAAGGGGCAGCGGCAATTCGGGAAAAGAAGGGAGAGAGGGAAAGAAGAAAGACGGGAGGAGAGAGAGAACAGGGGGAGAGAAAGTGAGATGTTGCAGATCTTGACTTTGCAATAAAGAACCACAAGGCTTTGAAAGTGCCAAGTGAGCTCCCATGGCGAACTCAGACATGGGAACGAGCAACAACAGTATACCGAGTGGTGAGTATCATGTCTTCCTGAGTTTTAGAGGAACTGATACTCGTCGTGGATTCACTAGTTGCCTCTACCATGCCTTGGTAGAGGCCGGAATTCGTGTTTTTATGGATGATGAGGAGCTTCGAGTGGGTGAAAAAATTAGTGACAACCTTTTGCAAGCGATCAGCAATTGCAAGCTCTACCTACCCATTTTTTCCGAAACGTACGCTTCCAGTCACTGGTGTCTCCGCGAGCTTGCGAAGATGGTGGAGGAGTCCTTTAAATCTAAAGAAGACGGGAAGGAGAAGGCCATATTGCCCATCTTCTACTACGTGACACCTGATGACGTGAAGTTGAAAACCGAGTTGTACAGCAAGGCCATATCGAATTTGGAGCAAAGGATGGAGGGTCAGAAGAAGAAGTTCAGCTCCGAGGAAGTAGAGACGTGGCGGCAGGCTCTCAATGAAGTTGATGGCATCAAGGGATGGGAGGCTACGAAACATGAAAGGTAACAATCCAATCATGTTTGTGAAACTTGGTTTTTACAATCGAGCCATAATACTTATAGAAATTCATTAATTACATTCCAACTCTTATTTTCCCCAAATTTAGACAAAATGTTTCAAATTCTTCTATATTATTTGGTCATAAGATTTTTGAAAATCTTATGACCAAATAATTTCGTTTTCACCTAATTTCCATCATATAGATATTTGGCTTTGCTTCATCTTTTTTATACTAGTTTGATCCATGTATCTATTAAGATTCTTATTGTATCCCTGAGAATTTGTTCAAGGAATTGTTGCCTTTGCAAAGTTCTTTTCCACGTCGAAAGTAATAAGAAAACCCACTATTTCAGGAGTTCATCAGACGTTTCTATTCTTCGTTCTTCTACTCTTTTTTGCCAGAAATTTTGATTCTGCTACTTGATATAGAGATCAAGCATATATATTCCTCTGTTTCTTTAACTCAAACTTGTAATGGATGTTCACATTTGTAAGTCATCATGTTCCCGAAGCATTGGGAACATGATTACGTTGTCCTGAACTAGATCAGGTTCCGAATGATTACGTTGTAGATGGTTGGTCAACATGCAAATTTGCCACCTTTTCTCGATTGAAATTGTTCACTTTCTGGCAGCGATGCGGATCTTATCAAGTCGGTTGTTAAGAAGGTTGTGATCAAGCTACAGACAAGACAAAGACAAGTGGATAATGATTTAGTTGGAATGGAGGATCATATAGCAGCCATTGACAATTTACTGGACATCGAGTCCCGTGATGTGCGGCTCATTGCAATCTATGGAATGGGTGGCATCGGTAAAACTACACTCGCTAATATAATCTACAACAAACTATTGCCTGACTTTGGGAAAAACTGCAGCTTTCTTGACTCCGTGAGGGAAAAGGCAGAAAAAGAGGAAGGCTTGGTCATGCTGCAAAGAAAATTATTGTCCGATGTCTCTTATTCTGGAGTGCCTCGCGACTTTGGACGAAGTGATGATGGGATCAAAGTGATTGAAGAAACAATGTCGAAGAAGGTGCTAATTGTATTGGATGATGTCGATGAGGGCAACCAAATTCAAAAACTAATTGGAATGAATTTCCTGCATCCTGGTACTAGGATACTTGTTACCACTAGAGACAAGAGTGTTCTAAATATTAGGGGATTTAAATATAAATTCGAGGAGCATGAAATGATGGGATTGAGTGACAAAAATGCACTTAAACTTTTTTCTAGGCTTGCATTCGACACAATCTCTCCTCCTGCTGAGTATGACGCTCTTTCAAAAAGCATTGTCTCTTCTACAGGTGGACTTCCTTTAGCTCTTCGAGCAATAGGTTCATCGCTTTTTGGCAAGAGAAAGAAAGAAGTATGGGAAGAGTGGCTAGAGAAGCTAAGGAAATCACCTCATGATGCTGTTAAGGATAAGTTAAAGATCACCTATGATGCGTTAGAGCTAGGTCAACAACAGATATTCCTTGATGTCGCATGCTTCTTTATCGGTCGAGATAAGACTAATCCAATGCACGTGTGGAAAGATTGTGGGTTTGGCCCTCACGATGCCATTGATGTCCTTATGAATAGGTGCATGATAGAAGTTTTGGATGGTGATATATTTAGGATGCACGATCAGTTTAGAGATCTTGGAAGGGCCATTGCCAAGGAAGAACGTACCAAGTTGTGTGATAGTGACGATATAGACTACGAACTAAGATCAACAGAGGTAAAGTACGGCTAAATTTTGAGTAGAAAATTGCTTGTAGCCTCATCTTAATTAAGGATTCATGTTTTCTGTTGTTTCGTTTTTTCCTTATCTTTTACGAAATAAAGTAGTTGGATATTGACAAATTCCTGCCTTTACTCCTCATTGTCATTGGTAGTTCAAGGGAAGCATCCAAGCACTCTGTCGGCAGTGGGGGGCTCACACAACTGTCACTTCGGAGCAAATTAAGCGATTCCCACGTTTGCGGTTTCTGTGGCTGTTTAATGTAATCTGCCAAGGCGACTTTACGGGCTGTCTTTCCGAGTTGAAATGGATTGATTTGCGTTACGAGTGTAGGCCTTTTGACCGTGAAGGCAAGAATCAACGTTTGGAGGCAACCAATTTGTTGCATCTAGAAAAAGTGGTTGTGGTGAACCTTTCTGGGCTTGATATAACAGAAGATGTGTTCGAGGGTCTAATCAAGGTATGCCACTTTGCCTCTCGGTCTAATATTCTCTTTTAATGAAGGACATAAATTGATGATTTTATAATCTAATTTAATCATTTTGTGAGAGGTGTAGATGACATACGATATAAATCGAAAGCCTAAATCCATATTTATTTCTTGTTCTGTCCTGATGTGTCATTGGCTTTTGCAGGGGGCAGGGAAATTGAAGGTTCTCTCTGTTGCAGTTAATCTGTTGATACGTCGAATACCAGCCTTTTCCAAGGACTCAGCTTTAGAGAAGTTGACTATTTCTTATTTCAGTTCTTTGATGAAGATTGATCACACTATTGGGAAACTGAGGTGGCTCACCTACTTGGCTTTTTACCATTGTGGATGTCTTGAAAAATTGCCTGAAGAAATTGGAAATTTACGGAATCTGCTGCGCCTCTGCTTTGTGGATTGTGGCTTGATTGAACTCCCCGACTCAATTTCACAATTAACGTCGTTAGAGACGCTGGGTTTAGTACGGATGAAGATTACGAGATTACCGGATTTCATTGGAAGACTATCGAACTTGTCATCTTTGAATTTATCATCTACACTGATTGAAAGACTGCCCCGTACAATAAGTCAGCTTCTTCGCCTCCAAAGACTCTGTTTGGATCATTGTAATCGGATACAAGAATTGCCGGAGCTCCTCCCCAGAAGTTTGACCATTCTATGCCTGAGTTCTACTGCGTTGGTGACTCTGCCTAACCTCTCGGACCTTACTAATCTAGTTGAACTGGACCTATCCGATGGCTTTATTAGTACACGGGACACATCAAATACAATTCCAAGAGGCGACTGGCGGTGGATCGGGAGTTTATCCAAACTGAGAAAGCTGTTCTTATGCTTTGCAAATGTATACGCACCAACTACGGACTTGGGTTCCCTTTCTCAGCTGGAAGAACTTACTCTATGGGGACTAGGCGTGCGAACTTTGGAACAACTTCCGTCAAATTTGAAGGTTCTGGAACTCTGCGACACTGAATGGACACGAGTACGTCTTTCTCCGTCAAGGTCAAAAGCATTGTCAGTATTCCAGTCGTATTGGAAACGTGAATTTTTTAAATCGCATGGAATGTCAGAGAAGTCAGTTCGTCTACAGGAGGAGTCGGGGGGCAGTGAGCTACAAGCTCCCGAGCCGATTGATCATTGGAGGGGAGCCTTCCACTTCCCAAGCTCCCTAAAGTTGCTTAAAAAATTGAAACTGAGCTGGTGCCCAAAGGTACAGGATATTGAATTTGTTTCTACGTGGGAATCATTGTCGGAATTTTCTGTTTTGGAGTGCCCTTCGTTGAAAAGTTTAGTCGGTTTGTCAAACTCGAAGAACTTGACGAGTTTATTTCTTTTGGGGTGCCGGAGCCTACAGGTTGTTGAGGGCATTGATGAATTAGGGTTTTTACAAAAGTTGATAATTGACAATTGCATGTCAATGGGAATGATTTTTGATGCATCGAGCTCGAAAATACCAAATATGTGCTCGATAGACATATACCGTAGTGGGGAGTTACCCAACGGTGCTGGTGTCCTACATTTTTGGGAGTCTTATAGAGAGAAGATTATGAATGGAACAAAGCTAGCGCCGGATACTGAGGTTGGGACAACGGACTCTCTAACAGAAAGAGGAGAGCAATCACCGGACTCTAAGATCGAAACAAAGGACTCTGAAACACAATTGAGGGATCCTCTTCAGGAAACGGTGCGCCTTCTTTCTATTTGTAGATCATCGCTGTTTCCTCTGCTTTCCTTGCTTTTCTATTTCTGCTTTATTCTAGTGCAGAGAGGATAAGTTGATTGTAAAAAGGTATGCGGATCACGGCAGACTTGATGGGGGTCTATTGGAGGCCCTCATTAATAGGGAGAATTTTATAAAAGAATATTCAAAAAATTTATTTCATGATTTTATTTTTCAACCGTCTCATCGGACGGCTGAGAAAGGATAGTGTCAATCCTGAATTTATGTCAAGGGATCAATAAGGGCCTTTATTAAGAGAAATTTTAGGCGCAAGAGACCTCAACTCGCCGTATTATTTCTTTCTGCAGAACCAGGAAAATAAAGAGAAGAAACGGAAGAGAAAGACCCAGTCGGCAAAACGAGGAGGAGGAAAGAGGAGAAAACTTCTGAAAAAACCTTTGCAGCGTTTGTCTCGCCTTATTATTTCCTTCTGTAGAACCCGCAACATGAAGATGAGGAAAGAGAGAGCAAGACGGTCGGCGAAAGAACAGGGACAAAGGAGGGGAAGATGGGCCTGAAGTGGGATTTTAGGACTGAGGTAGCTAAGTCGGTCTCAGATTGCGAATAGAATTGGGATTAGGGTTCTTCTTCCTCTCTCATGCTGCTCGAGCAAATTGCTGTTGCTCGATCTTCAGCGGGCTTAAGTTCCGTTGTCCGTGATTATGAAGTTTGTCGTCCGCGAGCTTCAAGTCCTTCTTTAGTGCCACTTTTATTCACTCGCTCTCACATTTCTTCTTCAGTGCCGCTCAACTGCAGGAATTTGGTGCTACATGATGCTCCGGTGGTCACATCCATTAAGGCCATTGGTGGCGGGAGGCATGGGCCTGAATTCAAGCTCTGGATCACTAGCTAATCGCTGAAGAAGAGCGACGAGTTATGTGGTGGTTGGTGTTTAGTTGAATGTAATCGTGTGATTTATCCTTGTGTAGTTAAGCATGAGCGCGAGCTCTAGCTTCATATGGTGATAGCTGTGTAAGGGTCTGCTTTATTGTAATTGTTTAAGGGTCTGCTTTTTTGTGATGGTTTGACTATTTGAAAACCTGCTCTAGTTATTGCTATGCTTCTGTGAACTCGTCGCTCTTCTTCATGTGCTGCAATGTTGTGCAGCAAGAATTGTGTGTATTTGGTGAGCTGACTTCAGATCAGAAAGTTACAAAATTTGGGAAACAAAGTTTACAGCTTTGACGGAGTATGGGGATGTAAACTTTTGCAGTCGACCATCTGAGGCTCGAACCATTCCCATGGATGTTATTGCAGATCGTGTAAAACTTTTTACACAGGATGTTGAGCATCTTCTCATTGTCTATATATATATTCTATGTTTTATAATGGTCGCTTTTTAATGAGTATCCACCATCTTTTTATTACTTGCAAGGAGCTCTCAATGATTGAAAATGAAGCAAACGAGGCTTCTCTTCTTGGTTATCATACGGAATCAAATGGGATATCGAGGTTTTTTTCATATTTTGGGCAGTAGTGCTTCCCATTGGTAATCTGAGACCTGCTGCATATGGTTGAAGAATATAAAACATTGCGTGTTGGTTGCACAGGATGTGCCTAAAGCGATTGCTATGAACGAGCACCCTGTCAAGAGAATTAGCTAGTATTTATCAACCATAAATAGTTTTGTACAGCAAATGGTGGCTAATGTGAACCTACATTCCTTTTTATTCTGTTAACTTTAACGCTAAGTTTCATAATTGGGAGCGTAAAAGCTGATTACTTTGAGTTATTCGTGCTTGTAGACTGACCGCCACTATTTCTGGTGTAAGAATACCAACAATCTAGAGTACAATTTCCTTTTTTACGTTCGACATCATGGCAAATACCTGGATATTATAATTGCTTGCATACACTATGCTCTAGCATAAGAAATGGAAATTTATATTCAAGCATTTACCTTGTTTTACACGACAAATTACTGCGTGACCAACAAGACAATTAGCTGGACAAAGAGCACACGGCTCTGTTATCGAATCCAACCGTCTTAGCATGGCACGACAGCATATAGAACAATACGAGAACCTTGGAAGGACAAAAAGGAGTGAAAGGGATATCGATTATGTGGCAAACATCCTCAAGAACCAGGATATTCTCTAATTGATTAAAGACGAAGACAAGACACCGAGTATGGACTTCTCGCCATTTATCCCCAGAGAAAGATCCATCTTCGTTTTGCAGTGCTCGGATGTCTGATTCATAGTTAGGCACTACATTGTGGAATATTAGATACCATATATTATTCAACAGTAGAAACTTCAGTCTCTATAAAGGGAGCCCCCTTCATAAATGTTTAGCAGCCCTAAGTGTCCTTCGAATTTTGTTCTTTAGGATCAAGTTATAGAATATAAATAAATAAAGCAACACTAATCACTCCCACGACGTGATCACTGATGGGATTTGTTAATTCCAAGCCAAATCTTAATCATATTCTCAAATAAGAATATTTGATTGAATGCAGAGCGAAGGTTTTGTTAGATCCATGGTTTTCATGGCTATTCGCAAAGAAAGGCGAAGAGACATATAAACACAAACCAGACTTGTGCTGGCTGCCCTAAGTGTCCTTCATTTATTCATATTCTCCATAGTGGTCGTTCCCCAATAAGCTCAATTCAATTCTCCATAAACGCCGACTTGAAAAAACTATTCTTTTTCTGAGTGCAAGATCAACCCAAAACCCCACATCAGTAAACTCCAACACCCTGAATAGCAGATCCAGATAAGCAAAGTCATTTTCAGTAAGCGGCAGGAAGTAGGCAAGAGAATATGAATAAACTGTTAGAATATCATACCCTACCAATTCGACAGACGATCTATGTACTTGATCAATGCAGATCAAGTTACAGAGAAAAAGGAAAATCAAATTGAAGAGCAGAAGCAGCGTGTGATGATCAAAAGCGATGATTACGTAGAAATTTGGGAATGACCTTGCCATTCAGTCGATCAAAGATGACTTTCGGTGAAAAATGAAGATACTCTTGGTTTCCCAGAAGATGAGATTCTTCCGACTCCCCCAGACCATTGACTTTCTTTTGTTACAGGCGTCCATCTTCTGAGGAACAAAAAAATGCTCTTCAGTCCACTGCCCCACTGGTCCACGGCCCCCCTGGTCTGCTGCCACCTCCACCGCTTCAAAAGTCGAAGCCAATCAAAGCGGACTGCTATTGGAAGAGATTCCAACCTCTATACTCTTTTCAGTGATCAATCTCCAACGCTACACCCAGATTGCTTGTGGTGATGATATCGCTCTTGGCGGTGGCGGAGGTGCAGGGGACCCTGGTTAGGTGATATGAAAGGACAGACTGGAGAGATGAGGAGGTGTGGAATAGTTGTACATTTGGTTTAATGGAATTATAATTAAGTTAATTGAGTTTTGGTTTAATCTCCCCAATTCCGTGTACCAATACAGCATAGTGTTATTTCCGGATGTGCCTTTGACATCACTATATTCTAAAAATCCCTGTCAAAACAGAAGATTAGATTATAAAAGAGACTGTCAACATACACATGTTCTGGTGGCATGTAATTTAGGTGTGTCGTGTTACTCCATTGATCTCAACTTCCACCATTTACAGATTTTAAGTAAAAAGGTTTGGAATGAAATTGACATGATTAAGATATTTAGGACTAAATTTGCATAAATATAATATGCTTAGGACTTTTCCGATACTTTTCCTATAACTGATAAATGTAAGGAGGTCCATTGGAGCTTGGGACATGGAATTCACTTGGCTGTTGCAGCCTGACAGAGGGACTCACATGATAATGTTCTGCTGTGACAATTCCTGTCATTGTGATGCGAGTTCGTGAGTTCCTTGACGTCTCCGATAATTAGGAGTAGAGGTGCAAGAAAGTGGGGCTGTCGTTGGAAAAACAGGCTCAATCCAAGGCGTGAACAATCTCTAGTCATTGTAGGTTTCACAAAGCCGTTGGAAATCAACTTAGCATCATCAAAAAAGCCATGAGAGGTTGAATGACCGAAGGAGAGCCTCCTGATTTGAGCCATCGCCACCTTGCCCAGATGCCCCGCTGCCGCTTCCAAAAGACGAAGCCGATCGGGGGCTGTAGTATTGCAAAAGTTTCCAAACTCTGTTCTTGCTCCAGTGAATCAGATTCGAACACTACCGACAGATTGCTGGTGGACTCAAGCTCGCAGTGGTGTTATCGTTCTATATTCCCTTATGAAGAAAATTTAACTTTTATTATCCTCAGTTTTTCAAGAAAAGTATGTTGGAGCTATGTGCCGGCCACGTGGGAGCCAGCATGGTACTTTAACAGTCGCGAGCATCTTCGATTGTTTTTTAATGGACGGCTCAATGTGAATGAACAGACCAATAGTTCAAGAGCTTCATTGCCAAAATAAATATTCCAAAGACGACGTTGCTCAAACGAAATCCAACAAAAGGCTTGGTTCTCTTCCACAAAATTGGCTTGTAGTCCCTCCTCAGGCCCTTTTGGGCAATCCTTTGTCTGGATTTTACTAGTATGGGCTGTTACAGACCTTGCTAGCGATATAATATTAATTTTCCTGACCCAAAAAAAAACAAAAAACAAAAAGATGTAGGGAAAATTCTGAAAATAAAGAGGTACGATGCATAGCATAAGGCAAATGTGGTGAAAGGCCTAAAAATGGTGGACAGGGCTTCATAAGTGCGGCACTGGACTTAAAAAGCCCAGCTCCTCACGAGGCCCAGCACCATTTGGGACCTGTCATGCACTAGAAAATGCAGCTACTGGTGCGCTGGGCTGATGTGCACCGTTGGATCTTCTGTAACTTTTGTTTTTTTAACCTTTGGATTTTCTACCCTTTTTCTTGAATGTTTCGCAAGAAGCACTACGAGGAGCAGGATCACCCCCTCCACGATCCAACTTCAACCCTCAGGCAACGCCACCAGCAACAAGCCTCCACTTCGATGGCGTCGGTTACCCCATCCAACTCAATCAATGCAGCCTCTGCTTAGTCCGAGGCCCACGATGCTGCTGGTGACCAACACCTTCCCTTGGACCTTGGCAGCCCCTCTTAAACGATGCCCATCTCGCCCATGAAACTTCCCCTTCTTTTCTTTGGTGTGTTTTGGTTTAGCTTTAACTTTTTCGGAACCAAATCACATTGCAATTCGCATTGTATTAATTATTGATATTGGATTTATAACTACTTTTATCATTTATACATGCAATGGCACATTCAAATAGGGTTGGTCCACATTTTGTGTGAATCTACGAGGCATTTGGAGCATAGAATGTTGACACGCAAATTTTTTAGATTGCACAATGTTTGCATCTACATTTGCTACATTTAGATAATATCAACACTTTGTTGGGATCACATATTTGCTCTGCAAAAAATATGAAACCTACCTAAGAATTTCATTTAAATTAGCCCACCGAGAATCTGAATTTGAGGCGACTCCACATGCAAAATGAGTCATAAATTCATCTGAACTTCCGAGTCCAAGCCTGCGTAAGCCTGGCTCTCTTTTGTGGGCTGGACCAAGAGGGAAAATGAATTTTGCTGCACGTGCAAAAAGAAAGAAGAGAAAAAGGAAGAAGAAAAGAAATAAAACCAGGCACGTGCGAGGCCTTTTGCTTTAGTTCATGCTTATTGTTCCTCGAATTTCGGTGGGCATAAGCATGGGAATTAGTTAAAAAATCTGCATGACGTAGTCCAATCTCGCCCACCAATCTTAATTCAGTTTAGACCGTAGCAGTGTAGGAAAAATATTTTTTATTTTACATTTAATGAATAGTTAATTCCGGCAATTTTATAGATGTATTCATTCACTGTTCATTTCGCATAGTGGGATTAGTTTCGCTTCAATTCATTATGATTCGTTGCTTTAGTTTTTTTTTTTGTCTGGCATGCATTAACTTCAGTTTTACAGGAAGTTGCATATGATATAGATTCATGGAATCCAGGTTTATGTTACATATAAATTTTGCATATGATATAGATTCATGGAATCCAGGTTTATGTTACATATAATTTTGGCATATGATATAGATTCATGCATATGATATAGATTCCTGGAATCCAGGTTTATGTTACATATAATTTTGGCATATGATATAGATTCATGCATATCGATTATAATTCGTATATGTTTGGGGACTTAGTTTTTAGTTTCATTTCAATATGGAAAAATATAAATAAAGAATGGGAAAGGCAAATAGGAAAACACAAATGAATAGATAAATTTCATTTTCATTCAAAAAATTTTTACATCTAGGAGTGGATTTTAGGAATACTTTAGTTTTTATTTTAATTTCGTTTAACTTTGGAAAAATATAAATAAAGAACGGGAAAAGGAAAACACAAATGAATTAAAAAAAATCTCATTTCCATTAAAAAAAATACATGTAGGAGTGCATTTTCGGAATCATCATTTTTATAAATAGATTTTGTTTCCTTAACATTGCAGTGCACTTCAGACTGCATTAATTATATAGCAGATATTCATGACGTATCATATATTCACTTTCTCGTTTTGTGGAGCAGCTTATTTTGGGCATTTTACATGAAGTTTCTATTTATAGCTCAAGGGCCCTATCCCAGGATTTAATAAGATTGTTTTGATTTTTCCTGGATGCAAAGGAAAAATAGAGATAAGCTCTGGTGCCTTGCTTGACTCCTCATCGGTTCATAATATATTAGTTACAACTCTTAACGTGAACCAAATTGAGATCTATAGGAATTTGGAAGGCACGTGCCAAGTGCATGCGTCACCTTACAAGAGGGACCACTTGCGCTTACTTGGTAATCCATCAGCTCCCTTGAGGATCTTGTATTGGGATTGTCTTGATGTAAATTTTGTATTATTTTTCCTCGTGAAATTAAAAAAGTTGAAGAGAAATAACAGAACATATTATATGGTTTAGTTTGGTTTAACTTTTCTTCAAACTGCATTTTCCATTAAAAGTAAAACAAGCAATCAATTAAAATGCACATAATAAGAAAATAAATCGAATATCATATTTGCATGGTTCGATTGTAGGATCGATGTTTATGGGAAGAACAACATATAATTCATCGGTAAACGATACAATCGAGATTACAACCATACTCGAATTACTCCAATATCTTCTATGTTTTTCAACTTTCAATTACAATCACTAACTCATATAGTGTGTAGTCTCACAATTTCTCTCTAAATATTTTATTCAATATCAACAAAGGAATGATATAAATCTTCATGGAAGATATAACCGGCTTCGATACAAAACTTAATAGGCTTCAACAAAAGAAATCGGTGCAATTTCATGAAGAAAACCTCTCTAAATCAAGCCTCTCACGGTGCTTTCGGCACAATTTCTAGTCTCCTCTAAGCAACCTTGAGAACTATCTTTGACATAAGGAGCTCTTGCTCTTCGTATTCAAAGAGGAAATTCACCAGAAGAAAATAGAAAAGAAAGGAAAAAATGAGCAACCATGGCGAAACGACGCTGTCATTTCATCGCAACCTACTTCTTTTTTCCCCTTTCGGCCCATATCAACAGTATGCCACCATTAATCTCTTTATCCTTTTCCCTTTCTTCAGCTGAGCAAAGTTTTCTCTTATGGTTAAGACCGTCATTATCACTCTTTCTTTCCTTCCAAGTTCAAAGCAATTCCATTCACGGGTTTTTGTAAAGTTCAAAAGCAAAGAGAAGAAACTCGAAAGAAATTGGGTGGGTGAAAAGGTCCATATCCATAATGGTCCTGCACACGTCGCTTTTTAAAAGCTACCGACTTTATTGACTATAAATTGAAAGCTGTAGCTGTTGCGAAATTGTCCCTCCCTAATTTTCAATTAAAACCCATGATTCACACGATACAAACTTTCAAAACTGATGTCTTTCGCTAATGAAAGTGGCATCGGACTTTGGGGATTTGAATTAAGAACTTCATCTTTTATGTCATATGATAAACATCATTTTCTCCTTTCCCGATGTAAATCACTAATTCTTCTTTTTGTAAACTTGTAACTACAAATTGAAAGCTGTAGTTGCGGCGAAATTATCTCTTCGTAACTTTCATTGAAATCCTGTGAGTCACACAATACATAACTTCCAAAATGATGTCTCTCCCTAACAAAAGTGGCATCAGGCTTTAGGCGTTCAAATTAATAATTTCATCTTTTATATCTTATGATAAACATCGTTTTTCTCTTTTCCAATGAAACACACTAATTAATCTTTTGTTGATTTTGGAAGGAGCGTGATCCAGTGGAGAAGCTATTAAGGCTCTTTTTTTTTTAAGAATAAATGATTTAGAAAATATTTTTCTAAAAGTGTTATGTTATATAAATAAATGAATAAAAATATTTTCATCATTTATAAAAATATTTATAGACAAATTAATATCTATAATCAAAAATTTTATATTGATTTATTATTTAATCAATTCATGCAATCTTTTTTTAAATATTTTTTCCAAATAATTAATCTTTCGTGAAACAAATAAAACCATATTTCTCAGTAAGTAATTTTCTAGTAAAATAATATTATTTTTTAGTATTTGGTAGGAAAAATTACTAGAAACTATTTTTATCATTTTGTAATAAATTAGAATTTTCTAAATAAAACATACATAACTTGGGGAAAAATTATCAAACTTACTTAAATAGATATCGGCCGTCCAATTGGCATAATAAGCACATGGATAAGTTTTTAATAAGGAATCAAATTTTAATAAGTATTTTTATTTTACATTTATTTTTTATTGTTTAATATTTATTTTACTTTTTTCTTATTTTCTTTCTTCCTTGGTTGGTTGCCAAGCTTTGATAATGGTTGGTGATTGGCCTCAAGAGAGAGATGATCTTGCCAATTTCAAGCAAGGCTCCAGCTCATCGATAAAGGCATGAATTAATATTTAATTCTCTAACAGGGCGGTTAAGGCGGAGCTCGGTGCCAAACGCAAAAAAAGTGACCTTGGAAATTTATGAAAAAAGGTCATATTGACCTTAAAATCTTACCAATTCAGTCCTAAACTTTTTAAAAACTTTCCAATTCAATTACAAACTTTTTGAAATATTGCAATTTCAATTTTAAATCTTTTGAAATATTGCCAATTTGACATTGAAAATTTCAAGGTTTATAATTGAATTGACAAAAAAAAGTTTAGGACTAAATCGGTAAAGTTGCAAAAGATTTATGACTTTTTCGACAATTATCCCCAACGTTCCCATGAGGTGTTTCTAGGTCAAGTTAGTGTATCAGTCCTACAGGAGACGACCATAGTTATGATATATGATTGCCATAATTTTGAAAGGATTGTTGTTTTATACATAATTTGTGCAAAGTTTAATTCGTATAAACCGTCATAAATGTGTTATGTGTATCTTGAATACTATTCTTGAAAAAATATTTATTCAAGTTTAATCCCAATTTCTTTTACTCATTACCTCCGAGTGTCAAGCTAACCATCCAGTAAATGGAGCTACTCTAATGCACACGGTACTTGGCATGTATAGGTCGGTGTTAATTGAGTTGAATGATTTACATGCTAGTGTTGTAAATGAGTGCTGACAAGTCATCCTCTCGAAAACAAGCACCAATTTGGTCAACAAGTCAAATCAACGAATAACGTCACAAAAAACATATATAAATAAAGCTAGCCTAAAAATAAATTATCACGGCTAGGCTCTATATGATTTTCATTACTGCTACCGCGACCATTCAAATACCAAAGGATAATATTCATAGGGTTTTTCAATTTTTCATTAAAAATATTATGAAAGCTCAATATGAAAAAGAATTTTGCTAAATCATGCTAATGAAAAAAAAATCAAAAACTAAAAAATTATCGTCAAAATCTATATCAAATCAAGCAAATCCGACTTATCGAAAATCTCAATATTGTAGTTCTAAATTTATGAGTTTCTTAACATTTTGCGTTCAAACTAAATAAATAAAATGTATGCGACCATAAAATCATGGGAAATGAAGAAGTGAAAGGTACAGACGCGCTGGCGTGATTCAATGGACGAGATGGCAATAAAAGAACATCACTATGCATCATCCAAGGGATCTTAAAAGGAATTGGTTGTACAGATTGCTTCCAATATCATCTCTATGGTCGGAGTTAATGATGAGCATGTGATGGTATAAGTTTTATCATCGACCACGAGTTTAGGGTTGTAAATATGGATCAAGACTTAAGAAAACAAAAGATAAGTTTTCATGCATTTATTCATGAATTCTTAATGCCGGCCATATTGATAATCTTTTAGTTTTGTTTCACTTTTCTTCCAACCATATTCGTTATTAAAAAAATCAATAAAATGCTCAGAATAAGAAAACGAGTTGGAAACTAAATTAACGCAGTTTAAGTTGCGTGACATAAGTCCATGGAAAGAGTAGCACAAGATTTAATTGTAGATTCAATGATATAATAAATATTACAATCACACTAAAGTCACTAAATATGTTTAGTCTTTTTCAACCTGTAGTTATATTTTATAATTTGCGAAATATTAAGTCCTCATAATTCCTTTTAAAATAATGTCTCAATTTAATAAAGGAATGATTCAAATCTCAACAGAAGATTTAGGAGCTCGCTTAAATCTCCTCTGTGCATCCTCAGAGCTCGCTTTAAGAGCTCTTCCTCTTCATAATTAAAGAGGAAATTCACTAGAAGGAGAGAGGAAACAATGAGTGGCTATCGTTAACAGACAATGCTATTGCAACATTATCCGTTGTTACCTTTCTGTTTTGTCCCTTTCTTGGGCGAAGTCGTCTTTTATGGTCAAGACCATCATGGTCTTTCTTTCTACTCTGGAAGCAACACTATGGCCATCAAGGCCATTAATAAGCCATCAAGGCATATCTTCTCATCCCTATGACATCATGAAATAGGCCAAGGTCTCTAGGTATGTTATGTCCCACTTACGAGTAACCGCACTCAAGCCTCAAGGGATTGCATATTAGAAGACGAACACAAAATTGATAATCTTGTTCTCGTGTCTAATGAAAGAAGTTGCGGTTCCTAGAATTTTTTACCAATTAGAGAGAAGAAGAGTCGTTGTCGATGAGGAAGTTGTGAAATATTTGTGCGACCAGCTTTTTAATATAAAATGCACATTTATGGCAATATCCATGTGGCGTGAATTAATTACTAAATTTTACTCTTAATTTAGTTAGTAATTAATTCAAACTCAGTTTTTTTTTTGTGATGATATTATGTGAAATTTTATGGAATTATTATAAATTAATGTAAAAATTTGAACGGTTAAATAGAGATGTGAACGGTTAACAGAGCGATTGAGGCGGAGCCCGGTGTCGGTGCCGGACGCAGGGGCAGAACAAAGAAGTGGAAGCTGCGACCAACAGCCAGGGAGGAAGGCGAAGAAGAGAGAGAGAGAGAGAGAGAGAGAGAGAGAGTGATGGGATGGTGGAGAGGGCTGCCTGCCGTAATTGGAGAGAGAGAGAGAGAGAGAGAGAGAGAGAGAGTGATGGGATGGTGGAGAGGGCTGCCTGCCGTAATTGGACCGCCAGTCCCAATTTCACCGCACACCGGGGTTGGACCCCTTCAGCAGAGAGAGAAAAGTCAAGGTCAATAAAGAGGAGAGAGAGAGAGAGAGAGACGGTGATGGGACGGTGGAGAGGGCTGCCTGCCCTGATTAGACCGCCTGTCCCAATTTGACCGCACACCGGGGTTGGTCCCCTTCAGCAGAGAGAGAGAAAAGTCAAGGTCAATAAAGAGGAGAGAGAGGGTGAGAAAAGTAAAGAGGGCAGAAGGGGCAGTGGCAATTCGGGAAAAAAAGGGAGAGAGGGGAAAGAAGAAAGAGGGAAGGAGAGAGAGAAAGGAGGGGGAGAGAAAGTGAGATGTTGCAAGAAGCACAAGGCTTTGAAAGTGCGAAGTGAGCTCCCATGGCGAACTCAGACATGGGAACGAGCAACAACAGTATACCGAGTGGTGAGTATCATGTCTTCTTGAGTTTTAGAGGACCTGATACTCGTCGTGGATTCACTAGTTTCCTCCACCGTGACTTGGTAGAGGCCGGAATTCGTGTTTTTATGGATGACAATGAGCTTCGAGTGGGTGAAAAAATTAGTGACAACCTTTTGCAAGCGATCAGCAATTGCAAGCTCTACATACCCATTTTCTCCGAAAACTACGCTTCCAGTCACTGGTGTCTCCGCGAGCTTGCGAAGATGGTGGAGGAGTCCTTTAAATCTAAAGAAGACGGGAAGGAGAAGGCCATATTGCCCATCTTCTACTACGTGACACCTGATGACGTGAAGTTGAAAACCAAGTTGTACAGCGAGGCCATATCGAATTTGGAGCAAAGGATGGAGGGTCAGAAGAAGAAGTTCAGCTCCGAGGAAGTAGAGACGTGGCGGCAGGCTCTCAATGAAGTTGATGGCATCAAGGGATGGGAGGCTACGAAACATCAAAGGTAATAATCCAACCATGATTGTGAAGATTGGTTTGTACAATCGAGCCATCATCCTTATAGAAATTCATAAATTACATTCCAACTCTTATTTTCCCCAAATTTAAACAAAATGTTTCAAATACTGCTTTTATATTATTAGATCACGAGATTTTCAAACTTTTTATGACCAAATAATTTCGTTTTCACCTAATTTCCATCATATAGATATTTGGCATTGCTTCATCTTTTTTTTTACTAGTTTGATCCATGTATCTATTAAGATTCTAATTGTATCCCAGATAATTCGATTAAGGAATTGTTGCCTTTGCAAAGTTCTTTTCCATGTCGAAAGTAATAAGAAAACCCACTATTTTAGGAGTCCATCAGACGTTTCTGTTCTTCGTTCTTCTACTCTTTTTTGCCAGAAATTTTGATTCTGCTACTTGATGTAGAAGATCAAGCATATATCCTCCTCTATTTCTTTAACTGAAACTTGTAATGGATGTTCACATTTGTAAGTCTTCATGTTCCCGAAGCATTGGGGTTGACGTTGTCGTGAACCAGACCAGGTTCTGAATGATTAAGTTGTAGATGGTTGGTCAACATGCAAATTTGTCAACTTTTCTTGATTGAAATTGTTGAACTTTCTGGCAGCGATGCGGATCTTATCAAGTCGGTTGTTGAGAAGGTTGTGATCAAGCTACAGACAAGACAAAGACAAGTGGACAACGATTTAGTTGGAATGGAGGATCATATAGCAGCCATTGACAATTTACTAGACATCGGGTCCCGTGATGTGCGGCTCATTGCTATCTACGGAATGGGCGGCATCGGCAAAACCACACTCGCTAATATAATCTACAACAGACTATTACCTGACTTTGGGAAAAACTGCAGCTTTCTTGACTCCGTGAGGGAAAAGGCAGAAAAAGAGGAAGGCTTGGTCAAGCTGCAAAGAAAATTATTGTCCGATATCTCTTATTCTGGAGTGCCTCGCGACTTTGGTGGAAGTGATGGTGGGATCAAAGTGATTGAAGAAACAATGTTGAAGAAGGTGCTAATTGTATTGGATGATGTCGATGAGGGCAACCAAATTCAAAAACTAATTGGAATGGATTTCCTGCATCCCGGTACTAGGATACTTGTCACCACTAGAGACAAGAGTGTTCTAAATATTAGGGGATTTAAATATAAATTCATGGAGCATGAAATGATGGGATTGAGTGACAAAAATGCACTTAAACTTTTTTCTAGGCTTGCATTCGACTCAATCTCTCCTCCTGCTGAGTATGACGCTCTTTCAAAAAGCATTGTCTCTTCTACAGGTGGACTACCTTTAGCTCTTCGAGCAATAGGTTCATCACTTTTTGGCAAGAGAAAGAAAGAAGTATGGAAAGAGTGGCTAGAGAAGCTAAGGAAATCACCTCATCATGCTGTCAAGGACAAGTTAAAGATCACCTATGATGCGTTAGAATTGGGTCAACAACAGATATTCCTTGATGTTGCATGCTTCTTTATCGGTCAGAATAAGACTGATCCAATGCACGTGTGGAAAGATTGTGGGTTTGGCCCTCACGATGCCATTGATGTCCTTATGAATAGGTGCATGATAGAAGTTTTAGACGGTGATATATTTAGGATGCACGATCAGTTTAGAGATCTTGGAAGGGCCATTGCCAAGGAAGAACGTACCAGGTTGTGGGATAGTGGCGATATAGACTACGAACGTACCAGGTTGTGGGATAGTGGTGATATACACTACGAACGTACCAGGTTCTGGGATAGTGGCGATATAGACTACGAACTAAGATCAACAGAGGTAAAATATGGCTAAATTTTGAGTAGAAAATTGCTTATAGCCTCGTCTTAATTAAGGATTCATGTTTTCGATTGTTTCGTTTTTTCCTTATCTTTTACGAAATAAAGTAGTGAGATATTGACAAATTCCTGCCTTTGCTCCTCATTGTCATTGGTAGGTCAAGGGAAGCATCCAAGCACTCTGTCGGCAGTGGGGGGCTGACACAACTGTCACTTCGGAGCAAATTAAGCGGTTCCCACATTTGCGGTTTCTATGGCTGCTTAACGTAATCTGCCAAGGCGACTTTACAGGCTGTCTTTCCGAGTTGAAATGGATCGATTTGCGTTACTTTTATCAGCCTTTTTACGTGCCTTTTAACCCGCCTTTAAAGGATCCTTCTTACCGTGAAGGCGAGAATCAACGTTTGGAGGCAACCACTTTGTTGCATCTAGAAAAAGCGGTTGTGGTGAATCTTTCTGGGTTTGATATCCCCGAAGATGTGTTCGAGGGCCTAATCAAGGTATGCCACTTTACCTCTCAGTCTAATATTCTCTTTCAATGAAGGACATAATTTGATGGTTTTATAATCTAATTTAATCATTTTGTGAGAGGAGTAGATGACATACAATATAAATCGAAAGCCTAAATCCATATTTATTTCTTGCTCTGTCCTGATGTGTCATTGGCTTTTGCAGGGGGCAGGGAAATTGAAGGTTCTCTCTGTTACATTTAATCGGTGGATACGTCGAATACCAGCCTTCTCCAAGGACTCATCTTTAGAGAAGTTGACTATTTCTGAGTTCGTTTCTTTGACGGAGATTGATCGCGCTATTGGGAAATTAAGGTGGCTCACCGACTTGACTTTTTACTTTTGTACTTGTCTTGAAAAATTGCCTGAAGAAATTGGAAATTTACGGAATCTACGGCACCTCTCCTTTAGTCGTTGTGGCTTGATTGAACTACCTGATTCAGTTTCGCAATTAACGTCGTTAGAGACGCTGGAGTTATGTTTCACGAAGATTACGAGATTACCGGATTCCATTGGAAGACTATCGAACCTGTCATATGTGGGTTTATCATCTACACTGATTGAAAGACTGCCCCGTACAATAAGTCAGCTTCTTCGCCTCCAAACACTGCGTTTGCGTGATTGTAATCAGATACAAGAATTGCCGGAGCTCCTCCCCGGGAGTTTGACCACTCTGTGCCTGAGTTCTGGGTCGTTGGTGACTGTGCCTAACCTCTCGGACCTTACTAATCTAGTTGAACTGGAGCTATCCGATGGCTTTATTACGGGCATACCAAGTACAATTCAAAGAGGCGACTTGCGGTGGATCGGGAGTTTATCCAAACTGAGAAAGCTGCGCTTATGCTGTTCAAATGTCCGTGCACCAACTACGGAGTTGGGTTCCCTTTCTCAGCTGGAAGAACTTGATCTATATGGACTAGGCGTGCCAACTTTGGAACAACTTCCGTCAAAGTTGATAGTTCTGAAACTCTACGACACTCAATGGAAACAAGTACATCTTCCTCCATCAGAGATTGTTCCATCAAGTTCAGAAGAATTGTTAGAAGACGAGGTGTTACGGAAAATTCAATTTTTAGAATCCCATGGAACGCCGGAGATGTCAGTTCGTCTACGGGAGGAGCCAGGGTGCAGTGAGTTACAAGCTCCCGAGCTAATTGATCATTGGAGGGGAGCCTTCCACTTCCCAAGCTCCCTAAAGTTGCTTCAAAAATTCAGTCTAAGCGGCTGCCCAAAGGTAAAGGATATTGAATTTGTTTCTATGTGGGAATCGTTGTCGGAATTTTATGTTGAGGGGTGCACTTCATTGAAAAGGTTAGTCGGTTTGTCAAACTTGAAGAACTTGACGTGGTTAACTCTTAAGCGGTGCCCGAGCCTACAGGTTGTTGAGGGCATTGATGAATTAGGGTTTTTGGGTTTCTTGAGAATTGAAGAGTGCATGTCAATGGGAATGATTTTTGATGCATCGAGCTCGAAAATACCAAATAAGTGCGTGATACTCATAAGTTCTAGTGGGGAGTTACCCGACTGTGGTTTTGGTTACTGTTGGAAGTCTTATAGAGAGGCGATCCTGAACGGAACAAAGCTAGCGCCGGACTCTGAGATTGAGACAACGGACTCTGTAACAGAAAGAGGGGAGCAAGCGCCGGACTCTAAGATCGAAACAAAGGATTCTGAAACACAAGCGAGGGATCCTCTCCAAGAAACGGTGCGCCTTCTTTCTATTCGCAGATCATCTCTGACTGCTTTATGACCCCCATTAATAGGCGGATTTTATTTAAAACGATTCAAAAATTTCACATCATGATTTTTTTTTCCGACCGTCTGATCGGACGGTTGGGAAGGGATAATGTCAACCTTGAGTTTATATCGGAGGCCCTCATTAATAGGGATAATTTTATAAAAAAAATTCAAAAATTTTATTTTATGAATATTTTTTTCAAATGTCTGATCTAATCGGACGGCTGGGAAGAGATAAGGTCAACCATGACTTTATGTCAAGGGATCAATAAGGGCCTTTATTAAGAGAAATTTTAGGTGCAAGAGACCTCAACTCACCGTATTATTTCTGTCTGCAGAACCAGGAAAACAAAGAGAAGAAACGGAAGAGAAAGACACAGTCGGCAAAACAAGGAGGAGGAAGAAAGTGGAGAAAACTTCTGAAAAAACCTTTGCAGAGTTTGTCTCGCCTTATTATTTCCTTCTGTAGAATCGGCAACATGAAGATGAGGAAAGAGAGAGCAAGAGGTTAGGTGAAAGAACAGGGAAAAGGGAGGGGAAGATGGGCCTAAAGTGGGATTTTAGGACCGAGGCAGCTAAGTCGATCTCAGATTGCGAATAGAATTGGGATTAGGGTTCTACTTCCTCTCTCATGCTGCTCGAGCAAATTGCTGTTGCTCGATCCTCGGCGGGCTTAAGTCTGTCGTACGCTGTCATCCCTCCTTTCCCGGGTTCCGTCGTCCGCCAGTATGAAGTTTGTCGTCCGCGAGCTTTGACTCTTGCGTCCGTGAGCTTCAAGTCCTTTAGTGCCACTTTTTTCACTCGCTCACATTTTCTTCTTCGGTGCCGCTCAACTGCAGGAATTTGGTGCTACATGAGGCTCCGGTGGTCACATCCATTAAGGCCATTGGTGACGGGAGGCATGGGCCTGAATCCAAGCTCTGGATCACCAGCTGATCCCTGAAGAAGAGCGACGAGTTATGTGGCGGTTGGTCTTTAGTTGAATGTAATCGTGTGGTTTATCCTTGTGTTGTTAAGCATGAGCGCAAGCTCTAGCTTCATATGGTAATAGCTGTGTAAGGGTCTGCTTTATTGTAATTGTTTTAAGGGTCTGCTTTCTTGTGATGGTTTGACTGTTTGAAAGCCTACTCTAGTTTTGTTGCTATGCTTCTATGAACTGCTCGATGGAGTGTATTCATGTGCTGCTGTGTTGTGCATCTGTTGGTTGGGGGTATTACAAGAATTATGTGTATTCGGTGAGCTGGACTTGAGATTAGAAAGTTACAATATTTGAGAAACAAAGTTTACAGCTTTGATGGAGTATGGGGATGTGAACTTTTGCAGTCGACCATCTGAGGCTCGAACCATTCCCATGAACGTTATTACAGATCGCATAAAGCTTTCTATATTGGATGTTGAGCATCTCCTCCCGAAGAGTTCGTCTATAAGTATATTTTAAGTGTTATAATGGTTGCTTTTTAATGAGTATTCACTCTCTTTATTAGCTGCGAAGAGCTCTCAATGATTAAAAATGAAGCAAACAAGGCTTCTCTTCTTGGTTGTGTCATACAGAATTAAATGGGATATCGAGGTTTCTTTCATATTTTGGGCAGTAGTGCTTCCCATTGGTAATCTGAGACCTGCTGCATATGGTTGAAGAATATAAAAGGTTGTGGGTTGGTTGCACAGGATGTGGCTAAAGAGACTGCTGTGAACTGCGCCCTGTCAAGAGACTTAGCTAGTATTTATCAACCATAAATAGTTTTATACAGCAAATGGTGACTGATTCATATCAGCATTTCTTTTTATTCTGTTAACGCTAATGCTAAGTTTCATAATTGGAGCGTAAAAGCTGATTACTTTCGAGTTATTTGTGCTTGTAGACTGACCACCATTTTCTCTGGTGTAAGAATGCTAAAAATCTAGAGTACAATTTCCTTTTTTAGCGTTCAACATCATGGCGAATGTCTCAAGTTCTCCATAAACACCAACTCAAAACTATTCTTTTTCTGAGTGCAACAACAACCCAAAACCCCAAATCAGTAAACTCCAACACCCTGAATAGTCCAGATAAGCAAAGTCATTTTCAGTAAGTGGCAAGAAGTGGGCAAGAGAACAAGAAGAAATTGTTAGAATATCACGCCTACCTTTTTGATGGACAAATATATGTACTTGACATTTTTATTACTGGTGAGCTCCCCCATCTGTCAATAAGAAACTACATATTTATGAACATGGAACTAAATCTTATACATGCCACCTTTGAACTCAGCTATTTAGATGCTAAAAGCATATTATTAAGAAGTTTCATAAGGTCATCAATGATCATGACAGTCTTATAAATTTAACAGATTCAGACAAACAAGCAAGTTTCATCACAAGTAATTCGACCAACAGCCACAATTCAGAAACAACTATGATATCCATTACCGAAATCTCACTTTCACCTTCTTATATTACTATCTATCTCGATTTCCAGAAGAGATCTACCTTATTTTCTCACAATCTGAGCAAGCAACGGTGCAGCCAGTTAAAGATCATCTAATCTGACGAAAACAGATCAAGAAAAATTAAATGCAGATCAAGTTATAGAGAAAAAGGAAAATCAAATTGAAGAGTAGAAGCAGCGTGTGCTGATCAAAAGTGAAGAAAACGCAGAAGTTTGGGGATGATTTTGCCATTCAGTCGGTCAAAGATGACTTTGGGTGAAAATGAAGATGCTCCTTGATTTCGCGGAAGATGAGATTCTTCTGACTCCCGCAGACCATCGTCTTTCTTTTGTTACAGGCGTTGATCTTCTGAGGAACAAAAAAATGCTCTTCAGTCCGCTGCACTATTGGTCCGCGGCTCCCCTGGTTTGCTGCCACCTCCACCGCTTCAAAAGTTGAAGCCAATCGAGCGGACTGCTATTGGAAGAGATTGCTTGTGCTGGTGATATCGCCCCTGGCAGTGGCCAGAGGTGCAGGGGACCCTGGTTAGGTGATATGTAAGGACAGAATAGTTGTACATTTGGTTTAATGGAATTATAATTAAGTTAATAGAGTTTTGGTTTAATTTCCCCAATTCTGTGTAACGTTATTTCTATGGATGTGCCTCTAAAAATCCCTATCAAAATAGAAGATTAAATAATAAAAGAGACGAAACTGTCAACATAGACATGTTTGGGTGGCATGTAATTTCGGCATGTCGTGTTACCCCATTGATCTCAACTTCCACCATTTACAGATTTCAAGCAAACTAAACAAGACATAGGGGAAATGATCACTCCATTTCGATGCCGTATTTTGCCCTTTGAAAAGAGAGACTAATCGTGAGTACACAGGTTTCAACACTAGTGTAATATCCCTTAGTCATCTTCCAGAGAAAGTGGGATGTTCTGCCGATAATTTTCTTTTAAGGGGACAAGAAGTCCTTTTAAGAAATCTTGTCCTTGATTCAGGAATTCGAAGAGCTTTCAGTTTTGCGACTCGATCTCCTCAAAACTGAGTTGTTTTGGCAGGGTATGATGCTGTTGTTGATTAGGGACGAGTTGGTGTTGCCTCCAACAAGATCAGACCTATTGATGCAAATACAAGACAGCTTTATGCGGGATGCTTTTTCCTTGTCCTATAGCTGAAGATAAGACTGACGTTCACAGGAAATGCATCTGGTTCCTTTAACCAGATTGATGCTTGGTAGAGAGAAGACCAAAAGGTTGTCTCATACAATGATTTGGGTTCTGTTTCATTGCCTAATCAACATTCTTGAACATGTTGCAGATCTTTGAAAGGGTGAAAATGCGGGGCTCCAGCAGTTGATCGATGTGCCTTATGCTTAGCTGCTCTTGAATCAAGACAACATTAGCCTTTTGAGTGTCCTTTCCCAAAGACAATCAAACCCTCCTTACTATAGCCGACGGGCAAAAATATCATAAAATTCATAAATCTATTGTGCCGGTAATAATTTAATTCTAAACATATTAATGGTACTAATTTAGTTTTAAATATTTTGACCTAATGCAATTCAATCCGTCTAGCTAATATTGGCCAGATGTTGCTCCTTGATATGTGTTATGCATAAACTTTAATGATATTTTAATATTTTTCTAAAGCCATGGGAGGTTGAATAACTAAAGGAGAGCCTCCCGGTTTGAGCCATCACCACCTTGTCCCAGATGTCCCCACTGTCACTTCCAAAAGACGAAGCCGATTAGGGGCTGTCGTACTGCAAAAGTTTCCAAATTCTGTTCTTGCTCCTAAAAATCATACTTGAACACTACCGACAGATTGCTGAACTCAAGCTTGCAGTGGTGTTATCGTTCTAAATTCCCTTATGAAGAAAATTTAATTATTATTATCCTCAATTTTTGGAGAAAAAGTATGTCCGAGCAATGAGGCAGCCTTTTGGGGCAATCCTTTGTCTAGACTTTACTTGTTTGGGCTGTTATAGACCTTGCAAGCGATATAATATTAGTTTTCCGTACCCAAAGAAAAAGTAGGGAAAATTTTGGAAAACAGAGAGGTATGATGCAAAGCATAAGGCAAATGTGGTGGCTAAACATGATGGACAGGGCTTTATAAGTCTATCTCCTCACTGTACTTCAGAAGCCTAGCTCCTCACGAGGCCCAGCATCATTGGGCCCTGTCATGCACTAGAAAATGCAGCTCAGGTGCACTGGGCCGATGTACACAGTCGGATTTTCCATAACTTTTGTCTTTTTCTTGGTCAAAATAACTTTTGTTTTTTTAACCTTTGGATATTCTACCCTTTTTCTTGAATTTTTTTGCAAGAAACACTACGAGAAGCAAGATCAACCCCTCCATTATCCAACTACAACCCTCAAGCAATACAGCCTCTCTTCAGTCCAACTTTTGAACCAAACCATATTGCAAGACCGTATTGTATAAATTATTGATATTTATAACTACTTCTACCATTTATACATGCAATAGCACATTTAAATAGGGTCAGTTTTAATTTTGTGTGAATCTACGAGCTGTCGTGAGTGTAGAATGTTGACGCATAAATTTTTTAGGTTGCACAATGTTTGCATCAATATTTACTACATTTAGATAATATCAACATTATGTTGGGGATCACATATTTACAACGCAGAAAATTTGAAATGTGCCTAAGAATTTCATTTCAATTAGCCTGTCGAGAATCTGAATTTGAGGCGACTCGCTAAATGAGTCATAAATTCATTGAACTTCCAAGTCCAAGCCTGCATGAGCCTGGCTCTTTTTCATGGGCTGGACCAAGTGGGGAAAGGAATTTTGCTGCACGTGTGAAAGAAAGAAGGAAAAAAAGAAGAAGAAAAGAAATAAAATCAAGCACGTGCGAGACCTTTTGTGTTAGTTCATGTGGATGGTTCCTCGTGTTTCGGTAAGCATAAGCATGGGAATTAGTAAAAAAAATTCATATGATGTAGTCCAATTTTGCCCACCGATCTTAGGGTGTGTTTGGTTTAGCATTCAGAGAAAGTCAATGAAAAAATGCAAACATCTTTAACCTAAAGGGTTTGGTGAAATACAAATAATCTTTGATAAAATACAATCGAAAAGTGTTTTGAGATACAATCTTGAGAAAATAATATTTGGTAAACATATATTTGCAAAGTTTTTCATTTTAGGTTTATTTGGGCCGAAATCAGGGTCGAAGGGGGCAGGTGGTGGAAAGGGGGGCCGGAGGGAGTTGCCAGAAGCAGCTGTTGAGGGCGGGGGGCAGAGTTGGAGTTGTGGGGGGTGGCAAAGGGTTGCAAGAGGGGGCGGGGAGACGACAATCGTGAAGAGAGGAGAGAGTTGGAGTCGTTGTGAGGCAACGAAGGGGGGAGTTACCGAAGGTTAGGGATGCGTGGTGGTTACAGGGGGAAGTCAGAGTTGTCAAGAGTCAGTAGAGGGGGAGTCATTGTAGGCTGGGGGAAACGACGGTTGCGGCAGGGTGAATTGGAGTCATCGGGAGATGGCTGAGGGGGGAGTCACTTGATGCGAGAGGTTGTGGAGGGAGAGCTGCGAGAGGTGGGGAAGTAGAATTCCAAAAATGTTACTTCTTAAAGAACCTCCAAAGCTGCAATTTCCTAAAAACTTTTAGAGAGATTTGGAGATGCAATTGTATCTTTTCAAAACCCTTCAAAAAAAAAAAATCAAACACCACTTGTTTAAATGTTAGGTGGCGTGACAGAAAGACGCGTGGGGTATAGAAAAAGGAGAGGGGAAGGACCCGAAAGCACCACATGAGTCCAAAAGGATGCAAGAAAAGCTAAACAAGTCAACCCTTTTCTGTTTTTGTTTAAAGAAAAATTATTAAGTTCTTTTTATTTTCATTAACATTTGGGAATGGAAATAATATTATGTGCAATTGTCGTAGGTGGCGTGAAAGACCTCCCAAAGTTGTTGGGAGTCACTTCAATCAATGTCCCCATCACTAGCCTATAAATAAATCCACTGCGACAGTCCAGAGAGAAGGACGGGGAAACTAACACCACGGTTTTGAAGAAAAGAAATGGAAATAGTCGCTCTTGTCTGAGTTGTGAGGGTCATGTTATGTTGAACTTCTAGTTGCCTTATAGATAAAATTAAAGCGACAATATTACTCTCTCGAAGGCGAGAGGGGGAGTTAGAGTCGTCGGGAGGCAGTGGAGATGGCGAGTCGCCGGAGACGAAAGGAGGCAGCAATTGTGGAGGGGAGTCGGAGTCGGAGTCATTGGGAGACGACGGAGGGGAGAATCACTAGAGGCGAGAGAAGGGGGAGGTCTCCTGAGGCGGGAGCGTGAGAAGGGGGAAGTTGACGGAGATGGGGAAGTAGTATTTTGAAAATGTTAGTTCTTAAAATTGCATTCTCCTAAAAGCTTTTACAGAATTTTGGAGATTCAATTGTATCTTTACAAAGCTCTTCATGAAAATGAATCAAACACCATTTGCATTGGAACAAGAGACTTTTAGAGCTTCAAAACTCATTACAACTGAACCAAACACATTATTAATTCAGTTTAGACCGGTATAGGAAAAATAATTTTATTTTTATTTGTAATGAATAGTTAATTTTGGCAATTATTATAGATGTATTCATTCACCGGTCATTTCGCATAGTGTGGATTAGTTTCGCTTTCGTTGATTACGTTCCGTTGCTTTATTTTTTTTTTCCTTGGCGTGCATTAACTTCGGTCTTGCAGGAAGTTGCAGGTGAAATTCCCATTGAACGTGGCCGCCGTGGCCACGAAGCTCGATCTTGTTAGCGTTCTCTCTCTCTTCCTCTGTTTCAATAGCGCTACATTTGCCTTTTCTTTTTCTTTTTCTTCTTTTGCGTTGCCACAGCCATGGAGCTCGAGCCCCAGCCGCCATGACCACGAAGATCGACCTTAATCCTAGAGGTTGGTAACCATGGCAGCTCCAGTTTCGAGCACACACGCATGGCATTTCTCTTGAGCACGAGCTCAAGGTCAAAGCAGCCATAGTTGTGGTCGAGGTCGAGATTTATATTCTCACAACTGCTATGGCCATGGATCTCGGGCTTGACCCAAGAGCTTGAGGTCAAAGCAGCCATGGTCACTTGAGCACAAGCTTGCGACCATGGTTGTCATAGCTCAAACGTGTGACCACGGTTACTTGAGCTCAAGCTCGCTGTCAAGCTTTGTGGCCGTAACGGCCGCAAGAAGAAAAAGCAAGCAGGGCAAACGAGGGAGATGGAGGAGAGAGGCCATGGCAGCTGCAAGGACGAAGAAGAAACGAAAGCACAGAGGAAAGAGGAGAAGGAGGAGAGAGAGAGTATAGTGGGACCACCACGTGCTGGTGACGTGCCGGAGGAGGTATTGAGTGAATAATTGCGCCGGGACCACCCACCTCCATAATTGTGCTCTATCATATTATTTATTTATTTAATATAAAGCTGTTGACTTTATTGACTATAAATTGAAAACTGCACAAGTTGCTTGTACCCGTTTTGGATGGTAAATGAGATTGAATTCAGATATCTGAAATGTCATATGGCGAACTTAGAGACCAGGTGAGACGATTGATCTTGCTTGGTGCAAAGTGAGCTCCTATGGCGGACTCAGAGAGAGGAACGAGCACCAACAGCACTCTAGGAGGTGAATACGAGGTCTTCCTGAGTTTCAGAGGATTCGATACACGTGATGGATTCACCAGTGTCCTCCACCGAGCCTTGGTAGATATTGGGATTCGTGTTTTCATTGATGACAGAGATCTTCAACTGGGTGAAAGAATTAGCGACGACCTTCCACGAGCGATCAACAACTCCCAGGTTTACATACCAATCTTCTCCAAAAACTATGCTTCAAGCCACTGGTGCCTTGACGAGCTTGTGAAGATAGTGGATAACACCTCGAAATCTAAAGAAGATGGGAAAGAGAAGGTGATATTGCCCATCTTCTACAAAGTGAAACCCGATGACGTGAAGTTGAAAACCGAATTGTATACGAAGGTTATCTCGAATATGAAGCAAAACAACGAGGGTCGAGAGAAGAAGTTCAGTAGCTCTGATGTTACAGAGACATGGCGGCAGGCTCTCAAAGAAGTTAGTGGCATCGCAGGATTAGAGCTGGAGAAATATGGAAGGTAACAATCTAACCAAGATTGTCAGAATTATTTTGTACAATCGGGCCATAGTTCTTGTAAAAAATCGTTAATTATATTCCGACCCTAATTACCTAAATTTTAACCGATAGTTCAAGTTCTTCTTTTATTTATTTATTTATTTATTTTAAATTAGCAGATTTCGAAACTTTTTCTGACCTAATAGGGTTATTATTATTTCATTTTTCACCTATTTGCCATCGTATAAAAATTTGGCTGTGCTTCATTACTTTTACACTAGTTTGATCCATGTATGTATAAAAGATTTCTATTGTATGCAAGAGACCTTCATCAAGAAACTATTGGCTTTGCAAAGTTCTTTTCCATGTTGAAAATGAGTAAATCTTCTATTAAAGTAATTCATCGGACGTTTATATTTTGATTATTCTCCATATAAAGATCAAATATTCTTCTTCCTCTATTTGTTCAACTTAAACTTGTCATGGATGTTCAAGTTTGTAATTCTTCATGTTTCCAAAGCTTTGGGGGCGACGATGAATTTTTATATACCCTAAACTCGATCGCATTGCCAACCGGTTACTTAGTAGATGGCTGGTCAACATGCAACTTTGTTACCTTTTCCCAATTGAAACTGTGCAACTTTGTGGCAGCGACGGAAATCTTCTCAAGGCGGTTGTTGAAGCAGTTGTCAGAAGGCTCGAGACAAGGCAAATTCGAGTAACCGAAGATTTAGTTGGATTGGATGATCAAATAGCAGCCATAAAAAAGTTATTAGACATCGCCTCTAGTGATGTGCGGCTAATTGGAATCTATGGGATGGGCGGCATCGGTAAGACAACAATTGCCATGGTTATCTCCAATCAACTACGTCCACACTTTGGAAAATATGTAAGCTTTCTTGAAGATGTGAGGGAAAAGGCAAAAACAAAAAAAGGCATGGTCAAGCTGCAAGAACAATTATTGACCGATATCTCTTACTCTAGAGTGGCTGACGAGATTTATAACATTGATCACGGGATCAAGAGGATTGAAGAAACAATTTGCAACAAGAAGGCACTAATTGTATTGGATGATGTTGACAACACCGAACATATCGAACAACTAATCGGAGAGAAATCTTTGTTTCCTGGAACTAGAATACTTGTTACTACTAGGGACAAGAGTGTTTTGATTAAAAGTAGAAAGCACACATTTCAGGAGTATGAAATGGGGCGGTTGAGCAAGAAAGACGCGCTTAAACTTTTCTTTAGGCATGCATTTGATGAAGAATCTCCTCCAGCTGATTACTACACTCTTTCAAAAAACATTGTCTCTACTGCAGATGGACTACCTTTAGCTCTTAAAGCAATAGGTTCATTGCTTTTTCATGAGAAAATAGAAATATGGGAAGAGTGCCTAGAGAAGCTAAAGAAAACACCTCATGATGAGGTCTTCGAAAAGCTAAAGATTACCTATGATGCCTTGAAGCCGAGTCAACAACAGATATTCCTCGATATTGCATGCTTTTTCATTGGTGAGAATAAGACTAATCCAATGTACATGTGGAAGGATTGTGGATTTTTCCCAAAGATGGACATTGAGGTCCTTATTAGGAGGTGCATGATAAAGGTTTCAGGCGATGACAAATTTCGTATGCACGATCAATTTAGAGATCTTGGAAGGGCCATTGCAAAGGAAGAATGTACCAGGCTGTGGGATAGGGGTGACATAAACAACGAATTAAGATCAACAGAGGTAAAGTATGGCCAAATTTTGAGTAGAAAATTGCTTATAACCTCTTGTTAATTAAGGATTCACGTTTTTGATTTAGGAGCTACTCTTCTGTTTCGTTTTTTTCTTCTCTTCTAAAATAAAGTAGTGGGATATAACAATTTTCTGCCTTTGCTCCTCATTGTCATTGGCAGACTAATGGAAGCATCCAAGCAATCCGTTGGGGGGCTCGCACAACTGTTAGTTCGGAGAAAATTAAACGGTTCCGAGATTTGCGGTTTCTGTGGCTAGATGAAGTAGTCTGCCAAGGTGACTTTACGGGTTGTCTTTCCGAGTTAAAATGGATCAATATGCGTTACTTTTATGATACTATGGACCATGAAGGCAAGAATCAAAGTTTGGAGGCAACCAATTTGTTGCATCTAGAAAAAGTGGTTGTGGTGAATCTTTCTGGGCTTGATATCCCAGAAGATGTGTTCGAGGGCCTAATCAAGGTATGCCAGTTTCCCTTTTAGTCTAATATTCTCATTCAATGGAGGACAAAGTTTGATGGTTCTATAATCTAATTTTCTCATTTTGCGAGAGAATCAGATAACATATGATATGAATTGGAAGCCTAAATCCATATTTATTTCTTGTTATGTCTCGATGTGTCATTGGCTTTTGCAGGGGGCAGTGAAATTGAAGGTTCTCTCTGTTGCATTTAATAGGTCAGTACGTCAAATACCAGCCTTTCCCAAGGACTCAACTTTAGAGAAATTGACTATTTCTTTTTTCAATTCTTTGACAAAAATTCATCGACCCATTGGGAAATTGATGTGGCTCACCGACTTGACTTTTGACTTTTGTCTCCAACTTGAAAAATTGCCGGAGGAAATTGGAGAGTTACCAAATCTGCGGCACCTCTCTTTTAGGCATTGTGGCTTGATTGAACTCCCCGACTCAGTTTCGCAATTAACGTGGTTAGAGACGCTGGATGTATCATTCACGAAGATTACTAGATTACCGGATTCCATTGGTAGACTATCAAACCTGTCATCTATCGATTTGACATTCACACCGATTGAACAACTTCCCGGCGCAATGAGCGAGCTTCTTAGTCTCCGAACACTGCGTTTGGGTAATTGTCATCGGATACAAGAGTTGCCGAAGCTCCTCCCCAGAAGTTTGACCATTCTATGCCTGAGTTCTACTTCGTTGGTGGCTGTGCCTAACCTCTCGGACCTTACTAATCTAGTTGAACTGGACCTATCCGATGCCTCTCTACCATGGTCCAGATCAGATACAGTTCAAAGCGGCGACTTGCAGTGGATCGGGAGTTTATCGAAACTGAGAAAGGTGCACTTGTGCTTTTCAAATGTCAGCGCACCAACTACAGAGTTGGGTTCTCTTTCTCAGCTGGAAGAACTTGATCTATCTGGACTAGGTGTGCCAACTTTCGAACAACTTCCGTCAAAGTTGACAGTTCTAAGACTTTACAACACTCAATGGACACAAGTACGTCTTCCTCCATCAGAGATCGTTTCATCAAGTTCAGAAGAATTGTTGGAAGATAAGGCGTTCCGGAAAATTCAATTTGTAGAATCCCATGGAACGTCAGAGACGTCAGTTCATCTACGGGAGGAGCCGGGCGGCAGTGAGCTACAAGCTCCCGAGTTGATTGATCATTGGAGGGGAGCCTTCCATTTCCCGAGCTCCCTAAAGTTGCTTCAAAAATTTAGTCTTAGCTGCTGCCCAAAGGTACACGATATTGAATTTGTTTCTACGTGGGAATCATTGTTGGTATTGTCTGTTCAGGGGTGCACTTCATTGAAAAGTTTAGTCGGTTTGTCAAACTCGAAGAACTTGACGAGTTTAACTCTTGACCGGTGCCCGAGCCTACAGGTTGTCGAGGGCATTGACGTATTAGAGTCTTTGTTTGCGTTGAATATTCATGAGTGCAGATCAATGGGGATGATTTTTGATGCATCGAGCTCAAAAATACCAAAGTACTGCATGACACACATAACACGTAGTGGGGAGTTACCCGACTGTGGTAATACTTCATTCACTTGGGAGTCGTACAAAGATGCGATTTTGAATGGAATAAAGCTAGCGCAGCCCTCTGGAATTGAGCTAACGGACTCTGTAACAAAAATAAAGGGGCAAGCGCCGGACTCTGAGAGTGAAACGAAGAACTCTGAAACAGAAACAGGGGATCCTCTACAGGAAACGGTGCGCCTTCTTTCTCCCCGTAGACCGTCGCGGTTTCTTCTGCTGTACTTGCTTTCTATTTCTGCTTTATTCTAGCCAAGAGAGAGGATAAGCTGATTCTAAAACGTGCAACCAAGAACAATCTCATTAGAACACCCTAGAATTCTTATTGCGAGTCACCGTACGCTGTGTGTGTGTGTTTGTGCGTGCCAACTTCGATGGTGAGGTAGGGGATATTACATCCCTCGCCATCAAATAACAAAAGGGCCTTTCTTAAGAGAAATTTTTGGCGCAAGAGACCTCAACTCGCCTTATTATTTCTTTCTGCAGAACCAGGAAAATAAAGAGAAGAAACAGAAGAGAAAGACACAGTCGGCAAAACAAGGAGGAGGAAGAAAGAGGAGAAAACTTCAGAAAAAACCTTTGCAGCGTTTGTCTCACCTTATTATTTCCTTTTGTAGAACCAGGAACACGAAGAGAAGGAAAGAGAGAGCAAGCCGGTCGGCAAAAGAACAGGGAAAAAGGAGGGGAACAGGGAACAGGGTCGGAGGTGCAGGGGACCCTGGTTAGGTGATATGTAAGGACAGACTAGAGAGATACGGAGGTGTTGAATAGTTGTACATTTGGTTTAATGGAATTATAATTAAGTTAATTGAGTTTTGGTTTAATTTCTCCAATTCTGTGTACCAATATAGCATAATGTTATTTCTATGGATGTGCCTCTGACATCACTTTTTAGCACCTATAGATACCTGTCAAAGCAGAAGACTAGATAATAGAAGAGACAATACTGTCAACATACACATGTTTTGGTGGCAAGTAATTTAGGCATGTCGTGTTACTCCATTGATCTCAACTTCCACCATTTACAAATTTCAAGGAAGACGGGGAAAATAATCTCTCCATTTCGATGTCTTATTTTTGCCCTTTGAAAAGAGAGACTAATCATGAGTACGCAGGTCTTCACACTAGTGCAATCTCCTCATAACACGACCTTTGGTTATTATTGGAATATGTGAGATCCTAAAATCAAGCAGTGAAATTAGATCCTGATTTATTGTACCAATTTGTATCAGAATTATTCACTTTCCTATTTCAGTGTACACAATGTATAGCATATAAGCACATATACAATCATAACAAAAGATAGAACACAAGAAATTAGAGTGTTTCTTCCCTATTTCTCCTTTGTTCTTCTTTTCGTGACATGGTACTAGAGTTAGGGTTGCTAACAAGTCTGAACACAATAGTTATACTAGAGAGTTACGGGTTGTTGCCGCTTCGACCTAGGCCTGATGTGTGAGGGGAAGATTGTTGATGTTGTTCCACATCGATTGAAGAATGCGTTGATGGACGATTTCAAGATACAAACTTTCAAAGGGATGTCTTTCACTAACGAAAGTGGCATTGGACTTTGGGCGTTTGAATTAAAAAACTTCATTTTTTATGTCTTATGATAAACATCATTTTCTCCTTTCTCGATGTAAATCACTAATTCTTCTTTTTGTAAACTTGTAACTACAAATTGAAAGGTGTAGTTGCGGTGAAATTATCTCTTCGTAACTTTCATCGAAATCCTGTGAGTCACACAATACATAACTTTCAAAGTGATGTCTCTCCCTAACAAAAGTGGCATCAAGCTTTAGGCGTTCAAATTAATAATTTCATCTTTTATATCTTATAATAAACATCGTTTTTCTCTTTTCCAATGAAACACACTAATTATTCTTTTGTTGATTTTGGAAGGAGCGTGATCCGGTGGAGAAGCTATTAAGGCTCTTTTTTTTAAGAATAAATGATTTAGAAAATATTTTTCTAAAAGTGTTCTGTCATAAAAATAAATGAACAAATATATTTTCATCATTTATAAAAATATTTATAGACAAATTAATATCTATAATCAAAACATTTTATATTGATTTATTATTTAATCAATACATGCAATCTTTTTTTAAATAATGCTTTCCATATAATTAATCTTTCGTGAAACAAATAAAACCATATTTCTTAGTAAGTAATTTTCTAGTAAAATAATACTATTTTTTTAGTATTTGTTAGTAAAAATTACTAGAAAATATTATTATCATTTTGTAATAAATTATAATTTTCTAAATAAAACATACATAACTTGGGGAAAAATTATCAAACTTACTTAAATAGATATCGGCCGTCCAATTGGCATAATAAGCACTGATGTGGATGAGTTTTTAATAAGGAATCGAATTTTTAATAAGTATTTTTATTTTACATTTATTTTTTATTGTTTAATACTTATTTTACTTTTTTCTTATTTTCTTTCTTCCTTTGTTGGTTGCCAAGCTTTGATAATGGCTGGTGATTGGCCTCAAGAGAGAGATGATCTTGCCAATTTCAAGCGAGGCTCCAGCTCATCGATAAAGGCATGGATTAATATTTAATTCTCTAACATGGTGGGTAAGGCGGAGCTCGGTGCCAAACACAAAAAAAGTGACCTTGGAAATTTATGAAAAAAGGTCATATTGACCTTAAAATCTTTCCAATTCAGTCCTAAACTTTTTGAAAACTTGCCAATTCAATCATAAACTTTTTGAAATCTTATAATTTCAATTTTAACCTTTTGAAATATTGCCAATTTGACCTTGAAAATTTCAAGTTTTATAACTGAATAGGCAAAAAAAAAGTTTATGACTAAATCGGTAAAGTTGCAAAAGATTTATGACTTTTTCGACAAATATCCCTAATGTTCCCATGAGGTGTTTCTAGGTCAAGTTAGTGTATCAGTCCTACTGGAGACGACCATAGTTATGATATACGATTGCCATAATTTTGGAAGGATTGTTGTTTTATACATAATTTGTGCAAAGTTTAATTCGTATAAACCTTCATAAATTGTTATGTGTATCTTGAATACTATTCTTGAAAAAAATATTTATTCAAGTTTAATCCCAATTTCTTTTACTCATTACCTCCAAGTGTCAAGCTAACCATCCGGTAAATGGAGCTAATCTAATGCACACGGTACTTGGCATGTATAGGTCGGTGTTAATTGAGTTGAATGATTTACATGCTAGTATTGTAAATGAGTGTCGACAAGTCATCCTCTCGAAAACATGCACCAATTTGGTCAATAGTCAAATCAACGAATAACGTCACGAAAAACATATATATATATATATATATATATATAAAGCTAGCCTAAAATAAATCATTACGGCTAGGCTCTATATGATTTTCATTACTGCTAACACGACCATTCAAATACCAAAGGATAATATTCATAGGGTTTTTCAATTTTTCATGAAAAATATTATGAATGCTCAATATGAAAACTAATTTTGATAAATCATGCTAATGAAAAAAAATCAAAAACTACAAAATTATCGTCAAAATCTATATCAAATCAAGCAAATCCGACTTATCGAAAATCTCAATATTGTAGTTCTAAATTTATGATTTTCTTAAATTTTGCTTTCAAAACTAAATAAATAAAACATATGTGACCATAAAATCATGGGAAATGAAGAAGTGAAAGGTACAGACGGGCTGGCGTGATTCAATGGACGAGATGGCAATAAAAGAACTTCACTATGCATCATCCAAGGGATCTTAAAAGGAATGGGTTGTACAGATTGCTTCCAATCTCATCTCTATGGTCGGAGTTAATGGCGAGCATGTGATGGTATAAATTTTATCATCGACCACGAGTTTAGGCTTGTAAATATGGATCAAGACTCAAGAAAACAAAAGATAAGTTTTCATGCATTTATTCATGATTTCTTAATGCAGTCATATTGATCACTTTTAGTTTTGTTTCACTTTTCTTCCAACCATATTCCTTATTTAAAAAAATCAATAAAATGCATAGAATAAGAAAACGAGTTGGACACTAAATTGACGCGGTTTAAGTTGCGTGACATAAGTCCATGGAAAGAGTAGCACAAGATTTAATTGTAAATTCAATGATATAATAAATATTACAATCACACTAAAGTCACTGATATATATTTAGTCTTTTTCAACCTGTAGTTATATTCAATAATTTGCGAAATATTAAGTCCTCATAATTTCTTTTAAAATAATGTCTCAATTTAATAAAGGAATGATTCAAATCTCAACAAAAGATTCAATCGAAATATTTCGCGTAGTTTCACCAAAAGAAACTCTATTAATCAAACTTCACTAGAGGAACTCTCGGCATGCTTTTTAACATGCTCTGTGTAGTTTCCTTGCTGCCCATGACATTGAGAGCTCTTCCTCTTGGTATTTAAAAAGGAAATTCAGCAGAAGCTATTAAAGAAGAAGAAGGGAACAGTACCCATCCTCTCTCTTTTCTTCTTGTCTTCACGTCTCTTTCCTCTCTTTTCCTCCTTCTTTTTGACTTTTTGACCCTTTTTTTTTATCCTCTCTCTCTCATTCTCTGCAAAGCCTCGTCCAATCCCACTTTTACCTGCTCCATCCCTTCCATTAACTCTCTGCAGACCTCTTCTTTTTTATTTTTTATTTTTCTATTTTTTAAATTAGTATTTTTCAGTCTTTTCCGCCAAGTATTTTCAGCCAACCCCTTTTTCTTTCTTTCTTAATTTAATTGATTTTTTACTCTTAATTTAATTAGTAATTAATACTTATAAAGTTTTTTAAGAAAATAAAAAAATTAATTTCTAGTTAATAACAATTTTCTCAAAAATTAAACTAAAAATAACATATTGGACGAGCAAATTTAGGTGTCAACAAATATAATCAAAGAATGACATAAATATTAATGCAAAATTTTGATCAGATTCATTTAATGCACTTTCACGAACAAAATGAGTCAAACGTTTAAGAGGAAATTTTCAATCTCTTCCATGCATCCTCAGGGCTCGCGTCAAGAGCTTTTCCTCTTCATAATTAAAGAGGAAATTCATTAGAAGGAGAGTGGAAACAGAGAGTGGCCCTCGTTAAAAGACAATGCTATTGCAACTTTCTCCGTTGCTACCTTTCTGTTTTGTTCCTTTCTTCAGCAGGCGAAGTCGTCTCTTTTGGGAAAAACTGCAGCTTTCTTGACTCCGTGAGGGAAAAGGCAGAAAAAGAGGAAGGCTTGGTCGGGCTGCAAAGAAAATTATTGTCCGATATCTCTTATTCTAGAATGCCTTGTGACTTTGGTGCCAGTGATTACGGGATCAAAGTGATTGAAGAGACAATCTTGAGGAAGGTGCTAATTGTATTGGGCAACCAAATTCAAAGACTAATTGGAGTGAATTTCCTGTATCCTAGTACTAGGATACTTGTCACCACTAGAGACAAGAGTGTTTTGAATATTATGGGATTTAAATATAATTTCGAGGAGAGTATGAAATGACAGGAATGAGCAACGAAAATGCACTGGAACTTTTTTGAATTTAAAGTATTCTTTTGTTCTTGAAGTGGTGGTGGATATTTTGAAATCCTTCTAACTCGATGCAAAACTATGGCAAATATTGAAAAGCTCAAATTCACATCCTGTAAGTGGGTGAAAGTATTTATCTGTTTTGGTACCTTGACATAAAAATGCACCTCTAAGTCAAGGTCTCACTAATGCAATTACAGGATGAAATGTGTAATGCAAAGATATAGCAAATGCATTGATTTTTGTTCGTTATCATTTGCATGAGAGCCTAAAGTTTCAATATTTATCCATTCGAGATCCTTAGATCCTGTGGAGAAGGTTGAATGATATGTATGATTATATATCAAAATCGTCATCCTTAAGCACAATATGGCTGGCAAAATATCAAATTACAAGACTTTAAATTAGTGTCAGATTATAACTCTGTTTTTATTTAATATTATTTCTCGGCTCAAGTTGTGCGGTATTAATTTCACTGATATAGAATTATTAGAGAAAACTTTCTCCACCTTTCATACTTCGAATATTGTATTGCAACAACGACACTAGCAGTGTCAATTTGCCGCCTACTTTGAATGAATTTATGTGCTCCTCACTGCTAAAAAAAGCTAATGAATTGCTGCTATAAATTAATGATCTAAGACCTGGTAGCTCAAAAAGTATTTCTTGAAGCACATGCTAACTTTGAAAATCATATTGGTCATTTTAAAGGCTATAAGTTCAAGCATGATTACAATTCTCAAAGGGATAACAGAAAATTTAACTGCCCTAGGAAATCTAACTTTGGCCTGAATCATGAAAAAGAAAAGAAGCCAAAGAAGGTTACTAATGAAAGTATGAGAGGCAATTTATATGGATGTGTTATTATTATGATGCATTCGGATAAATTAATTGTGATTTTATCTATTTAAACATGTTTTAGAATAATCATAAATGATTTAAACATGTGGAAACGGATGCTTTTAATCCAAGAGTTCAAAAGCATAAAGAAAAAACCTAAAAGTATTTAGGCGCGTGAAAAAGGTCCACCTCCATAATTGTCCTCCACCTCCATAATTGTCCTTCATTTTGTTGTTTTTCATGAAGTCATCAACTTTATTGACTATGAATTGAAAGCTGCAATTGCTATGAAGTTGATTGGTTGTAACTTTCAATTAAATGGCATGAGTCATGTAACATAAATATCCAAAATGATGTCTTTTCCTAACGAAAGGGGCATTGGGCTTTGGGCGTCCAAATCAAGAATTTCCTCTTTTATATCTTATGATAAACATAATTTTCTTCTTTTCCAATGTAATGCATTGATTCTTCTTTTGTAAGTTTCTAAAGGAGGATTATCTTGTGGAGAAGCTATTGATGTTTCGTTTGTTTTGTAAAAAATAAATAATTTAGAAAATATTTTTTCAAAAGTGTTCACTTATAATAATAAAAGAATATTTTCTTCATTCATGAAAATATTTAGATATAAATATTATTGTTTTGACTAAATATTTTCAAGCAAAACATGCAATCACTTTTAGAATAATGTTTTCAAAATCATTTATTTTATTCATGAAATAAATGGGACCATATTTTTCGGGAAGTCATTTTCTAGTTAAATGACAATATTTTTCAGCATTTGATTGAAACTAAAGAATTCTACTAGTAAATATTTTTGTTGTTTGGTAAGGAAAATAGAATTTTCATAATAAACATACACAATATGAGCAGAAAATTTACCAAAATTACTGAAATGGATGTCAACTGTTCAATTGGCACAGTTAGCGCTCGTGAATGATTTTCTTAAAACAAATAGAAATTTTAATAAGTATATTACTTTTATGTTTATGTTTATTATTTATTATTTATTTTATTTTTCTCTTCTTCTCTTTCTTTTCTTTCTTCCTTCACTGGTTGCCAAGCTTTGACAATGGCCCATGATTGGCCTCAAGAGAGAAACGACCTTGCCAGTATTGATGAGGCTCTAGCTCTTCTACTCGGGTGAGTTCTAGCTTGCTTGAGGCTGGCCCTCTCTGTGGCCGATCGTTGGCCATCATCAAGGCATAGCAACCAATGGAAAAAAAAAATGAAAGAGAAAAGAAGTAAAAAATAATAGGAGAATTAAATGTCAGAAAATGAGAAAAATATTTTTCTTAAAATCATTTCCATAAAACAAATCAAGCCTATGAATATAATAAAAGCTTTTCCCATTAATGAACATAATGTTATTGTTGCTAAAATGACCAATCCAAAAGAATGACTAAGATTTGATGAACAATGAGTTGGGCACTCAAAAAGAACTAGCGAAAAATCAGGCTCTCATACATATACATGGTTGGTCGTCATACGAATTTGTCATATTCTCTGAATTGAAACTATTCAACTTTGTGGCAGCTATGGGCATTTTATCAAGTTGGTCGTTAACAAGGCTATGATTAGGCTCAAGAAAAGACAAGTATAAGTGACCAAAACTTTAGTTGGAATGGAGGATTGAATAGCAGCCATATTAAATTATTAGACATCGAATCCAATGGTGTATGGTTCATCAAAATTTATTAGATAGATGATTTTGGTAAAACAACTCTTGTCAATATTTTCTTCAACCAATTATACACTCGCTTTGGAAAAACTAAAAGTTTCTTGATGATGTGAGGGAAGCACCAAAATACAAGGGCTTAGTCGAGCTATAAGAATTTAAGTATATAATTGAGATTATAAATTGGCGAGTTTGAGTGACAAAGACGCACTTGAACTTTTTTGTAGGCATGACAACTCTCCTCGAGCCAATTACCATGCTCTTTGAAAACGCATTGTCTCTTGTGTAAATGAATTTCCTTTAGCTCTGAAGCGATAGGTCCAAGCACTGATCTTTTTTACTCTCCTCCCTTCTCCTCTTCCCTCGACCCGTCCCATCCCCTCTTTTCTTCTTATCTTCACGTCTCTTCCCTCTTCTTTTACTTTTTCGTTTTGACTTTTTGACCCTTTTGTCTTTTTACTCTCTCTCTCTCTCTCTCTCTCTCTCTCTCTCTCATGTTCTGCAAAGCCCCGTCCAATCCCACTTTTACCTGCCCCATCCCTTCCATTAACTCTCTGCAGAACTCTTCTTATTTTATTTTATTTTTTTTTCGATTTTTATAAATTATAATTTTTCAGCCTTTCCCGCCAAGTATTTTCAGCCAACCGCTTTTTCTTTGTCTTTTTTTCTTAATTTAATTAATTTTTTAGTCTTAATTAAATTAATGATTACTTTTTTTGAATTTTTTTTCAGAAAATAAAAAAATATAATTTCTAGTTAATAACAAATTTCTCAAAAATTAAACTAAAAATAACCTATTGCACCAACAAAATTAGCTGTCAATAAACGTAATTAAAGAATGACATTAATATTAATACAAAATTTAATCAGCTTCATTTTATGCAATTTCACAAAGAAAATGAGTCAAACGTTTAAGAGGAAATTTTCAATCTCCTCCGTGCATCCTCAGAGCTCGCATTAAGAGCTCTTCCTCTTCATAATTAAAGAGGAAATTCACAAGAAGGAGAGTGGAAACAGTGAGAGGCCGTCGTTAAAAAACAATGCTATTGCAACTTTCTCCGTTGCTACCTTTCTATTTTGTTCATTTCTTCAGCAGGGCGAAGTCGTCTCTTTTGGTCAAGGACCATCATGGTCTTTCTTTCTACTCTGAAAGCAACACTATGATGGTGGCATCGAGGCCATTGATAAGCAATCACAGCATATCTTCTCACCCCTCTTTAACAGAGAATGCGCGTTCATGATTCTCATCCGCACTGATTTGATTTAATATTCTCAAACTCGGAATATGTTTCAACATTTATATAATTTCATTTGGTTGAATGTCTAGACCCCCACCAACTACAACATGCTCACATTCTATTGTTGTCAATGAGGAAGTTGTGGAATATTTCTACAACCAGCTTTTTAATATAAATGCACATTTATGACAATATCCATGTGGCTGAAGGTAATTAATTAAGAAAAGAGGTAAGTCTTAAAGGCAAAGAGATCAAAACAAGAATTCCATATTGAGTAGTAAGTATATGCCAGTACTTGGGTGGAGCAATTTTTACAGTGAATGTAGCAAATAAATTTTATAGTTATCCAAAGTGTCAAGTGTGATTATGAGAGGGGTTCTTTAGGAATACTTTGCTAGTATGTAATTTATATAGATATATTATAATTTTATCTATACACATATGCTTGACTACAGACATAGTTATAGAATTATGATAAATGATTTAAATGTTTGAGAATCAAAATTTTTTTATTCAAAACATCAAAAGCACAAAATGAAAGCACCAAAAAGGTGTACCTCAATAATTGTCCGTCACCTTATCTTTTAAAAAGCCATTGACTTTATTGACTATAATTAGGATAGAATCGCCTATCCATAACACTCTCTTTTTGAAATTCATGAGTCATGCGATACAAACATCCAAAGATGATGTCTTTCACCGACAAAAGTGGCATCGGCCTTTGAGCGTTAACGTCAAACTTCCAATCCTTTTTGTCATTTATATCTTATGATAAGCATCATTTTCTCTTTTTCTAATGTAACGTATTGGTCTACTCCTTTTGTAAATCTCTTAAGGAGGTTGATATGTTGGAGAAGCTAATCACACTTAGAATGTAATAAAAGTTCTTCCCATTGAAGAATGCAATGGTATTGTTGCTTAAATTTCCAATTCAAAAGAGCGGCTAGAATTTGTCATATAAATAGGAACAAAATCAAGCATCGATACATGTAGATGGCTAATTAACATAAAAATTTGTCGCCATTTTTCAAATGAAAAATGTTCAACTTTATGATAGCTACCGGAATATTCTTATCAAGTCGGTTGTTAAGTCGGTTGTGGTCAGGCTCAAGACAAGACCAAGTGATAAAGGATTTATTCGGAATGGAGGATCGACTAATGGACATGAACAAATTATTAGACATTAACTCTAGCTATTCTCTGAAATTTACGGGATGGGCTACGTCGATAAAACAACACCCGCCAAAATTATCTCTAACTAGTAGCTATGTTCCTCGCTTTGGGAATCTGTAGGGGGCCGCCTGCCCCAATTGGACTGCACGCTGGGGTGGGTCCCCTTCGCCAGAGACTGAAAAGTCAAGGTCAATAAAGACGAGAAGGGGCAGCGGCAATTCGGGAAAAGGAGGGAGAGGAGAGGTAAAAAAGAAAGAGGATAGAGAGGGGAGGAGAGAGAGGAGACGGCGCATGGGGAAAAGGGAGAAGAGCGGGAGAGAGAGTGAGATGTTACTACATATCTCGCTCACAGAATATTTAAATGGTCCCTTGGAAGTCTAAAAAGTCCTGGTGTCTTTAACTCCAAAATGCTCTACTTGCATCGAAGAACCACAAGTCTTTGCTCATCATTCCAAGTGAGAAGTGAGCTCCCATGGCGAACTCGGAGATAGGAACGAGCAACAACAATATACAGAGGGGTGAGTATCAGGTCTTTCTAAGTTTTAGAGGGCCTGATACTCGTCGTGGATTCGCGAGTACCCTCCACCTTGCCTTGAAAGAGACCGGGATTCGTGTTTTTGTGGATGACGAGGAGCTTCGAGTGGGTGAAGAAATTGGAGGTAATCTTTTGCAAGCGATCAACATTTCCAAGCTCTATATACCCATTTTCTCCGAAAACTACGCTTCCAGTCATTGGTGCCTCCGTGAGCTTGCGAAGATGGTGGAGAATTTCAAAAAATCTAAAGAAGACGGGAAGGAGAAGGCCATATTGCCCATCTTCTACTACGTGAAACCTGATGACGTGAAGTTGAAAACCAAGTTGTACAGCGAGGCCATATCGAATTTGGAGCAAATGATGGAGGGTCAGCAGAAGAAGTTCAGCTCCGAGGTAATAAAGACATGGCGGGAGGCTCTCAATGAAGTTGATGGCATCAAGGGATGGGAGGCGGAGAAATATCCAACGTAACATTCTAACCATTGATTGTGAAAATTGGTTTGTGCAATCGAGCCATAATACTTATAGAAATTCATTAATTGCATTACTCTTATTTTCCCCAAATTTAAACAGAATATTTCGAATACTTCTTTTATATTTTTAAATCACAAGATTTCCAAATTTTTTTAACCAAATAATTTTGTTTTTACCTAATTTCCATCATATAGAATTTTGGCTTTGCTTCATCTTTGTTTTTTTATACTAGTTTGATCTATGTATCTATCAAGATTCGTATTGTATCCTGGAGAATCTGATTAAGGGATTGTTGCCCTTGCAAAGTTCTTTTCCAAGTCGAAAGAAATAAGAAAACCTACTATTTCAGTAGTTCATCAGATGTTTACATTTTTTTTGGTTCTTCTACTCTTTTTTGCCGGAAATTTTGATTCTGCTACTTGATATAGAGATCAAGCGTATATCTTCCTGTATTACTTTAACTCAAACTTGTAATAGATGTTCAAGTTTGTAAGTCATCATGTCCCCAAAGCATTGGGGGTGACGTTGCATTTTTATATATCCTAAACTCGATCATGTTCCCAATGGTTACGGTGTAGATGGTTGGTCAACATGCAAATTTGTCACCTTTTCTCGATATAAATTGTTCAACTTTCTGGCAGCGAAGGGGATCTTATCAAGCTGGTTGTTGAGAAGGTTGTGGTCGAGCTACAATCAAGACATAGACGTGGGACTAAAGATTTAATTGGAATGGAGTATCAAATAGCAGCCATAGACAGTTTATTAGGCAACGAGTCTAATGATGTGCAGCTCATTGGAATCTACGGAATGGGTGGCATCGGTAAAACAACACTCGCCAATATTATCTTCAAGAAACTAAGTCCACACTTTGGGAAACACTGCAGCTTTCTTAAAGATGTGAGGGAAAAGGCGAAAGAAGAGGAAGGCTTGGTCGAGCTACAAAAAAGATTATTGTCCGCTATCTCTTATTCTGGAGTGCCTCGTGAATTTGATGATAGTGATGTTGGGATCACTGTGATTGAAGAAACAATTTTCAAGAAGGTGCTAATTGTATTGGATGATGTCGATCGGCGCGACCAAATTCAGAAACTAATTGGAGTGAATTTTTTGTATCCTGGTACTAGGATACTTGTTACAGCTAGAGATAAGAGCGTTCTGAATATTAGGGGATTTAGCTATAAATTCAAGGAGTATGAAATGATGGGATTGAGTGACGAAAATGCACTTGAACTTTTTTCTAGGCATGCGTTCGATCAAGACTCTCCTCCAGCTGATTACTACGCTCTTTCAAAAAGCATTGTCTCTACTACAGGTGGACTACCTTTAGCTATACGATCAATAGGTTCATCGCTTTTTAGTAAGACAAAGAAAGGATTGTGGGAAGAGTGGCTAGAGAGGCTAAGGAAATCACCTCATCAAGATGTCATGAGACTGTTAAAGGTTACCTATGATGCATTAGAGCCGGATCAACAACAGATATTCCTCGATATTGCATGCTTTTTTATTGGTGAGGAAATGACTAATCCAAAGTATGTGTGGAAAGATTGTGGGTTTTTCCCTGAAAATGCCATTGATGTCCTTATGAACAAGTTCATGATAGAGGATTCACATGATACATTTATGATGCATGATCAATTTAGAGATCTTGGAAGGGCTATTGCCAGGGAAGAACGTACCAGGTTGTGGCATAGTAGCGACATAAACTATGAATTAAGATCAACAGAGGTAAAGTATGGCCAAATTTTGAGTAGAAAATTGCTTATAGCCTCTTCTTAATTGAGGATCCACGATTTTCATTGAGGAGCTTCTCTTCTGTTTCATTTTTTTCCTTCTCTTGTACGAAATAAAGTAGTGGGATATTGACAAATTGCTATCTTTGCTCCGCATTGTCATTGGCAGATCAAGGGAAGCTTCCAAGCACTCCGTTGTCGGTCGAGGGATCGCACAATTCTCACTTCGGAGCAAATTAAGCGGCTCCCACGTTTGCAATTTCTATGGCTAGATGAAGTAATCTGCCAAGGTGACTTTACGGGCTGTCTTTCCGAGTTGAAATGGATCACTATGAGTTACCCGTATGCTACTATTGATTGTGAAGGGAGGAATGAACGTTTGCAAGCAACCAATTTGTTGCATCTAGAAGAAGCGGTTGTGGTGAATCTTTATGGGCTTGATATCCCAAAAGATGTGTTCAAGAGCCTAATCAAGGTACGCCGGTTTTCCTCTTAGTCTAATATTCTGATTCAATGGAGGACAAAATTAGATGGTTTCATAACCTTATTATCTCATTTTGTGAGAGAATTAGTTGGCATACCATATAAATCGGAAGCCTAAATCCATATTTATTTCTTGTTATGTCCTGATTTGTCATTGGCTTTTGCAGGGGGCTGAGAAATTGAAGGTCCTCTATGTTATATTTAATAGTTCGGTACGTCAAATACCAGCCTTTCCCAAGGACTCAGCTTTAGAGAAGTTGACTATTTCTAAATTCAATTCTTTGACAAAAATTGATCACGCTATTGGGAAACTGAGTTGGCTCACCAACTTGACTTTTAACTTTTGTGTCCTACTTGAAAAATTGCCTGAAGAAATTGGAGAGTTACGGAATCTGCGGCACCTCACTTTTAGTCATTGTGGCTTGATTGAACTCCCCAACTCGGTTTCGCAATTAACGTGGTTAGAGACGCTGGATGTATCATTCACAGAGATTACGAGATTACCGGATTCTATTGGAAGACTATCAAACCTGTCATCTGTCAATTTAACATGCACACCGATTGAACAACTGCCCCATACAATGAGTCAGCTTCTTCACCTCCAAACATTGTGTTTGAGTTATTGTAATCGAATACAAGAGTTGCCGAAGCTCCTCCCCAAAAGTTTGACCTCTCTAAGCCTGATTTCTACTTCGTTGATGGCTGTGCCTAACCTCTCGGACCTTACTAATCTAGTTGAACTGAAACTATCCGATGACTCTCGATCATGGGCCAGATCAGATACTGTTCAAAGCGGCGACTTGCAGTGGATCGGGAGTTTATCCAAACTGAGAAAGCTGCATTTGTGCTTTAAAAATGTCTGCGCACCAACTAGAGAGTTGGGTTCCCTTTCTCAGCTGGAAGAACTTACTCTATATGGACTAGGCGTGCCAACTTTCGAACAACTTCCGTCGAAGTTGATAGTTCTAGGACTCTACAACACTCAATGGACACAAGTACGTCTTCCTCCATCAGAGATCGTTTCATCAAGTTCAGAAGGATTGTTAGAAGACGAGGCGCTCCGGAAAATTCAATTTTTAGAATCTCATGTAACGTCAGAGATGTCAGTTCGTCTACGGGAGGAGCCGGGGGGCAGTGAGCTACAAGCTTCCGAGTTGATTGATCACTGGAGGGGAGCCTTCTTTTTCCCAAGCTCCCTAAAGTTGCTTCAAAAATTTAGTCTAAGCTGGTGCCCAAAGGTACAGGATATTGAATTTGTTTCTACGTGGGAATCATTGTCAGAATTTTCAGTTCATGGGTGCACTTCATTGAAAAGTTTAGTTGGCTTGTCGAACTCGAAGAACTTGACGAGGTTAATTCTTGACCGGTGCCCGAGCCTACAGGTTGTTCAGGGCATTGACGAATTAGAGTTTTTGTGTTGGTTGAAAATTAAGGGGTGCAGATCAATGGGAAGGATTTTTTATGCATCGCACTCAAAAATTCCAGATAAGTGCCAGACATTCATAACATGTAGTGGAAAGTTACCCGACTGTGGTAATACTTTCTTATATTGGGAGTCTTACAAAGAGGCGATTCTGAATGGAACAAATCTAGCGCCGCCCTTTGAAATTGGGACAAAGGATGCTGAAATAGAAATAGGGGAGAAAGCGCCAGACTCGGAGATTGAAACAAAGGACGCTGAAACGGAAACAGGGGATCCTCTACAGAAAACGGTGCGCCTCCTTTCTATTCGTAGACTGTCGCTGTTTTTTCTGCTTCACTTGCTTTCTATTTTTGCTATATTCTAGCGAAGAGAGAGGATAAGCTGATTCTAAAACGTGCAACCGAGGACAATCTCATTAGAATTCCCTATCTTAGTGGGAGTCTCCATGCGCTGTATGTTGTTTGTCAACTTCGATGGTGAGGTTGGTGATATTACATCCCTCGCCATCAAATGACAAAAGGGCCTTTCTTAAGAGAAATTTAGGCGCAAGTGACCTCAACTCACCTCATTATTTCTTTATGCAGAACCAGGAAAATAAAGAGAAGAAACGGAAGAGAAAGACACAGTCGGCAAAACAAGGAGGAGGAAGAAAGAGGAGAAAACTTCTGAAAAAACCATTGCAGCGTTTGTCTCACCTTATTATTTCCTCTTGTAGAACCAGGAACATGAAGAGAAGGAAAGAGAGAGCAAGCCGGTCGGCAAAAGAACAGAGAAAAAGGAGGGAAAAATGGGCCTGAAGTGGATTTTAGAACCGAGGTAGCTTTGTCGGTCTCAGATTGTGAATAGAATTGGGATTAGGGTTCTTTTTCCTCTCTCATGCTGCTCGAGCAAATTGCTGTTGCTCGATCCTCGGCGGGCTTAAGTCTGTCGTACGCTATCATCCCTCCTTTCCCAGGTTCCGTTGTCCGCGATTATGAAGTTTGTCGTCCGCGAGCTTCAAGTCCTTCTTTAGTGCCACTTTTTCACTCTCGCTCACATTTTCTTCTTCAGTGCCGCTCAACTGCAGGAATTTGGTGCTACATGATGCTCCGGTGGTCACATCCATTAAGGCCATTGGTGGCGGGAGGCATGGGCCTGAATTCAAGCTCTGGATCACCATCTAATCGCTGAAGAAGAGCGATGAGTTATGTGATGGTTGGTGTTTAGTTGAATGTAATCGTGTGATTTATCCTTGTGTAGTTAAGCATGAGCGCGAGCTCTAGCTTCATATGGTGATAGCTGTGTAAGGGTCTGCTTTATTGTAATTGTTTAAGGGTCTGCTTTTTTGTGATGGTTTGATTATTTGAAAACCTGCTCTAGTTATTGCTATGCTTCTGTGAACTCGTCGCTCTTCTTCATGTGCTGCAATGTTGTGCATCTGTCAGTTGGGGGTATTACAAGAATTGTGTGTATTTGGTGAGCTGACTTCAGATAAGAAAGTTACAAGATTTGGGAAACAAAGTTTACAGCTTTGACGGAGTATGGGGATGTAAACTTTTGCAGTCGACCATCTGAGGCTCGAACCATTCCCATGGACGTTATTGTAGATCGTGTAAAACTTTTTACACAGGATGTTGAGCATCTTCTCATTGTCTATGTTTTATAATGGTCGCTTTTTAACGAGTATCCACCATCTGTTTATTACCTGCGAGGAGCTTTCAATGATTGAAAATGAAGCAAACGAGGCTTCTCTTCTTGGTTGTGTCATACAGAATTAAATGGGATATCGAGGTTTCTTTCATATTTTGGGCAGTAGTGCTTCCCATTGGTAATCTGAGACCTGCCGCATATGGTTGAAGAATATAAAAGGTTGCGTGTTGGTTTTCATTCTTTGGTCCTTCTATTTTAACATGTATCGATATTTTTTGGATTTTAAGTAGATTTTGGGCCTGCTGTGAGTTCTGAGCTCAAACGGCCATGCTGTGAGCTTCGAGCTTGAGCAACCATGACAGTCACAGCCTTTGAAGTCCGACTGTCCACACCAGTATAAACCGATGGAGAAAAGGAGCCACATAATAAGAGTATATAGATGATTTTGGTCAATAAATGTACATGTTTGGTTTTGAATTTTGGGTAAGAGCACAGGAATAACTTGATCCATTCAGATTATTAGAAACTTGTCGTCCACAACAATGTGTAGCTGATGAAATAGTGTTTTACAGAACAAGTCTGCACTGCCGAGCAAATATCTTCTATCAACAAAAATGTAAATAGCATAACGGATAGAAAAGTACACAAAGAAATTTATAGTGGTTCGATTCGATCCATCAGCTTAAACCTCCTCCATATTCCCAATCACAATAACTCAATGACGAGGTTGAAATCCATCAGCGCAATTTTCAAAACTTGGAATGATGTCCATCAGTGCAATTTTTGAAACTTGGAAAGCTTTACACTGAAGTTGCCTCAACATGATCTCAGCTTTTCTGATTAGAATCATTACGTTTTTTATTTGAAATAATAAGCACGAGAATTGAGAACAAGCTTTGAGATTGTGTTTATAGACATAGGAGCAGTGGCCGGGGCGGTGTTCTTGGGGGAGCATTTTATGTGCAGACTGGCTGAGGAGAGAGCGAGAGGATAATGTTAAGGTTTTCTGTGGGAAATCTGACGTTTGAATGAACTTACAGTGAAATCTGAAGGATGCGCAATGGTGGGGATAAAATGCGCGGGGGCATCGTACACGAGTATCGGTGAAGTAGAAATGTAGACACGATCCATATTTATCTCCAATCACACTTCTGAGTAATATGTTACGTACATAAACTTACTCATATTTAATTTTAGTTATATTGACATTTGAGTGATCATCATAACTCGTAACCTTCCAATAAGTTCTCCAACATGTGTTGAGCAGAATTATTGCCCTATGTTTAATTTGACATTTGAATGATATATATATCTATAATTCAATGGTCATAGATATTGTTGGAGAACATTTTCAATGGTATCCCAATCTCTCACATCTTTCAACTAAGCAAACGAACGAATTATTGAGTATAACAAGACAGAAATCACTTGTGAAGAAGCACGGGAACCTGCACTAGGTCCCCCTAGGTTTCTTATATATTTGATAATGCCTCTACTTCTCATATGACCATCGGTTGACCAAATAACCTTTTCCTGAAGAGGACAACTTCAATTATGACGTCAGCATGAGGTTGCACGTCGTGTGCGAGACTCGACAACAAGATGTGCAACATGCTACCCATTACCCTAACCATGTGATTATTATTGCTGGTCTTCCCACTATTGTTTTCTTCATGGACATACCACACCTTCGTGTTGAAAATAATATACACGCGATCCACCACGAGTCATCCTCACAGTAATCTGTGCCGAATAAGAGCAGGATACGTGACCGATGTAGTCCGAGCCCTCGAGGGACGAGTAACATAAGATGAATTGATCTTGCACGGAATGGCCCTCATCAAGTATTGCCACGGACAAACCCAACGGAACCAAAACGAGTGAAAATAGAACTTCACGCACTCATGGTGCGGCCGCTGTTCGGGGAGCCCAGCGATGCAGTTCATCCTCACATCCAGCACTCCACTCTTCACGAGCTTCTGACACAAAGGCCCGATGTGGTTGAAGTAGTTGTTAGATAGCGATAGGTTCAACAAGTTCGGCATCGAGCAAACAACCTCCGGGATCTCGTCAAACAGGTAGTTCCCAGCGAAGTTGAGCTGCTCAATCTTGTCCAAGCAGCCGAGCGAGCATGGGAGCTGTCCTGTCAGGTAGTTGCCTCCGGCGTCGAAGACGGTGGCATTTCTCAAGAACCCAATCTCGTAAGGAATGCAACCCGTGAGCCAGTTGTTCAGGAAGAGCACCTCAATCAGCGTTGAGGAGGCGTTGCCAATACTCCTCGGGATTGGACCCGTAAGCTTATTGTTGGCCAGGGTGAGGTAGAGCACCCGGGTCGAGCCAAAGTTGATTGGAATCTTTTGCATAAAGTTGTTGTTGTTGATGTAGAGCACGTCGAGAGCTTGCTTGAAGACCTGTGGCGGGACAGACCCAGTGAAGGAGTTGTAACGAATGTCCAAGAACGACAGGTTGGTGATGCCGAGCACTGCGGCCGGGAATGCCCCAGAAAAGTTGTTGTTGCTCACGTCGAGCTCGTAGAAGTACGGGAGCTGTGCAATCTTCTGCGGGATGACACCAGAGAAGTTGTTGGAGTTGGCATGGAAGATTGCGAGGTCCGGGAGCTGGTCGATGAAGCCCTCGAGAGTCGGTGCACCGAGGTGATAACCGTTAAAGTCGACAGCCGCGAGCGCGGTGGCTGTGAGATTGTCCGGTGGGTTGTCGCAATAAAAGCCTTCGTAGTGGCAGATGTCGGGGCCGACCCAGGAGTTAGTGATGCCGAGCGGATCGGCAGTGATGATGTTCTTGAATTTCTGGATTACGGGGTATACGGCGGCGAGTCTTGAGTCCGAGAAGTTTAAATCTTGGGATGGTGATGGAGACGGAGGCATCACTTGGCAAACACTAAGATGATGAAAAGCTTGGAGGACGAAGACGGAGACGAAAATGATGTGAGCATTTGAGGGTTTGAGAAGAGAAACAGAGTGGCCACCCATTCGAGGATGTTATGAGTTCAGAGTCGACAGAACGTGTGGCAATTCAAGGACAACATGCGACGTTTAGTATATGTAGCGTGGATATGGATTCTGCAAGTCAAATTGAATTTTCTAGTTAAATTTATTCATAGAAAGTAAAGAGTGTTGTAATTGGTGCATAACATATATATTTAGTAGTATTCATCGAATAACGACAACTCTTCTATATCATACTAACTCTTTGACAAGAGACATTTTTAACACACTTATATGTACATCTCAACAAAATGATGATATATATTTGTGATAATTCATCAATTTTTATGTATTAAAGTACTGGAAAAGGAACTATCAATTTAAACTGATCGCGAATTCGCAATTTTTTCTTTTGGAAACCATATAACTCCAATTTCATTGGCTGCATTCTGTTAATGAGGTCCGTCGGGGTCTTGAGAGGATAAGTAGAAGGAATCAAATTATTTTTCTATAGATCGAGAGGACCCAAGTTTTTGTGAAAAGTGTTTGGCCACAACGATGGCAGTTGCTACAGACATTATAAAAGCAGCTACGGACATTAGATCGGATGGCTCTCATTTAAATATGGGGTTTTTGTTTTTCTGTTTTTAGGAAAATCACAGCCGTCCGATCTTGATTGGCGGATCGGACGATTGCGGCTTGCAATACTATAGGAGATCCATTTCCAGCCATTTAGTGATGTTCTTGTCCTCAGCTCAGAGTTCAAATGGGTCCCACTTCCGATCCATATATCTTTTTTTTTTTTTGGTAAGGGTAAGGAATTATATTAACTTTTGCATCCGCTCCGTATATCTTCATTCTATTTTATAAATAAAAGGATGGAAACAAGCACCTAACACTAAAGACACATCTAAACATTATCATGAGCGTCACATGTTGATTACAAAATATTCGATTTCAACCATAATTACTCTCCTTCACTTGCATGACGAGCCTATCACTATAACCCAATCAAAATAACAACAGCTAAGAAGTATCTCCACATAAGATATACCGCAGCTAGACATTACAATACGAGTGCTTCATTGATTAGAAGCAGGTTCGTGATTTTGTACAAAATAGATGAGTCTTTTTATCGCTAAATCGATCATGTGATCGGTCCCCATATGTCCTCGGTGGACATTGCGCACGCTTGCTTTTGATTTCATCATGGATATTCAACATGGGTTTTGGCCGACAGACTGAACGTTATTGGGGGAGTAATCTCTTTTGGCTTTCCTTGTGAATGATTTGTTCCATCTTCTCTCTTTTCCACGGTAGGTGGAGTGAGGTCAATTGGGCGTAAAGGTTACGTCCATGTCATAATTTATTTTCTCCGTTGGTTTAGAGTCACATTTATCTGAACAAATATTTCTATGTAACGTAATGAGTATACTAAACCCCATCTGAACTATTAAATATGACTGGACTCGTTATTTTCAATAATTCACATTCAACTTAGTGTATTCTAAATGTATCATATATTCTCTATTTATCTTCTTTTTTTTGGGTAAGATTCTCTATTTATCTTCTTCTCCTCTGCAAAATGGAAAAGGGAAGCATAAACATCTTTTATGTAAATTTTATCTAGAAATTTTTTTATTGTCAATTCTTATATAAAATTAGATCGGTTTGTTTATCTTTTGCTTTTCACATTTTTCGGCTACCTTAATACTCTTTAAACTTGAAGTGAAAGCATAGGCAATAACGTTAGCACACTCAAGTTATGCTACATATACTAAACATATGATATTTTTTAAATATACCAGACTTCTATCTTTGGATGCCATGTTGATAGAAACCTTTTATATCCATAGCGTCACTCTATCAATATGAAAATGCATAACATTTCCAAAGGCCATGACCATATAAATTAAGAAAAGTTACTAGGGCTTGAGAATACTGGCGAATTTGGCATTCATGTAAGGTCACTTGTTGATTAGTTTATGTTTCATAATCATTAGAATGCATTTGACATACTTTCTTAAGTTAAACCTCTTTGTCCTCGGAAAAGTGGAACATTTCAAAGGACACGCAGATATTGACAGAATTAAGTATACCGAAGTATTTTCACCTATTATGAGCAAACTATGTAGATCTCTCTCGATTCAAAATGATCAATTTCCCCCCAGTGAAGCACGTAGAGAAGAATCATTAATCCGAAACCCGTATGTAGCATTTAGAGTACCTAAACTAGAACCAAATATCACATAACTAGTTTAGCGAGTTGTTGTCTTTGAAACGATCGATCCAGACGAAGCTAAACAAATACGAGAATCAGTCTTCCTCTCCTTGTCCTCTTTTAGATGGTCTGGACCGATAGATAAATTGTAAGTATCTCAACGTCAGGAAAGCTGAAGAGATCATGGCCTATTTACGTAGTATATTTTAACAAGCTTATCCATTACATGTTACTGTCACGCTGACCATTCAATTGCATTTTGTTGCTGAAACAGAGTGGTGCTAAGCCCTATATAATATGATCATAAAACTGACATTGGGTGATCTAGTGTTGTCTCTTATATTTAAGAAACTTTGTAATAACTTATTCGTCATATACTAAAATATCATGAAAGTAATGTTACCGCACATTTATTAGAATTTCCAATATTATAGGCAATATTAATTGCGAAGTACTTTGGAAAAATTTCAAGTTCTGTATGGGGTAAAGAGGACGTGAAGTTCCCGTCACTCTCAGCAGTGTGATGGAACATCGGAGACCGCTAATTTGTTTCTAACAAATCGGATGACTTTCTCCTCCAGTTTATTAGAAATTAAGAAAAGTATGCCTATCTACAAAAAAGAAAAAAAAAGTTTTTGACATTTTCCTTTGTGTAGATACAGTCATCATATTTTTTGCAGAAAAAGCCAATATCCATACTCTAGCTTAAATTACCTTGAACCATCAATAACATTAACAAAAAAAAAATAATTTACTAAAATAACCCACCCCATTGTACAATGCCATTCTCGACACATTATCTTTCTGATAGAACTGTCATACCCAAGATAGATACCAATCTCCAATTTCTACAAAAATTAATGACATCCACATTTAAACGTCATGTTCGATGGGTGGAGTCGAAATGATGATGATAGAACTGATAATGCACCTAGAAAATAAACCAGAAACGAATTTTGAGACGAATTTTTATGCTGTCCACTTGTAGTTGGCAATTGGACTAGCTCGTAATTGCTTTCTTGGTCCATAGTTTGCACTAACTAAAGTGCTTTCACATTCAAAGAAGGCAGTGATCCCACAGCCACTGGATCGGAGAAAGATGAGTGCTCCACCTGTGATCGTCTCGTGCACACAACTGTCATCGCTTTTATAAAGACATGGGCACCGTGGAAGTGGGTGTTCGCCACCACATTCGGCAAAGCACGATTTAAGAATAGTTAGTGTTAGCGCACGCGATAGCAAGTGGCATCATATGGGGATCGCTGGAATAGCAGTCGCCTCTCTAACCCTTGAAAAGGAGAGTTAGATCGAGTGATTATGGGTGCGTTTCATTGTGTTTTTAAACACGTGTTTTCATTCTTTTGTTTTATGAAACAAAAAAGAATAAAAACGTATTTATTAACACTTTTATTTTAGGGTTTTGTTCCCTAGAACACTTTTGGAACAAAAAACAAGAAATGCTAATGTTGTTGAACAATTTTTAAGAACACTTTTTCTTTTTTCTCTATCTTGCCACTGCAACCTTTAGTTGCCCCCTATCGTCGTCATGGGACCGCCACCGTCGCTGCCGCCGCCATCAGCCAAACCGCCGGAAAGCCGTTGGACCGCCTTTGCGTCAAACTGGGGGATTGCCGCCTCCGGCCGGACCGTCACCGTCGGACCACTGCCTCCGGTTGGCGGCAACAGTCCAACAACAAGAATAAAAGACCGTTCAAGAACAAAAAAATTTGTAAATCATACCAAACGTATTTCTATTCCAAAAACATTTTTTACCAATCGCTCTATTTTACTCAAAAATTGTTCCAATTAGTAGAAACACAAAAAATTGTTTTTGTTCAAAAATAGTTCTCTACAACAGAAACATTACTAAATGCACCCTAAGCGTCCAATTTGAAATCAGTTAATTCTTTTGGTCAAATCATAATTTTTCACTTTGATTAATTTACGGTACACAGTCGAAGCCCTCTCGAGGGTATTTCTTGTGCCCTCGATGGAGTTTAGTAGATTGCAAGGTGAACGTCAAATGTTCCCCTTAATGAAATGGGTGGTTGTGCTTGGCATGAGCTCTACCGATTGTAATGTTGTTTTTAATCGATAATAGCAATCGATTTTTTAGGAGTCCTCACTAATTTCATGTGGGTCAGCGTTTGGTAACGTTTCTGTTTCATGGAACATTTTTTGAACAAAAACAATTTTTTGTGTTTTTATTCTATATAACAATTTTTGAGTAAAATAGAATGTTTGGTAAAATTATTCTTGAAATAGAAAAAGAATAGAAATGTACTTGGTATGATTAATAAATTTTATATTTTTATTTTTCGTTTTTTCTTATTGTTCATGGGCGATTGATCGCCACCGACTTGCCCCTCACCACTGGACTGCCTCTCGTAGCTGTCGTTGGTCGACAATGGATGACGGGTGACGGTGGGCATCAATTGGGGGTGGTTGGAGGCCGCAAAGGCAAGAGAGAGAAAAAAAGAAAAATTAAAAGTTTTTTTAACAAATTATTCAAGAATAAGAAGTGAGTTTTTAATTTTTTTTTTGTTTCTTATTGTTGGTCCAAATGTGTTCGAACAAAAAAAATATCTTTTTTGCAAATAAATACATTTCTGTTCTTTTTTTGTTCATTAGAACAAAAAAACAGAAACATACATGTTTTTTAAAAAACAAAAAGGCCCTTAGAGGCCATAGATGGATGATGTTTTACTTTTGTGAACCAGAGATTTGGAAATAAAAACTTGATCAGCTGGAGATTGATCTAATACCCAAAAATTGTTACCTCACTTTTTTATTAGAAAACGTTTGAATTTGATCTTTCTACTTTTACTACTTAAACATATGAATCCATGGCCATGCATAAGTGTGCTCATACATTCAATATTAAGCGAGGCACTAATCAAGCAAGATAAGCTGCATAAACATAATTAAATGCGATGAAGCAAAACTTGAGCCGTACCGGGCGACGAATATCGCATCGTCATGTTACTGAGCCCCAAGACAGGACCCCTCGTAAGCTGCGCATGAATCAGACATGCAATCATCATAGACTAATGAATGCAAATTCCTAAATTAGATGGTGCCAATCAGATATATAACCTACTAAAATCAAACCACGCTTGTGCTAAGTCGAATCCTAGGATGCAATAACCAGCTAAATACAATTCCAATTTTTCATCTTTCTCATTTCTGTTGATGATAAACATGACCTTAAATCCAAACTGTGCTAAACGAAAGCCATTAAAGTGATTAAATGAGTACGATGCTTGAAATGTACTAAATGTGATGCAAACATGCGATAAGGACCCCATAATTGCTGGAGGGCTTCGCCAAGAGACGAAATAAGACCGAGGGTTCTCTGCCGATGAACTCGGAATAAAAAGGAAAGTGGAGAAAGAAAAGGGTAAGTTAGATTAGAATATGATTATCTGGTCACTTTGTTGGAGGGTGCTTTTGATTTTTCGAATTTTTAAGCATCCTCACAGAGATTGCGGATGAATTGCTAGGGATAAATTGGTCCAATCAAAATATAGAATGAGAAAAACTTGTGCAAGAAGATATATCAATTGTGAAATTATTATTACCCAAAGAAGAATAAGTAAATAATTAGCTTGGAGAAGGATGATGGGAGGATTTGTAATCTAGGCTACATTTTATTTTGTGAAAAAGAATGCTTTGAAATATATTTTTTCTAAAATCGATCATTTTATATAGCTTACAAAAGTATGATAGCTTTGATTTTTGGTCTTGTGTACTCTTGATTGGTATTGAGGAACGCAACAAAACGAGACAATCAAAGAAAAAATATTATTACTTAGTAAATGGAAAAGGAAGTAAAGGTATAATAACATGGGCTTAATTCGGTTTAATGAACTTTGGGCTAGTATAGGTTTAATGAGATTGGGTTTTAGAAAATTTTTTGCATCTTGCATGTCTAATTTATATGAGTTTGGTCGCAATTGGATTTTGACTGATCGGTCTTCATTTAGTCTTGTTTCGAAAGGGCTTGAGAGCCCATTTATATCGGTAGGCTAGGCCCTCAAAGTCCACCATGCGAACTGGGCCTAAGGACCCGGGCCGAGTACCAATTTTCAGAAAATAACAAAAATTCAAAAATTGAAAACTAATAAAATTCAAAAGTTCATTAACAATTTGGAAAATGTTCATACAAACCGGCCTTGATTAGATTGTTAGATTTTAGTGTTTGATTTAATTTAGTTTCATTCAGTCAATATGTATATATTTCGGCAAATTTAATGGATACATTATGTTTTATTTAGGATTACGTGGATTAGCCTTTTAGGAAAGAAATTGGATTCAATCAAAAAGTAGCTCATGGGGGCCGTTGTCCCGATGTTTATTAACAATTATATATATTTTTATCTAACTCGAGTTCACTACACTTACTGTTTTTTTTTATGAATTGGTTATGATTTTTTTTGTATTGCCTTTTCCGTGTTGTGATTTGCTAGTTTAAGCCTAATGATTAGGTTATGTTTCAAGACCATGATCAACACAAAAGCATCGTGTTGAATTCTTAGTGGATGAGAAGTTTAGGACTCCTTATTGGATAAAGACCGCATGAGACACCAACTTAATAATCCATCAAGTTCAAGGTACCAAAAGGGCATTGATTGGACAATTAATGTGATCAAGTCCATCCTAAATCTCTAGTTATATATGAAGTAAAATATACACTCGTATCTCACTTAACTTCTAACTATTATTGATAGTCTAGTGGCAACTCCTTCAAATTTATCATGCAAGATAAAAATAACCCTAATAGAATGAGTACCATTGACCCCCAATTCGACATTATATTTAAAACTCGCCTTTTTCAGAATTGTTGAGAGAGTCGCAAAAAGATCAACATAGGAAAATTATGAAAGGTATTTAACACATCTTGAATTGATATAAAAAATACATATAGTATCAATTCGCAATGTGAGTGAGAGATTACCTATTCTAGACAAAACAATACTATTGGAAAACAGAAAAAGATAGTATTTAAACTTCAGAAAGAGACGTATAGGTGGATGATCCACTTTTAGATTAACTCACAACTGGTGTAGTTGAGATTGCCAAGTGGAGGGACTTGGTCAAACAATTGTAGTGATTATTCATTCAACTCAGTCAAAAGCCCAAGTCCATTAATTCAATCAATCTAGGCAGCCACCCATCACGTAGAAAGGAACCTTTAAGGTTTATATGAAGTCTTCGTTGGATGGAAAATAGAGAATTATTTTTATTACCACCTTTACTTCACCTTTAGCCGAAAGAAAAGGAAAGGTGGGGAAATTATTCAATCAATCATAAACCTATTATGCATATCTCAATTTAGCTCTAAGTTTTTTAATTTTGACAATGGAGCCTTAAACTTTTATGTGGAATTTCAATGTAACTCTTTCGGTCAATTTTCGTCTGAAATCGCTGATATAACATTGTGCCACATAAGACGGCAGGTAATGATTAGATCGTAACTTTAGTAATTTCTAGCAGATATTGATTTAAAGGGCTACGTTGGAATTTTGCATTAAATGTTTAAGATTATATTGGCAAAATTTAAAAATTTAAGACTTAATTGATATATGTACAATAAATTTATAACTAATTGTATAATTTTTCCAAGAAATATATGTCACACTTATCTGGAAAAATGGTTAATTACGCAAAAAACGCTCGAAATTTTCCATCGTTGCATATGATGTGGTTCCATCACATGACCTATAAAATAAATGGAGGCAAGTCTACCAAGTCAACTATGGACACATGTGCCTTTGTTTCCTGGTTTCGTTTTGTTTTACACCTCTTTAGGATTTTATTTGTTCGGAAGTTTTTTATGTTCCTCTCATGTTTGATCTTAATAAATGAATGATATTTTCTTCCAATGGAAAAACAAGTATGGACAAATATGTCTGAAGTACTGTGATTTAAATTACGTGTTAGTTAATTTTTCTAGCCGCCTGTTTTTTTTTCTTGCTTTAATTGCTTAGGCTGTACATAATTCACCTTGCCGATATTGTATCTGATACTGGTTTTACAACATTAATTAAAAGAAATTATCCTAATTGACCGCCCACAGTTTCGAGCTTCTCATTCTCATGGGGTGATCGTGACAAGAACATAAGTTATATGAATTAGAGAACTAATGACACTAAAAAACTTTGTCATGGAATTAGATTTGGGGAAGTGATGCATTAAGTCGCCTATCATCCCTAAATGGTTACCGCCCAAAGTACTTCGTATTAAGAGAGCACGCAACGTGAAGATTCGCATGTCACAGACAACCTTTCCTTAGATAGGAGCTTCAGATCGCTTCCACCTTACACCTTTTCCACCTTCCTCGTATGGAAATCGATCTAAAGGGCTACATTGGAATTTTGCATTAAATGTTTAAGATTATATTGACAAAATTAAAAAATTTAGGACTTAATTGATATATGTATGATAAATTTATAATTTCCTAGACATATATGTCACACTTATCTGGAAAAATGGTTAATTATGGAAAAACTGCTCGAATTTTTTTATTGTTGCATATGATGCGGTTCTATCACATGACCTATAAAATAAATGGACGCAAGTCTACCAAGTCAACTATGGACACATGTGTTTTTTTTGTTTTCTGGTTTTGTTTTGTTTTACATCTCTGTGAGATTTTCTTTGCTCGGAAGCTTTCTATGTCCCTCATGTTTGATCTTAATAAATGAATGAATTTTCTTCCGTTGGAAAAATAAGTATGGACAAATATGTCTGAAGTACTATGATTTAAATTACGTGTTAGTTAATTTTTCTAGCCGCCTGTTTTTTTTTTCTTGCTTTAATTGCTTAGGCTGTACATAATTCACCTTGCCGATATTGTATCTGATATTGGTTTTACAACATTAGTTAAAAGAAATTATCCTAATTGACCGACCACAGTTTCGAGCTTCTCATTCTCATGGGTGATCGTGACAAGAACATAAGTTATATGACTTAGAGAATTAATGACACTATAAAACTTTGGCATGGAATTAGATCTGGGGAAGTGATGCATTAAGTCGCCTTTATATCATCCCTAAATGATTACCGCCCAAAGTACTTCTAATTAAGAGAGCACGCAACGTGAAGATTCGCATGTCGCAAACGACCTTTCCTTAGACAGGAGCTTCAGATCGCTTCCACCTTACACCTTTTCCACCTTCCTCGTATGGAATTTATGTCTAATAATGTCATGTCTAACTATTTTTTAATTGACTAGGGCTTCGGACCATTTCCACCGGCACCTAACATCAACGACCTGTCAACTATGTTCCGAATGTCGACGTGGATAGAACCGGTCGAATTTGTCCAGCATATTTAGGAGTTCAATATCTTTCATCTGTCTGTAAGTTAGGTCCCCCATTACGTAGCCGGCCTTAAACAAACACAAACTTCCACGTCTCCAAACCTGTCGAGAATTGTCACTTCTGTAAGCGGACGCTGATGTAGGGCGGAAGCGCTTCGCAGAACACTGTTGAGATAGGTTTGGAGTATTAGAATGGCGAGAAAACAGAACAGCAAGAATGGCCAATCAAATGCAATGTGGAAGCATCGTTCTATATTGATTCAAAGTTGATCAATCCAAGTATTGCATTGGCATTTTAATCAGGAAGAACGTTGAGAAACTCAAACGACGTGGAGAGAAATTTTGGTCCAAATAATTTTCTTGAGTTGATTCACGATCAATAATTTTGTGACCAACCTTACCAAAATAATAATAATAATAATTTTGTGACTAAGCAACAAGAATTTTCTGGTTATTCAAAGTAAACAAGTACGTATATTCTTATGCACTCTTATCTCATTACACTTATTTTTTGCACATGTTGGTGGTTGACTGACTTCTTAACATTCTGCCCCATAAGTATAAGAGGATGTCATTAGAGGTGTCAATTGATCGGATTATTTTTTTACACCACCAGATGTCATTTCATATGGTTTCTCAATTTATTTTCTTTTGGGCTGTGTTTTCATATAACTCAGAGGAAACTCCCCCAAACCATACTCCCGATTGGTAGTAATATATGGGGACATCACCCACAGTTTATCAAGCCAAGTTGGCATGAGAGTTCTTAGTTATCTACTAATCAAATGGGCCAATTGTCGAATAAATCATAAACCGTTTCCAACTTTGCTGAATCAATCTCAAACTTTTTTTCTTTTTTCCATTTCAGCCATTTAAGTTATTCCGATGACTTTTCGCCGGAAAAAGCCTACATAGACGTCTAGTGAGTACCGTGTACATGATGTGGCCCAATTGCTAGGTTGTCGGCGATGATGTGGCACAAAATGACATAATTTTGGCAATTTGCCCCAAATTTTGCTCTAAAATCGAACAAACCCTAACTTGCTTTTCCCCAAAACCGAACAAACCCCAAAAGCTAAAGCTAGGCTTCTTGAGCTTCAGGAGGAGTGTTCTTCAGTTACGATTCTTTTTTTCTTTACCTTCTCAATTCCTCAATTCTTCTTCCACTACATTCTCTTCTCCTTCTTCTTGCACTCTTCAGCTAGCCTATTGGTTTTCCTTCTTTCTTCTTGTGTGGATTCTCTCAGTTTTCCTTCTTTGTTCTTGTGAGGGTTCTCTTGCGGATTCTTTTGATTTTCCTTTCTTCCTCTTGCATGGGTTCTTTTGATTTTCCTTTTTGCGTCGTTCTTCAACTAGGGTTCAAATTGGGTTCTTCAATTTGGGCAAGTCAAAGCACGAATTTGGGGTAAGGGGCAAAGGGCAAAGCTAGGGTTCATTCAATTTTGGGGCAAAGCAAGCTAGGGTTCCTTTAATTTTGGAGCAAAATTTGGGGCAAATTATCAAAATTACGTCGTTTTATGCCGCATCATCTCTGGTGATCAACCTATCGGGTCACGTCATGTGCACGGTGCTGACCGGATGTCCATGTAGCCTTTTTCTAGGGAAAAATCGTCGGAAGGACTTAAATGGCAAAGTTCCAAAAGATTGAGGACTGAATTGACAAAAAAAATTTAGCACTGAATCAGCAAAGTTGGAAAAGATTGAGGACTTTTTCGACAATTGTCCCTTAATTAGAGATATGGTAGGACTCAAACTTGTCTATCTCTTTAGATGTACTACCGCTTGTAATTTATCAACAAAAATAAAGTCCAGTGGAGGAAGGTGACTTATTACTTAATGGTGCCTTGTTCCTTCAATTACTCATTAGAACTACATATAACAAAACCAAATAGATAAAAAAAAAGTGATTAACTTTGGGAAGGACGACATGTATGGCTTTCTAATCTTATGCACGATTGCTGGTCGAAATGTCTTATATAAGACATTGAATGAGATCGCATTCTTGGCAGCAACTTGGAAAAGCAAAAACCACTTTGCTTCATTTCGGCATCCGATCGATGGAGGTCTCTTTTTTCTGTATGTTTAAGGGGGCTCTCCTCTTTGTCTCTCTCCACGTCCTCATGACTTGCTTCATGCACAAAGGTTATACTTATGGAGTAGAAGGGAAGATTGCAAGCCACAGTGTCTCCGTTAGCTCTCTATTTCCTTCGCCTTCTTGCTCCCCTTCCACTGCCAAAGGTGGGTCTCCCTCTCCCTCTCCCTCTCCCTCTCTCTCTATACAAAGATGTAAAACGAAAAATTGCCATGGGTAGTAATCCGTTGACAAGTCTTTGTTGAAGGGAAAAAAAGAACAATCCTTTCGTTTCTTTGACCAATGCATTATTAACTAATTTCACATATTTTCTTACGCTCGCATGACTTATCCTTTTTAGCTAGCAACCGAAAGTCGACCTTGGAAGTGGTTCACATGCATGGCCCATGCTCTCCCCTTGTTCAAGACTACAAACCTCTAAATATCACTGAAATATTGATCCGAGATGAGTCAAGGGTCAAGTGGATTCAGTCCCAGGTCCCCAACGGCAGCAACGGTCTGAAAGCTTCGGCGGCAACCAGTCTCCCGGCAAAGCCTGGAAATGCTGTCAGCACCAGCGATTATGTAGTGACAATCGGCCTTGGCACGCCCAAAAAGAACCTAACTCTTTCTATCGTCACCAGCAGCTCCCTCACATGGACCCAGTGCGAACCATGCGTGGGATCTTGCTACACTCAGTCCGACCCGATCTTTGACCCGTCTCAATCATCATCCTATGCTAACATTTCGTGCGACTCGACATTTTGCTCCCTTGGTAATAATCAATCACATTTGAGATACTCATTACTCATGACTTCTTACTAGAATTTTCTTCAAGAATAGAGTAGTCGTCCCGGATTGTCAAACTTCAAAATCCTCACCATAATGACTAGAACTAATTAAAGCAATGTATTGTGGTCTTGGATCTTCAGCTGGTTCGGAATGCTTTGGATCCACATGCAAGTATTCCATCGTATACGGAGACAACTCGTATACGGACGGCTTTTTTGCAACTGAGAAACTGGCAATATCACCGACGGAGGTGATCGACAATTTCCTATTTGGCTGCGGGGAGAACAACTCAGGCCTCTACGGCAGAGCAGCAGGGTTCATCGGACTCGCAGACAACAGCATATCCATCGTGGGACAAACTGCGGCCATATATGGCAAGTATTTCTCATACTGCTTGCCTTCTTCCTCTAGCTCCGCTGGATACTTGACTTTCGGCAAGGACAGCGGATCAGTGAGCTCAGTTGAGTTCACGCCGTTATCAAAGGTCCAACAACACTCGGAATTCTACGGAATAAGTATTGTAGGTATCAGCGTAAATGGAATTCCTCTCTCGATAGCATCGACGGTTTTTTCAAGTGCAAGCGCCGTCATCGACTCGGGAACTACCATTACCCGGTTACCTCCGACAGCTTACAGTGCCTTGAGAACCGCATTCAGGACAGCTATGGCGAATTACACTACAGCGCCGGCAATTTCCATTCTGGACACTTGCTATGACTTTAGCCAAGAGAGCATAGTCTTGGTCCCGCCAATAAAATTCTCTTTTGCTGGGGGAGTCGACGTTGATTTGGACCCTAGCGGAATATTATTCGCAGCGACGACCTCGCAATCTTGCCTAGCGTTTGCAGGGAATCCTGCTGATAATTATCTGGTCGTTTACGGTAATACTCAACAAAAAACGTTTGAAGTTGTGTATGATGTTGCTGGAGGAAAGCTAGGCTTTGGTCCAAATGGCTGTCCCTAGGATGGACTAAAATGAAAGTTGCTTATGAATAATAAAGGAAGTGGTGTTACTATGCCCTTCTTTGGTGTCATTTAACATCGAATTGTGTGAGTGACAATTTATAGAGATCACCTATATGTAAGTCTTTTTAAAATAAAGATAAATGACAAGTTTGTTCCAGTCTTTGATCAATATGACCAATTTGAGTAAGAGTTATTATTCTTTAAGAATTAACGTATCTTCATAATGACCAAATTGACCCTGCTCTCGTGTGGATTTACCATGAATTACGTGACCTAACCTATGCCCACCCCCTCTATTTCCCTCGTCCTCGACCACTCGCACTGTGCCTCCATCCCCGTCGTGTCCCTAGCCACCATCACGTCTCGCCCACCACCGATCGTAGCCGGTGAGCCATCATGATAGTGTCGTCAAATCAGTAAGATGTCAACTTCTAATGAGGAAATCTCAATATGAGAAAATGAATCGGCTCCCAGTAAGTCTAATGTGCTAAGCTAATCTCTTTAACCCCTTTTCCTTTTACGATTTCTAATTTCTTGTGGGCAATGAGAGTGACAATAGCCGCAGGAAAGGAAATAAAGGAAAACATAGACTTTAATTAAAGAAAGTAATCTTTATGTTAAAGACCACGTCGATAAGTGTTGACACATAAATTTTAATAATCTATTTAGATTCTTACTGTATAAAAAATTTAAAAAATATTTAGTTAATTCTTAAACAAAGTGTTTCAACCATATTGCGTGACATATAGTGTTGGCACCTAATTTTTACTGGTCTGGTAATTCATTTTTTGTTTATTTTAACTTGGTATTAATTAGAATTATAATTTTTCCTTTACTAAAAAAAAAGAAAGAGAGAATGTTGACTTTGGGCCGGACGTTTCAAAATTCGGCCCATACCCACCTTCGCGCAGCAAGGCCCGCGTGAGCCTTTTTATTTCCCTTTCTTTACGCGAGCCCATCTTTCTTCGGTCCACTCTATGGGCCCACCTCCTTCATCTAAAGCCCTAGTCACATTTGTTATAAGAAAAAGAAAAAAAAGAGCCGCCAGTAAGTGGACCCCATGGTCCAAGGAAACGGAAATGGATCCTCTGCTCTGGGGTGTTCCCCAGAGCAGATCTGATCTGCTTCTTGTGGCCGTCCGATCGTTAATCGGACGGCTGCAAGCTTGCAGGTGGTGGGGCCCCATCTTTAATGGGTGTGGGTCCCACCTTTTTCTTTTACTTTTTGCTTTATTTTTAGAAAAAAACACAGCCGTCCGATCGTGATCGGACGGCCGTGAAGAGTAGATCTGATCTGCTCTGGGGAACACCCCAGAGCAGAGGATCCGGCCCGGCCAAAATAGGAAAAACTTGACATTGGGAAGGGGGAGAGGAAGCAGCCAAGAAAGCAGAAAAACAAAAATGTGGAAGAGAAGAGGGACCAGAGGAGACGAAGAAGACGCGAGAAGGGAGAAACGGACATAGGAGGGACAGCCGCAAAAGGGAGCTCGGAATGAAGAGAGGAGAGCTCGATTGAAGAAGAAGAAGAAGAAGAAGAAGAAGAAGAAGAAGAAGAAGAAGAAGAAGGAAGGGGAGTCTTTGTTCTTGTCAAAAGGAGGCCATGAAACTTGAATTCGAAGAGAGAACAGTGGTGGAGGAGAGGGACTGACTCTTCATCTTTTGGCGCAGGTCTTCAGCAGAAAAGGAGGAGGATAGAAAGAAAAAAAAAAGGGTGGAGCGGCAGGAGGGAAAGGAGAAAGAAAAAAGAAAAGAAAGGGGGAGAAGAAGAACACCGGTGCCCTGGGGGTTCATCTACAAGTTTTTTTTCCCGTCCAAGATCTCCATCTCCCACTCTCGTCCATTACATTCCCCCGTTCGCTCCCCTCCAAATTTCTCCGGTAAGTCCACGCCGATTTCACGTTCTATTTTCCCGGATTTCTCAGGCTAAAATGGCTAGTCGCCTATTTGGGCAAGACCTAGACTGCCGTCGTTTGTCCTAGACGCATCACGGACGGAGGTCCAGCTTTGCTTTGGTCTAAAAAACCTCATGCTCTTCTTTGCTTACCACTTGTTCACCGAAATGTCCGAATGGGGTAATGTTTTTCGCGAGTCAATTTCCGGCGTCCGAGCCGTTCACATGAGTTTTGTCTTCGTGCTGGAAAGTCACCGGACGAACCGGCCACGTTTACCGGTGCCGCCCCACCTCGCGACTACGGTCGCCGAAACGCAAGAGAGGAGGTAACTGGGTGCACGAGAGTGGGTCCCTGCTCACCGGGTCTGGGCTTGGTGAAAGCCTATCCATTTTTTTTGTGGGTCTGGTCTTTAGGGCTTGTAGCTTGGATAGGCTTGGGTCTTCCTTTTTGGGCCGGTGTTGATTCGGGCCGTCTTGTATTTTGTTGGGATTAATAGGTTTTGGGCTTTTTACATAAAAATTCGTTTTTTGGGGGCCTATTCCATATTTGGGCCTATTTCAGTTTTGGGCTAAGGTTTATATGAAGTCTTCATTGGATGGAAAATAGAGAATTATTTTTATTACCACCTTTACTTCATCTTTAGCCAAAAGAATAGGAAAGGCGGGGAAATTATTCAATCAATCATAAACCTATTATGCATATTTCAATTTAGCTCTAAGTTTTTTAATTTTGACAATGGCGCCTTAAACTTTTGTGTGGAATTTCAATGTAACTCTTTTGGTCAATTTTTGTCTGAAATCGCTTATATGGCATTGTGCCACATAAGACGGCCGGTAATGATTAGATCGTAACTTTAGTAATTTCTAGCAAATATTGATCTAAAGAGCTACATTAGAATTTTACATTAAATGTTTAAGATTATATTGGCAAAATTAAAAAAATTTAGGACTTAATTGATATATGTACAATAAATTTATAACTAATTGGATAATTTTCCCAAGAAATATATGTCACACTTATCTGGAAAAATGGTCAATTACGCAAAAACCGCTCTAAATTTTGCATTGTTGCATATGATGTGGTAGTATCACATGACCTATAAAATAAATGGACGCAAGTCTACCAAGTCAACTATGGACCCATGTGCCTTTGTTTCCTGGTTTTGTTTTGTTTTACACCTCAATAGGATTTTATTTGCTTGGAAGTTTTCTATGTTCCTCTCATGTTTGATCTTAATAAATGAATGATATTTTCTTTCGATGGAAAAATAAGTATGAACAAACATGTCTGAAGTACTATGATTTAAATTACGTGTTAGTTAATTTTTCTAGCCGCCTGTTTTTTTTTTTTTCTTGCTTTAATTGCTTAGGCTGTACATAATTCACCTTGCCGATATTGTATCCGATACTGATTTTACAACATTAGTTAAAAGAAATTAGCCTAATTGACCGACCACAATTTCGAGCTGCTCATTCTCATGGGGTGATCGCGACAAGAACATAAGTTAAATGAATTAGAGAACTAATGACACTATAAAATTTTGGCATGGAATCAGATATGAGGAAGTGATGCATTAAGTCGCCTATCATCCCTAAATAATTACCGCCCAAAGTAGTTCTTATTAAGAGATTACGCAACGCGAAAATTCGCATGTCCCAAACGACCTTTCCTTAGAAACGAGCTTCAGAACGCTTCCACCTTATACCTTCTTTTCCACCTTCCTCATATGGAATCTATGTCTGACCATGTCCTATCTAAAAATATTTTACTTGACCAGGGCTTCGGACCATTTCCACCGCCACCTAACATCAACGACCTGTCAACTATGTTCCGAATGTCAACATGGATACAACCGGTCGAATTTGTCGAGCATATTTAAGAGTTCAATATCTTTCATCTGTCTGTAAGTTAAGCCTCCCTTTACGTAGGCGGCCTTAAACAAGCACGAACTTCCACGTCCCCGAACCTGTCGAGAATTGTCATTTCTGTAAGCTGACGCTGATGTAGAGCGGAAGCGCTTCGCAGAACACTGATGAGATAGGTTTGGAGTAGTAGAATGGTGAGAAAACAGAACAGCAAGAATGGCCAATCAAATGCAATGTCGAAGCAGGTAGCAGAACACGATTGAGAGTCGCAGAAAGGCGAGAAATGTGATATAGGAAAAATGGGAAGGAAAGCAGATAGGAAACAAAAGGGAAGGAAAAAGAAACGCCAAAGCTTTGGCAATAACTCAATCTCTATATGAATTCACAACCAAAAGCCAACTTAGGAAATGCATCAACAGGCACATAAATTGTCTAATCGGTCAACCTAGTTTCTAATCGGATAACTATTACCAACGTAACATTGTCAATAGTATAACCTTGGTGTAGCTTTGGAAGCGAACTTGGCTCGATTGAATTTCCTGAAAGAAAAAAAGTTCAAATACATAATCATTCGGTATCGATTCAAAGTTGATCAGTCTTGACTATTGCATTGACATTTTAATCAGGAGGAACGTCAAGAAACTCAAAAGACTCGGAGAGAAATTTTGGCGCAGAGAATTTTTTTGAGTTGATTCACAATCAATAATTTCATGACCAAGCAACAGAGAAATTCAGGAATTGATTGTTTAATTTCATCATATCTGAACTCCTTAATGCTTGACTAAGTGGTTGGAGGATACAAATTTTGGAATGTAACTAACGTGAGATTTTTTTAAATCGCTTTTAATTGATCTAAAAGTTTAACTTGTTAGATAAAAGTGTGGTTTAATATATAGATATTTTAACTAGTAAAGAATCAGAAGCTAATCAATCTCTCCAATGGGATCGACAAAACATTTCTTGTCAGGTTCCCTCGACGGAAAAATTGGAAAGTCGTCATAATTTTAAAAACGCGATTTTCAGATGATGGAATTGAAAGTCGTCATAACTTTTCTTGTCAGGTACAGGCTTATTTACTTTAGAAGAAGGTTTATGCGTAGCTGGTAACAACACCGATTCTGCCATTCAAAGTAAACAAGTACGTATTTTCGTACGCATGATGTACAGCATCCAAATCATATAATTATGGTCGACCAAACGTAATATAAGTAATCTGTGTCCACATATTGGCCCGCCAAGTAAATTCCAAATAATGACCACTGAATGTATACTTGACACCTTTGAGAAATAAAGTCGAGAACAAGTAAAAGAAAATTCATGTGGATGGGATGTAACTTGGGAGGAATATAAGTGATTTAAATAGAAAATTCGCAAGAAGATTAAGAAAACGATGACCATGACTGAATATTTTACACAAACTAAAATGATAAGCTAATCTAAATCGCACCAATTATGCAATGTAAGACTTATTCTCAACACCACTCACATGTGTAAGACTTGTTCTCAACACCACTCACATGTGTATCTCAGCAATCAATAAAATAATCTCTAGACGAGTTTACACGACCTATTTGTTAATTCAAGCCACTTCTCACCCATGAACTTTTCATTGGATAAAGTTGTTCCGTAGTATTATCTCTTTTTCTCATATTTGTATATTCAACGAGACATTCCTATCTTGTTACACTTATTTTTTGCACATCTTGGTGGTTGATTGACTTCTTAACATTCTGCCCCCATAAGTATCAGAGGATGTCATTAGAGGTGTCAATAGATCAGATTATCTTTTTCACCACTACATGTCAATTCATACGGTTTATCAATTTATTTTCTTTTGGGCCGTGTTTTCCTATAACTCTAGTCAGAGGGAACTCCCCCAAACCATACTCCCCATTGGTGGGGATATATGGCGACATCACCCACATTTTATTAAGACCAAGTTGGCACGAGAGTTACTAGTTACCTACTAATCAAAGGTATGGTAGGACTACTCCCACCAAGGAGAAAAACTTGTCTATCTTTTTAGATGTACGACCAGTTCTCGAACTCGATACTTGTAATTCTTCAACAAAAATAATGTTAAGTGGAGGAAGGCAACTAATTCCTAGTGGTGCCTTGTTCCTTCAGTAACTCATTATAACTTCATATAACAAAACCAAATAGATCGAAAAAAGTGATTAATTTTGGGAAGGACGACATGTATGGCTTTCTAATCTCATGCGTGACGGCTGGTGGAAAAGTCTTATATAAGACTTGGAAAACCAAAAACCACTCTACTTCCTTTTGGCATCCGATCGATGGCGGTCTCTTTTTTCTGTGTGTTTAAGAGGGCTATCCTCTTTCTCTCTCTCCACGTCCTCATGACTTGCTTCATGCACCAAGGTTATACCTATGGAGTAGAAGGGAAGATTGCAAGCCACACTGTCCCCGTTAGCTCTCTATTCCCTTCGCCTTCTTGCTCACATTCCACTGCCAAAGGCGAGTCTCTCTCTCTCTCTCTCTCTCTAGAAAGATGTAAAATGAATAATTGCCATGGGTAGTAGTACAATTTTTTGTTGAAGGGAAAAATAGAACAATCCTTTCGTTTCTTTGACCAGTGCATTATTAACTATTTCACATATTTTCTTACTCTCACATGACATATCCTTTTAGCTAGCAACCGAAAATCGACCTTGGAAGTGGTTCACAAGGATGGCCCATGCTCTCCCCTTGTTCAAGACTACAAACCTCTACATATCACTGAAATCCTGCTCCGAGATGAGTCAAGGGTCAAGTGGATTCAGTCCCAATCCCCCGACGATGGCAATGGCCTGAATGCTTCGGCTGCAGCCAGTCTCCCGGCAAAGCGTCAAAATACTGTCGGCGATTATGTAGTGACAATCGGCCTCGGCACGCCCAAAAAGGACCTAACTCTCATTTTTGACACCGGCAGCTCCCTCACGTGGACCCAGTGCAAACCATGCATAGGATCTTGCTACACTCAGTCCGACCCGATCTTTGACCCGTCTCAATCATCATCCTATGCTAATATCTCGTGCAACTCGACATTTTGCTCCCTCGGTAATAATCAATAACTTTTGAGATACTCAGTACTCATGACTTCTTACTAGAATGTCCTTCAAGCATAGAGTAGTCGTCCCGGATTTTTAAATTTCAAAACCATCACTTGAATAGCTAGAACTAATTAAAGCATTGTATTGTGGTATTGGATCTTCAGCTGGCTCGGGATGCTTTGGATCCACATGTGAGTATTCCTTCGGATATGCCGACCACTCGTTTACCGTCGGCTTCTTAGCAACTGAGAAACTGGCAATATCACCGACGGAGGTGATCGAAAATTTCCAATTTGGCTGCGGGGAGAACAACTCAGGCATCTTCGGCAGCGCAGCAGGGCTTATCGGACTCTCAGACAACAACATCTCCATCGTGGAACAAAGCGCGGCCAAATATGGCAAGTATTTCTCCTACTGCTTGCCGTCTTCCCCTAGCTCCACCGGATACTTGACTTTCGGCAAGGACAGCGGAGCGCCGAGCTCAGTTACGTTCACGCCGTTGTCAAAGGTCCACCAAGCCTCGGACTTCTACGGAATAAGTATTGTAGGCATCAGCGTAAGCGGAATTCCTCTCTCGATACCATCGACGATTTTTTCAAGTGCAGGCGCCATCATCGACTCGGGAACTACCATTACCCAACTGCCACCTACGGTTTATAGTGCCTTGAGAACCGTATTCAGGAAAGCAATGTCGAATTACACGACAGCGCCGGCTGTTTCCAACTTCGACACTTGCTACGACTTAAGCAAAGAAAGCAATGTCGTGGTCCCGTCGATAAAATTCTCTTTTGCTGGGGGAGTTGACGTTGATTTGGACCCTAGCGGAATATTATTCGGAGCGACGACCTCGCAATCTTGCCTAGCATTTAAAGCGAATGGTGCTGATAGTGATCTGATCGTTTACGGTAATTCTCAGCAGAAAACGTTTGAAGTTGTGTATGATGTTGCTGGAGGAAAGCTAGGCTTTGGTCCAAATGGCTGTCCCTAGGATGGACTAAAATGAAAGTTACTTATGAATAATAAAGGAAGTGGTGTTATTATGCCCTTCTTTGGTGCCATTTAACATCGACTTATGTAAGTCTAACTAAAGATAAATGACAATTTTGTTCCAATTAGATCGGATCAATATGACCAATTTGAGTAAGAGTTGTGATTCTTTAAGAATTAAAGTAACTTCATAATGACCAAATTGGCCCTGCTCTCATGTGGAATTTACCATGAATAACGCTGACCTATGCTATGCCCACCCCCTCTATCTCCCTCGTCCTCGACCACTACCACTGTGCCTCCATCCCCGTTGTGTCCCTAGCCACCATCATGTCTCGCCCACCACTGATCGGCGCCGGTGAGCCATCACGATTATGTCGTCCAATCAGTTAGGTGTCAACCATCCGATGAGGAAATCTCAATCTAAGAAAATGAATGGGCTCCAATAATTCTAATGTGCTAAGCTAATCTGTTTAGCCTCTCTTCCTTTTACGATTTCTAATTTCTTTTGGGCAATGAGAATCACCATAGCCGTAGGAAAGGAAATAAAGGAAAACATAGAATTTAATTAAAGAAAGTAATATTTATGTTAAAAACCGTGTCGATAAGTGTTGATACATAAGATTTAATGATCTATTTAGATTCATATTGCATAAAAAAATTTAAAAATTATTTAGTTAATTCTTAAACAAAAATATTTCAGCAATATTGTGTAACATATAGCATTTTAGCAGTCAAAATAACATATAGTATCGAACCATTTGTGGCACAAACTAAAATTAGTCTAGTAAACATGGCCCACACCTAAGGGAATTTCTGTTAGCACCCGGGGAGACTGGGTTAAATTTTCCAACCTATAACTTGAGATGATCTGAGCCTTGATTGAAGAGAATTTAGTCCATTAATTATTTGACCTTGAAATTAATTAAAATAAGCTATAGAAAAAGTAAAACCCACAAACTCCAAGTGTACAAGCAAAAGAAATTTCGATCAGCCCACTCTTAGGAAGGTCTGGCCAAATTCCAGCAATTAATTTGATAAATTTTACAATTTATTCCTTTGAGGAATCAATTGAAAGAATTATCAGATTTCAGGGTCAATTGTGCAAAAGCTAAAAATTTGAAGTCCTTAATTGCAAAAGATCAACTCACGTATATAACCAATTATGCTTTGGGATTTCGATTCGGCGATGATGATTATAGAAGATGCTTAGAGAAGACATGACTAAGGTACGAGAGGATGCCAATGCCAAACGCACACTCACTCTTGACTAGACCTGTCTGTGCACAACACCAAAACTACTGCCGCCATTGTCCCCCGTTCTGCCACTGGTGACATAGTGTTGCCGCCACTGTTGTCGCCTCACATCTCTTCGATGCTTGCACCCAGTTGCTTACAACCCCTCAGCTAGACCTATGGTTGAGGGCTGATACAGCGTGCCTCAAAAGCTTCCCTGGTGTTATTCGACCGTAAGGCAACCCGACGTTTCCCTGAAGCGTTCCCACCGAAGATCTGCGCCATTATTCTCGAACCGAGCTGTATCCACATTGCCCATCCGGCTCTTGAAGCAAAGCTACTGCCGTCATCGCCTCGCCTCCGCTATGCTGCCCCGACCCTTGGCCGTGACATTTGTCCAGCCATGCCAACGACACAGTTACCAAGCCTCAGCCCCTTGGCCAGCCACCCATAGACCAGTAGCGGGCAAGGGGTGGAGCAACCCTTGCTGCTCAGTCTGGCCCTTCGCCGCCCGCTGCTTGTCCCTGGTCGCCAAACTCTGATAGTCAATTTGAACTGAGAAAGATTATCCATGAAATATTCGAAATCAGATACTAAACTTTTATCTTGACTTAACTAAAATTACTATTTGATTTGTTGCCTAATTCAAATTATAGAATCTTGAATCAAATAATTAGATTGCATAAACAATATTATCGATAAAAGTTTCCTAATTTGGCCTTTTAAATTAGGAAACTTTCCTAATTTGATAACATGCCTTGGATCACCGAATCAATCTCCACCTCGAGATCCAAACCATGAAAACATGGTAAAAGTTTTCTATACCTCCCAGCCATTGATTTTCTGTTATCCAAATTTGAATTGTTTACTTTTTGTGGATAAATATTTGCATGTGGATAATGTTTGATATTGAGTGCATATGTTGATTACTAGGGGTGTCAAATGGATGGGTCGGGTAAAAAATGATCTGACCTATATTAACTCATTTAACCTATTTTTGATCTATTTTTACACAATACAATTTTTTGTGACCGACCCAACCCAACCCGTATTGTTAAATCATTTCAATATTTAACCAACTTCAAGAAAATTTACTTCATGATTTTTTTAAAAAATGTTTTGTTAAAATAAATTTATGCAATATGATTTGTTGGATAAGTTTTCTAATTATTATTTTTTTCGAAACTTTAATTATTTTTTTCTTTTTATGAAATATATTTTCATTTTTTTGCTTTTTCCTCTTCTAGTCATCGGAATCTAGTGAGCTCATCTCTCACCTCTTGGCCGGCGACCAACCTAGAAAGAGGGAAAAAGGAGAAAAAAAGTAAAGAAAAAGGGAAAATAAAAATAATCAAATTTTTACTTTTGAAAAATAAAATAATTAAAATATCATAATTTTCATATTCTAAAAATGACTTGTTAACAACATTTAAAATGATTTGTTGATAATATTTAAATTAATTAGATAACTTATTTATGACCCATTTAGAAGCCATTTAAGACCCATTAAGTTATTAAGGTAACCAATTTATGACCGACATTATCTAATATCAGCTAAAATATGGATCTTTGACTCATTTTGCCACATCTATTGATTACCATCCTTACTTGTTTATTTCTTAAGAAATAAAACTCCAAAAATATTTTCTCACTAAAGAATTAGGTAATTATCTTTTGCAGATTGCATACTACAGATAACATAGCTATTCTAAATAATTTTAGGTAGCATCTTGCGATAACATAAATTAGATTCTTAATTTGTTCTAGATTGCACATTTAAACTATGATAGATTTTTGTTCCGAATTTTGAAATAAAAGTAACAAAAAATGCCATTATAGGATTAGATTTATTTCTTTATCCATTTAGATTACATGTTTAGGATAGATTATTTGATCTTTTCAAATTTCATAAAAAGCATAACTAAAATAGCCTTTTAGAGTAGATTACATTGCATTTCAATTTTACAATGCATGTTTAGAGTAGATTGTTTATTTATTTCGAATTTCCAAAGAAAAATATCAAAAATAAGTTATGCACATGTCATATAATTTATTTACATTATTATTCATGTCATAAGGCCATTTCATACATAGCATTAAAGTAAATGTCTAGGTTTGTCTAGCTTATTATGCATATTGCGTGGATTGCATCATAGATTAGTAACCATGTATGCAGGTCATATTGCGTGGCATATTGCTTGTCATATTACGTGTCATTTAATTATCGAATGTGTGTCACATAATGTAACATCTAATTTAATTATACTTGCATGTCATACGGTTTCCATTCAAATGTATTTTACTGACATTGTGCAACATATAACATTTTAGCATTCGAAATAGCATCTAACATCAAATTGGTTGTGGCACAAACTAAATTTAGTCTCGTGAATGGGGCCCGCACCTTAGGGAATTTTGACTAGCACCTAGGGAGAGCGGACTGAATTTTCCAGCCCCTAACTTGAGATAATTTTAGCCTTAATTTAGAGAATTTAGTATATTAATTTATTAGGCCTTGAAAAAAAAATTTTAAATAAGCTATAGAAATAGGTTAAGGGCCACAAATTCCAAGTGTACAAGCAAAGCAATTTCGACCAGCCCACTCTAGGGAAGGTCTAGCAATTAATTTGATAAAATTTTCAATTTGTTCCTTGATGACTTAATTGAAAGAATTTCCAAATTTTAAGGTCAATTGTGCAAATTACTAGAAACTTGAAGTCCTTTACTATAAAAGATCTCCTTGTATATGCCCTAGGGTTTTCGGGCTGATGATCATAATTTCATAAGATGTTTAGAGAAGACACAACTAAGGCACGAGAGGAGGATAGAGATAATCTGGCCTCTCTAGATAAACTGGATCAATATATGACCCGGTTAGGATAAATAGTATGGAGTGGCCCAATATCATGCCAGTGCTCAAACCATAAAGAAATAGACTGTCCGTCTCCAACGCCCCATCGGAACATATGCTTGAACTCAAGTCCAAGTGCAACAATTTTCTTCCATGCCCATGAGCAAAAGGTGGGTGGCTTAACCACCCAAAAGCTATGTCTACCAAAGAAAACATAATGAATCCATCTACACCAAAGAGACTCTCTATATGAGAAAATGATCCAAATATGCTTAAGCATGACAGCCTTATTACTCTCCCTAAGACGTCGAATGCCTAAACCTCCCTCCTCCTTTGGTAAACATACATCTCTCCAAGAGACTTTAGCACCCCTAGGGCCAAGATAAGGGCCATTCCATAGGAATTGCCTCAGTATGCGCTCAATCCTCTCAATTACTGAACATGACAATATAAAAATACCAAATCAGTACACCCAAATAGCATGGAGGACTAACCTGATAAGCTGAAGTTGTCTGGCGAAGGATAGAAATCTCTGAGTCCATGACTGAGCCTGCCTCATAATCCGGTTGACTAAGGAGACACAATCTGCCTTTCACAGTCTATCAAATATCACCGGGACCCACAAATAACGAAATGGAAGTGAGCCAACCTTGAATCCAAGCAAGTTAACAAGGCCAGACTGAAGATCATCCGACCTTTTGAAATGTAAACCTCACTCTTCTCAAGATTTGGCTCCAATCCTGAACACTCAGAGAAAGTGGTGAAAGCCGACTTCATGAGCCCAATTGAATCCATATCCGCCTCACTAAAGAGTAGCACGTCATCAGCAAAGAATAGGTGGGTCAACCCATTTTGCATGCATCTCCAATAGTATCGATACCCCGGTAGGCTAGTCTGTCTTGTGATGATACTCGAGAAAACCTCCATAACCAAGGTGAAGAGATAAGGGGAGATAGAATCTCCCTGTCTACGGCCTCTAGAACTCGAGAAGAAACCCTTTAGTTCCCCATTAATGGAGATAGAGAACTTAGGGGTCCTCACATAAGACATAATCAGTGATATCAAGCCAGTCGAAAAGCCAAAAGCAACTAAAGTTGTCTTCAAGAAATCCTAATCAATTGTATCATAAGCTTTCCTAAAGTTCACTTTCATAGCACACTTTGGAGAATACGACACATGATGGAAGCCACAAAAGAGCTCCTGAGCTAACATGATATTATCGCTAATACGCTGGCCTTTGACAAAGGCATTTTGAGATGGGCTAATAATCGATGGCAACACTGACACCACTCGATTCGCAAGCAACTTCGTGATACACTTATAAATAGTGTTACAACATGCAATAAGTCTATAGTCGCTAACTGACGATGCATTAGAAATCTTGGGGACTAGGGCAATGATGGTGGTATTCAACTGTCTAAGCAAGCCCCATAAGTCAAGAAATCCATAATAGCAGCAGTAACAAGTGGCCCAACAATGTCCCAAGACTTCCTAAAGAACTCCACCGTAAACCCATCCGGCCCTAGGGCTTTCCCCGAGGCAAGTGAGAAGAGGGTAGTGTGTATCTTTAACTCAGTAAAAGGACATGATAGGCGATGTACCTGGCTATCCTCCAAGGTGTGAGAGAGGATCGCCTTGATATCCTGATGAGAAGGTCACTCTCGTGGTCCACCAGAAGTGAAAAGTCCCTCATAATAAGAGACAAAGACACTCCCAATCTAATCCGGAACCGTCACCTGAGTGCCCAGACCACCTACTACCGAGATAATTCTATTGCTGAGCTGCCTATTCTTCACCGACTAGTGAAAGAATTTGGTGTTCAAGCCCCTCTCTTTCAACCACCTAATTAGAGACTTTTGTCTATAGAAAGCCATCTCATGAAGTTGAAAAGTAGAGAACTCCTTCGTCGCATCCCTCTCATCCCAAGCTAGTACCATACTAAATGGATCTACCAATAGGGACTCCTGAACCATACCAAGCCTCTGTCTAGCTATCCTGGTGCGGTTCGATATATCTGAGTATGAATTCTTATTAAACTGCTTCAACCGAGCTTTCAATAATTTCAGCTTGGTGCATAACTAGTACATAAAAGAACCACTAACTGTAGTATCCCAAACTTGGGACATCATATCCATAAAACCCGGGTCCGTCAAATACTTTTCAAAGTTTGTCTAACTCGTGTTCACTACACTTTACTGTTTTTTTTTAATGAATTGGTTATGATTTTTTTGTATTGCCTTTTCAGTGTTGTGATTTGCTAGTTTAAGCCTAATAATTAGGTTATATTTCAAGACCATGATCAACACAAAAGCATCGTGTTGAATACTTAGTGGATGAGAAGCTTAGGACTCATTATTGGATAAAGACCGCATGAGACACCAACTTAATAATCCATCAAGTTCGAGGTACCAAAAGGGCATTGATTAGACAATTAGTGTGATCAAGTCCCTCCTAAATCTCTAGTTATATATGAAATGAAATATACACTCATATCTCATAGTTATTATTACTAGTCTAGCGGCAACTCCTTCAAGTTCGTCACGCGAGATAAAAATAACCCAAATAGAATGAGTATCGTTGACCCCCACCCCAATTCGACATTATATTTAAACTCGCCTTTCTCAGAACTATCGAGAGGGTCTTGAAAACATCAACATAGTAAAATCATGAAAGGTATTTAACACATCTTGAATTGATATAAAAAAATACATCTAGCATCTAATTTGCAATATGAGTGAGAGATTGCCTATTCTAGACAAAACAATAATATTGGAAAACAGAAAAAGAAAGTATTTAAACTTCAGAAAGAGACGTATAGGTGGATGATCCTTCTCTTTTAGATTAACTCACGGCTAGTGTAGTTGAGATTGCCAAGTGGAGGGACTTGGTCAAACAATTGTAGTGATTATTCATTGAACTCATTCAAAAGCCCAAGTCCATTAATTCAATCAATATAGGCAGCCACCCATCACGGGGAAAGGAACCTTTAAGATTTATATGAAGTCTTCGTTGGATGGAAAATAGAGAATTATTTTTATTACCACCTTTACTTCATCTTTAGCCAAAAGAACGAGAAAGGCGGGGATGTTATTCAATCAATCATAAACCTATTATGCATATCTCAATTTAGCTCTAAGTTTTTTAATTTTGACAATGGAGCCTTAAACTTTTGTGTGTGTAACTCTTTCGGTCAATTTTTGTGTGAAATTGCTGATATGGCATGGTGCCACATAAGACGGTAGGTGATGATTAGATCGTAACTTTAGTAATTTCTAGCAGATATTGATCTAAAGGGCTACATTCGAATTTTGCATTAAATGTTTAAGATTATATTGGCAAAATTTAAAAATTTAAGACTTAATTGATATATATACAATAAATTTATAACTAATTGGATAATTTTTTCAAGAATATATGTCACACTTATCTTAAAAAATGGTTAATTACAGAAAAACCGCTCGAAATTTTGCATCGTTGCATATGATGTGGTTCTATCACATGACCTATAAAATAAATGGACGCAAGTCTACCAAGTCAACTATGGACACATGTGCCTTTGTTTCCTGGTTTCGTTTTGTTTTACACCTCTTTAGGATTTTATTTGTTCGGAAGTTTTTTTTATGTTCCTCTCATGTTTGATCTTAATAAATGAATGATATTTTCTTCCAATGGAAAAATAAGTATGGACAAACATGTCTGAAGTACTGTGATTTAAATTATGTGTTAGTTAATTTTTCTAGCCGCTTGTTTTTTTTTCCTTGCTTTAATTGCTTAGGCTGTACATAATTCACCTTGCCGATATTGTATCTGATACTGGTTTTACAACATAAGTTAAAAGAAATTATCCTAATTGACTGACCACAATTTCGAGCTTCTCATTCTCGTGGGGTGATCGCGACAAGAACATAAGTTAAATGAATTAGAGAACTAATGACACTATAAAATTTTGGCATGGAATTAGATCTGGGGAAGTGATGCATTCAGTCACCTATCATCCCTAAATGGTTACTGCCCAAAGTAGTTCTTATTAAGAGATTACGCAACACGAAAATTCGCATGTCCCAAACAACCTTTTCTTAGAAACGAGCTTCAGAATGCTTCCACCTTATACCTTCTTTTCCACCTTCCTCATATGGAATCTATGTCTGACCATGTCCTATCTAAAAATATTTTACTTGACTAGGGCTTCGGACCATTTCCACCGCCACCTAACATCAACGACCTGTCAACTATGTTCCGAATGTCAACATGGATACAAACGGTCAAATTTATCGAGCATATTTAAGAGTTCAATATCTTTCATCTGTCTGTAAGTTTAAGCCTCCCTTTACGTAGGCGGCCTTAAACAAACACGAACTTCCACGTCTCCGAACCTGTCGAGAATTGTCACTTCTGTAAGCTGACGCTAATTTAGGGTGTCAATAGATTGGATTATTTTTTATACCACTAGATGTCATTCCATATGGTTTCTCAATTTATTTTCTTTTGGGCCATGTTTTCCTATAACTCAGAGGAAACTCCCCCAAACCATACTCCCGTTTGGTAGTAATATATGGGGACATCACCCACATTTTATCAAGAGCAAGTTGGCACGAGAGTTCCTAGTTATCTACCAATCAAATGGCTCAATTGTCGAAAAAGTTATAAACTTTTTGCAACTTTGCCAATTCAGTCCTAAACTTTTTTCTTTTACCAATTCAATTCTAAATTTTTGATATTTTGCCATTGAAGTCATTTTGATGACTTTTTGCCTAAAAAAGCCTACATGGACGTTCAATGAGTACTATGTACATGACGTGGCCCGATCGGTTGGTCGCTAGCAATGATGTGGCACAAAACGACATAGTTTTGACAATTTGCCCCAAAGTTTGCTCCAAAATCAAACGAATCTTAGGTTGCTTTGCCCCAAAACCAAACAAATTCCAAAAGCTAGGGTTCTTGAGCTTCAGAAGAGGGTTCTTTAGCTACGATTATTTTTCTTCTTTAGCTTCTTAGTTCCTCAATTCTTCTTCCGTTGTGTTCTCTTCTCCTTCTTCTTGTGTTCTTCAGCTAGCCACTCGATTTTCCTTCCTTCTTCTTGCGTGGGTTCTCTCGATTTTCCTTCTTTCTTCTTGCGAGGGTTCTCTTGTGGGTTCTCTCAATTTTCCTTTCTTCTTCTTGCGTGGGTTCTCTCGATTTTCCTTTTTGTGTCGTTCTTCAGCTAGGGTTCAAATTGGGTTCTTCAATTTGGGGCAAGTCAAAGCATAAATTTGGGGCAAGGGGCAAAGGGCAAAGCTAGGGTTCGTTCGGTTTTGGGGGCAAAGCAAGCTAGGGTTCATTTGATTTTGGAGCAAAATTTGGGGCAAATTATCAAAATTATGTTGTTTTATGCTGCATCATCGCTAGTGATTAACCTATCGGGTCATGTCATGTGCACGGTGCTGACTGGATGTCCATGTAGCCTTTTTCCGGGAAAAAATCGTCGAAAGGACTTAATGGCAAAGTTCCAAAAGAGGACTGAATTGACAAAAAAAAGTTTATGATTGAATCGACAAAGTTGTAAAAGATTGAGGATTTTTTCGATAATTGTCCCTTAATCAAAGATATGGTAGGACTCAAACTTGTCTATCTCTTCAGATGTACAACCGCTTGTAATTTATCGACAAAAATAAAGTCCAGTGGAGGAAGGTGGCTTATTACTTAATGATGCCTTGTTTCTTCAGTTACTCATCAGAACTACATATAACAAAACCAAATAGATAAAAAAAAAGTGATTAATTTTGGGAAGGACGACATGTATGGCTTTCTAATCCACGATTGCTGGTTGAAAAGTGTTATATAAGACATTGAACGAGATCCCATTCTTGGTAGTAACTTGAAAAAGCCTAAACCACTTTACTTCTTTTCGGCATCCGATCGATGGAGGTCTCTTTTTTCTGTGTGTTTAAGAGCGCACTCCTCTTTGTCTCTTTCCACGTCCTCATGACTTGCTTCATGCACAAAGGTTATACTTATGGCGTAGAAGGGAAGATTGCGAGCCACAGTGTCTCCGTTAGCTCTCTATTTCCTTCGCCTTCTTGCTCCCCTTCCACTGCCAAAGGTGGGTCTTCCTCTCTCTCTCTCTCTCTCTCTCTCTCTCTCTCTCTCTCTCTCCATACAAAGATGTAAAATGAAGAATTGCCATGGGTAGTAGTCCGTTGACAAGTCTTTGATGAAGGGGAAAAAGGAACAATCCTTTCGTTTCTTTGACCAATGTATTACTAACTAATTTCACATATTTTCTTACTCTCACATGACATATCCTTTTAGCTAGCAACCGAAAGTCGACCTTGGAAGTGGTTCACAAGGATGGCCCATGCTCTCCCCTTGTTCAAGACTACAAACCTCTAAATATCACTGAAATCCTGCTTCGAGATGAGTCAAGGGTCGAGTGGATTCAGTCCCAGTCCTCCAACGGCAGCAATGGCCTGAAAGCTTCGGCAGCAACCAGTCTCCCGGCAAAGCCTGAAAATACTGTCAGCGATTATGTAGTGACAATCGGCCTCGGCATGCCCAGAAAGGACCTTACTCTCGTTTTCGACACTGGCAGCTCCCTCACGTGGACGCAGTGCAAACCCTGCGTGGGGTCTTGCTACACTCAGTCCGACCCGATCTTTGACCCGTCTCAATCATCATCCTATGCTAATATTTCGTGCAACTCGACATTATGCTCCCTCGGTAATAATCAAGCACATTTGAGATACGCAGTACTCATGACTTCTTACTAGAATTTTCTTCAAGAATAGAGGAGTCGTCCTGGATTTTCAAACTTCAAAATCCTCACTATAATAACTATAACTAATTAAAGCAATGTATTGTGGTCTTGGATTTTCAGCTGGTTCGGGATGCTTTGGATCCACATGTAAGTATTCCATCGTATACGCCGACAACTCGTTTACGAACGGCTTCTTAGCAACTGAGAAACTGGAAATATCACCGATGGAGGTGATCGACAATTTCCTATTTGGCTGCGGGGAGAACAACTCAGGCATCTACGGCAGCGCAGCAGGGTTTATCGGACTCTCAGACAACAACATCTCCATCGTGGAACAAAGTGCGGCCATATATGGCAAGTATTTCTCCTATTGCTTGCCTTCTTCATCTAGCTCCACCGGATACTTGACTTTCGGCAAGGACAGCGGATCGCTGAGCTCAGTTAAGTTCACGCCGTTATCAAAGGTCCAACAAGACTCGGAATTCTACGGAATAAGTATTTTAGGTATCAGCGTAAACGGAATTCCTCTCTCGATACCATCTATGGTTTTTTCAAGTGCAGGCGCCATCATTGACTCGGGAAACTGCCATTACCCGGTTGCCTCCGACAGCTTATAGTGCCTTGAGAACCGCATTCATGAGAGCAATGGCAAATTACACGACGGCGCCGGCATTTTCCATTTTAGACACTTGCTACGACTTTAGCAAAGAGCGCAAAGTCTTGATCCCGCCGATAAAATTCTCTTTCGCTGGGGGAGTCGACGTTGATTTGGACCCTAGCGGAATATTATACGGAGCGACAACCTCGCAATTTTGCCTAGCATTTAAAGCGAATGATGCTGATAGTGATCTGGTCATTTACGGTAATTCTCAGCAGAAAACATTTGAAGTTGTGTATGATGTTGCTGGAGAAAAGCTAGGCTTTGGTCCAAATGGCTGTCCCTAGGATGTACTAAAACGAAAGTTACTTATGAATAATAAAGGAAGTGGTGTTATTATGCCCTTCTTTGGTGTCATTTAACATCAACTTATGTGAGTTACAAATTATAGAGATCACCTATATGTAAGTTTAACTAAAGATAAATGACAAGTTCCAATCAGATCGGATCAATATGACCAATTTGAGTAAGAATTATGATTCTTTAAGAATTAAAGTAACTTCATGATGACCAAATTGACCTTGCTCTCATGTGGAATTTACCATGAATTATGATGACCTAACCTATGCCCACCCCCTCTATCTCCCTCGTCCTCAACCACTACCACTGTGCCTCCATCCCCATTGTATCCTTTATGGGTGGGCAAAAACAGGGTGAGTAAGTTCCAAATCTAGACCCTTTACCCGATCATATTATAATCAGTTCTTTTTTTGGACCATGTACTCTACTTTGTTTGCATTTGACCTTATACTCAATTCACCATGTTTTTCCGGTTTGGTTCCATAATTAACCCTGTTTATATTGGAACTTGTTTTGCAACCGCTCATCCTATACGATTTTGAATTTTATATCAATACATGATAAAACAAAATAGTTCTTTTAATTTATATTGAAGCGTTAAACACGTATAATTAATAAGTAAGTTAACTTTTTGACTAAACAAAAAATTAACGATCCACTAGGTAAATTATCATAAATAAAGTCATAAAGTAAATCAAAAATCATAACATTGCATATATATTAGTAATAAACAAGGATATAATATTAGTCTCATTCCCACAATACTATACGAAACTTTTTATTTTGTCTAAAATGGTTAATGAATCTTTGGCACAAACATAACTCTTCCAAAAGTGAACCAAAAGTGAAATTAGGTGAGTCAATCCACATGGTACAAAATCTCTAACAAAAATGTAAAATTCATATATAAAGAAAAATGAATAAGAAACCATATTCTAGAGACGTATGCAAAAGTTATTATTTAATAAAGTTTATTTACTTCAAAAATCAGAATTTTCATTAAATAAATTTTATTTTCCAATGATTGTATTTAGGGTTTAAGGTTTAAGGTAGGTTCCAGATCTCGACCATGTACCCGACCCTATTATAACAAATTCCTTTTTTTAGAACATGTACCCGACCTTGTTTACATTAGACCTTATTCACGACCTTGTTTTCAGTGTAGGCCAATTTGAGAATAGGGTTTACTAGGTCCGGTTGCATATCCCTAGTGTCCTTGGCCACCATCACGTCTTGCCCACCACCGATCGAAGCTGGTGAGCCATCACTATCATGTCATCCAATTAGTTTGATGTCAACCTTCTGATGAGGAAATCTCAATATGAGAAAATGAATCGGCTCCCAATAATTCTAATGTGCTAAGCTAGTCTGTTTAGCTCCTCTTCCTTTTACGATTTCTGATTTCTTGTGGGCAATGAGAATCACAATAGCCGTAGGAAAGGAAATAAAGGAAAACATAGAATTTAATTAAAGAAAGTAATCTTTATGTGAAAATCATGTCGATAAGTGTTGACACATAAATTTTAACGATCTATTTAGATTCATATTGCATAAAAAATTTAAAAATTATTTAGTTAAGTCTTAAACAAAAATATTTCAGCAATATTGTGTAACATATAGCATTTTAGCAGTCAAAATAACATATAACATTGAACCGGCTATGGCACAAGCTAAAATTAGTCGAGTGAACAAGGCCACACCTAAGGGAATTTCGGTTAGCACCTTGGGAGAGTGCATTGAATTTTCCAACCTATAACTTGAGATGATCTGAGCCTTGATTGAAGAGATCTTAGTCCATTAATTTATTAGGCCTTGAAATTAATTAAAATAAGTTATAAAAAAGTTAAAACCCACAAATTCCAAGTGTACAAGAAAAGGAATTTCGATCAGCCCACTCTAGGGAAGGTCTGGCCAATTCCAGCAATTAATTTAATAAAATTTACAATTTATTCCTTTGAGGAATTAAATGAAAGAATATTTAGATTGTAGGGTTAATTGTGCAAAAAATAAAAATTTGATGTCCTTTATTGCAAAAGGTTAACTCATATATACAACCAATTATGCCTCGGGATTTCGGGTCGGCGATGATAATTTTAGAAGATGTTTAGAGAAGACATGACTAGGGCACGAGAGGATGCTAATGTCAAATGCACACTCACTATTGACCAGACCTGTGGCCGACGGTTCTTCACTATGATGCCTACCGTGCACTACACCACAGCTACTGCCGCCATTGTCCCTCGTTCTGCCACTGGATTAGACATGCCAACCGCAGAAAGTTTTGACTAGGGCACAATAACAACTGACAGGATGCTACTTCTTGCCTTTTTGAGGCCTTTTGAAGAACTTTCAATTCGACTTAACGAAATGATTTTGACTGTAGAACAATCAATCGAACTGCTAAGGCCAAGGTAAGGGCCTGCCAATTCGCTCATCCGAGAGTGTTGCCGCCCTTGTTGTCGCCTCACATCCCTTCGATGCTTGCTCCCGCTGCGCCCAGTTGCTTACAACCCCTCAGCTAGACCTATGGTTGAGGGTTGACACAGCGTGCCTCAAAGCTTCCCTGGTGTTGTTCGACCGTAAGGCAACCCGACATTTCCCTGAAGCGTTCCCACAGAAGATCTGGCGCCATTATTCTCGAACCGAGCTGTACCGACGTTGCCCATGCGGCTTGGTTACTGATCCGTGGGTTCTTGAAGCCCAGCTGCTGCCATCATTGCCCCGCCTCCGCTGTGCTGCCCCGACGCTACCCGTTGTAAGCCACGGCTAGACCATTGGCCGTGACATTTGTCCAGCCATGCCAACGACACAGTTACCAAGCCTCAGCCCCTTGGCCAGCCACCCATAGACCAGTAGCGGGCAAGGCATGGAGCAACCCTTGCTGCTCAGTCTGGCCCTTCGCCGCCCACTGCTTGTCCCTGATCGCCAAACACTGATAGTCAATTCGAACTGAGAAAGATTATCCACGAAATATTCGAAATCAGATACTAAACTTTTATCTTGAATTAACTAAAATGACTATATGATTTGTTGCCTAATTCGAATTATAGAATCTTGAATCAGATAATTAGATTCCATAAACAATATTATCAATAAAAGTTACCTAATGTGGCCTTTTAAATTGGGAAACTTTCCTAATTTGATCACATGCCTTGGATCACTGAATCGATCTCCACCTCAAGATCCAACCCATGAAAACACGGTAAAAGTTTTTTGTACCTCCCAGCACCCTGTATTTGAGCCATTGATTTTCCGTTATCCAAATTTGAATTGTTTACTTTTTGTGGATAAATATTTGCATGTGGATAATGTTTCATATTGATTGCATATTTTGATTACTAGGGGTGTCATATGGGTGGGTCGGGTGAAAAATGGCCCAACCCATATTAGTTCATTTAACCTATTTTTGATCCATTTGTACACAATACAATTTTTGGTGACCCGACCCGTATTGTTAAAACACTTCAATATTTAACCAAGATCAATAAAATTTACTTCATGACTTTTTTAAAAAATGTATTGTTAAAAAAAATTTATGCAATATGATTTATTTGATAATTTTTCTAATTATTATTTTTTTCGAAACTTTAACTATTAATATTTTTTTCGAAATATATTTTCATTTTTCGGCTTTTTTCGCTTTTAGTCACTAGAATCTAGTGAACTCATCCCTCACCTCTTGGCCCGCGACCAACCTAGAAAGAGGGAAAAAGGAGAAATAAAAGTAAAGAAAAAAGGGGAAATAAAAACAATCAAATTTTTACTTTTGAAAAATAAAATAATTAACATATTATTATTTTTATAGTTTAAAAATGACTTGTTAACAATATTTAAAATGATTTGTTGATAATATGTAAATTAATTAGATAACATATTTATGACCCATTTAGAAGCCATTTAAGACCAATTAAGTTATTAATATAACTCATTTATGACCCACATTATCTAATATCGGTTAAAATATGGGTCTTTAATCCATTTTGCCACTTCTATTGACTACCATCCTTACTTGTTTATTCTTAAGAAATAAAACTCCAAAAATATTTTCTCACTAAAGAATTAGGTAATTATCTTTAGTAGATTGCATACTTCACATAACATAGCTATTCTAATTTATTTTAGGTAGTATCTTGCGATAACATAAATTAGATTCTTAATTTGTTCTAGATTGCATGTTTAAATTAGGATAGATTTTTGTTCCGAATTTTGAAATAAAGGAAACAAACAAATGCCATTATAGGATTAGATTTATTTCTTTATCCATTTAGATTACATGTTTAGGACATATTATTTGATCATTTTGAATTTCATAAAAAGCATAACCAAATTAGCCTTTTAGAGTAGATTACATTGCATTTCAATTTTACAATGCATGTTTAGAGTAGATCATTTATTTATTTCGAATTTCTCATGAAAAAATATCAAAAATAATTTATGTGCATGTCATATAATCTAGTTGCATTATTATTCATGTCATAAGGCCATTTCATACATAGTGTTAAAGTAAATGTCTAGGCTTGTCTAGCTTATTATGCATATTGCGTGGATTGCATCATAGATTAGTAACCATGTGTGCAGGTCATATTGCATGGCATATTGCTTGTCATATTACGTGTCATTTAATTATCGAATGTGTGTCACATAATTTAACATCTAATTTAATTATGATTGTATGTCATACAGTTTGCATTCATAAATATTTCACTAATATTGTGTAATTATAGCATTCGAAATAGCATCTAAGATCGAATTGGTTGTGGCACAAACTAAATTTAGTCGTGCAAACAGGGCCCGCACCTTAGGGAATTTCGACTAGCACCTAGGGAGAGCGGACTGAATTTTCCATCCCCTAACTTGAGATAATTTGAGCCTTAATTTATTAGGCCTTGAAACAAAATTAAAATAAGCTATAGAAATAGGTTAAGGCCCACAAATTCCAAGTGTACAAGCAAAGCAATTTCGACGAGCCCACTCTAGGGAAGGTTTGGCCGATTCTAGCAATTAATTTGATAAAATTTTCAATTTGTTCATTTGATGACTTAATTGATAGAATTTCCCAATTTTAAGGTCAATTGTGCAAATTACTAGAAACTCGAAGTCCTTAACTGTAATAGATCTACTCGCATATGCCCTAGGGTTTTCGGGCTGATGATCATAATTTCATAAGACGTTTAGAGAAAAGTATGATGGCCTTGAATTTTTGTTTTGTGTACTCTCGACTGGTACAGAGGAAGGCAACATGAACGAGACAATAAAAAAAAATATTACATTACTCAGTACATGAAAACAGGAAGTAAAGGTATAAAACATGGGCTTAATTAGGTTTAATAAACTTTGGTCTAGAATAGGTTTAATGAGCTTGGGCTTTTAGAAAATTTGGATTTGGACTTTGTATGGTATAGGTGAATCTGGGTTGGGTTTGATCTATATGAGTTTGGGCATAATTCGAGTTTGACTAATCGGTCTTCGTATAGTCTTGTTTCGAAAGGGTTTGAGAATAGGGTGCATTTATGTCAGTAGGCTAGGCCCTCAAAGTCCAATATGCAAACTGGGCCTAAGGACCCGGTCCGCGTACCTACTTTCAGAAAATAATAAAAATGTTAAAATTGAAAACTAATAAAATTCAAAAACAATTTGGAAAATGTTCATCATACAAATAGGCCTTGATTAGATTGCTAGATTTTAGTGTTTGATTTAATTTAGTTTCATTCAGTCAATATGCATATATTTCAGGAATTTTAATGGACACATTTTGTTTAGTTTAGGATTACGGGGATTAGTCTTTTAGGAAAGAAATTGGATTCAATCAAAAAGTACCTCATGGGGGCTGTTGTCCCGAGGTTTAATAACAATTATATTTTTTTTTGTCTAACTCGTGTTCACTACACTTTACTTTTTTACTTGCTCTTTTATTACTTTCTTTGATGAATTGATTTTGATTATTTTTTGTATTGCCTTTTCCTTGTTGTGATTTGCTTGTTTAAACCTAATGATTAGATTATATTTCAAGACCATGACAAACACAAAAGCATCATGTTGAATACTTAGAAGCTTAGGACTCATTATTGGATAAAGACCGCATGAGATAGCAACTTAATATTACATCAAGTTCAAGGTACCAAAAGGGCATTGATTAGACAACTAGTGTGATCAAGTCCCTCCTAAATATCTAGTTATATATGAAGTGAAATATACGCTTGTATCTCACTTGACTCCTAGCTATTATTAATAGTCTAGTGGCAACACCTTCAAATTCTTGGTGTCACGCGAGATAAAAATAACCTAAGTAGAATGAGTACTATTGATCCCCAATTCGACATTGTCGCGACATACCCGAGACCTTTTCCACTAATCTAAGGGGTGGAATGGTGCTAAGGTAGATTTAGAAATATTGCTCTTGATTCCTCAATCTCGAGCTCGGACTCTCCCAAGTCCATACCTCGCGTGACATTTAGGCGTTTTCATTTTAGAAGTTATTTAACAACCTAAAATGTTTTTAGGAGTCAACACTAGCCTATTAGGGTTGGCTAGAAACCGATCGAGACATGGGAGTGTCATCTTGATCCCTACGGAACCAGAGATTCTAAAGTTAGGGCACTTGATTACGCTAACGTTTCCATTAACGCTCTTTCGGTACCTAACTAGTTGGTTATTTAATCTAAAATGATCATACATTCTTGCTTGTCTTTTAAATATTAAAAGTCATCACAATCACTAAATGTACATGCAATTTGTTTTTATATGATCCTTTTCATGCAATTCCAGAATAATACTAATTAAACCTAAAATATATATAAACAACACACAATTTATAAAAAAGACAATGCGGGTAATAATCAATCAATGTATTGAAATGTGATACGATAAACAAACAATCAAATAATTGAAAGCATTTATTTAACGATGAGAAAAATAAAACCCGCAACTCGTCGGGTATTGGGAAAATACATGGCCTCGTTATAAGTCTCGAGACATGATCCCTCGAAAGCTAACTACTTAGAACTAAATGTAGATTTAAATATAGTAAGTTGTTTCAAATAAAGTCTATATCAAGACTACATTAACCATGCATTAGTAAATGTGATGCTAAGCCTATACATGTTTTATTAGACTAAGCCTACATGATCCAGTATTCATTTGAGCTATCATGATCCTAGAATTCATAGGATAAATCCTTACAAAAAAAGTAAGACCGGAAGGACATCGGTCTTCACCACCTAACTTGAATATGCTATAACAGCAATCATTACTATCATGTGAAAACTCTACAAAAATCGATCCACATAATCTATCATTAGGATTCAATGTAGAACACACATCAATTTATGGCGAGTCTAATCATACATCTAGATATCGATATACGAAGCTAAACGGGCATGCAATTAGATTAAGGAACGAAAGCGAGTGATGGTTTAACGCTTCCGATTAATTTTTCTAACAAAAAAGGATGTTGATTGGTTAACAAAGGCCAATTCTAGAGTAAGAAATTGATTTTTCAAGCAAGGCTGGCTTTTCTAAACCAAACTTCAAATTTTTGATTTTCGAATTCTTTTAATAATAAAAAATTAATTTTTAAATATTTATATAATATTATAATATAAAATAGGGTCACAGATCAGGCTCCAAACCAAACCCGAGTCCTTGGCGAGGTCTCCATGCAAAGTAATCATAATATATATATATTTTTAAATTAATTGTTTTTATTTTCGGAATAAAAAATATATTTTATTTTATTTTTAATTAATTTGTAATTCGAAAAAAAAAGACTTCGGACCGGGTCGGGCAGACCCGGTCCAACTCACTGACCCGAATCTTAATGGTCTGGGCTGGGTCTTCGAGTTGGGCCATAAGGCCCAACTCAATTTTTTTAAAAGAAGTTTTTAAGCCTAATCATTAAAATTGGCCCAAATCAAAAGAGGCCCAAAATAAAAAACGAATTTTTTTAATAAAATCAGCCCAAAACCTACCAGTCCTCCAGCCCATTAAGTCAACCCAGCCCAAGCTAAACGGGGCCCATCTCTCACGTGCGACGCGGCCCAACCCGACACCCCAATCGCCCCATACTCGGCCTCGCAAGGCCCACTCGAGCTCCCCTCCATTCGGTCGAGCTGCTACCTCCTTCCACCTTGCGTCCTTTTTCCCAGAATTGCGGTGATAGCGCCACCACCTTGGTTCGGTGTTGCGCCTCACGCGACGGCCCACAGATTTGCACCACATAACAACTAAAAATCCAAACATAGACTAAACTCAAAAGAAAAAAAAACACGCGGTTTCATTCTAGCGTTTCATCAAACATGTGGTTCGCGAAGAATGAGCAGTGGATTATAGAGTCAAACGATTGTGCCTCTAAGTCTATAGTGAAATAGAAGGAAATAGAGCATGCATACGATACAAGAAAAGCAGTGAATCGGGAGCGAGGATCACCAGGAAGCATCGAGGACCGAACAAACTCAGTGCGGTGCAAAGGATGTCATGGTCAGTGGTACTCTTCAAACAGGTTTCCTAGGCGTGGGTCGGGACTAAATAACGAATGGGGAGATCAATGAACGGATAGAGACGACAAAAGCACAATACAAATCGGAATAAAGAACCAAGTCTCGCATGAGATGGCATCAAAGTTCCTCTATCCGTGAAGACCAAGCAAGGACAGAGCGGGATGAAAAACAGACAAATAAGAGGGTTCCTTCCCTGATTTAAGGGGACCGGCGGCTGTCGGACGCGCTCAAAAACCTCAAGCCAAGTCTCGACTCGCTCGCACAACTCACCCAGATCAAGATCCTCGGAGAAGCAACATAGTTAGCTTGGATGTTGGCTTACCAGAATGAGAAAAAAAAAAAAAAAAGACACCAACAGGAGGAATGCCGAAGCCGGAGATCTTCAAGCAAGAGAAACGTCGTGGGTTCAAAATTCGTTGAAGACGTTTTTCCTTCTTTTCTTCTCGAGTCTCCACGTCTTTCCTCTTCTCGCAGATGGGTCCTTCTCTCTCTCTCTCTCTCTCTCTCTCTCTCTCTCTCTCTCTCTCTTATCTTTTCGTCGTCTTCTGTTGCGGCGCCTCTCCTTTTCTTTTTAACATGTCTCTTTAGGGTTTCTCTTTTTTGCTCTTGCCTACTACAAGACCGAAGGAAGATGGGCTCGCGCAGAGGAAGGGAAAGAAAATCACCTTGCGGGCCTAGAGTAAGAAACAAATGGGCCCTTGGAAAAAGCTCGCGCGGGCAAGGCCCGCGTGAAGGTAGGTATGGGCCGAACTTTGAAACGTCCGGCCCAAAGTCAACATTTTTTTAGTAAAGGAAAAATTCTAGTTCTAATTAATAATGATTTAAGATGAATTATCATACTGGTAAAAATTAGGTGTCAACAGACATTATATTTAAAGTCACCTTCCTTAGAATTGTTAAGAGGGTAGCGAAAAGATCAACATAGGAAAATCACGAAAGGTATTTAACACATCTTGTATTGATATAAAAAATTACGTCTAGTATCTAATTCGCAAAAAACAAATGTGGATATGATCCAATATAAGTGACAGATTACCTATTCTAGACAAAACAATTATATTGGAAAACAAAAAAGATAGTATAGGCGAATGATCCTTCTCTTTTAGATTAACTCACAGCTGGTGTAGTTGATATGGCCAAGTGGGGGAATTGGTCAAACAATTGTAGTGACTTTTCATTCGACTCTTTCAAAAGCTCAAGTCCATTAATTTAAGGAAAAATATTACCAAAAATCTCAAACTATATGCTCTGAAACGAATTTATCCTAAACATTTTTTTGTGATATATTTATCCTAAATTTTTTTTTGTGAAATGAATAATCATGAACTTATATTTATGTTACACATTTACTCCATGTTTTTCTTCTTCTCCTTTTTTTTTTCCTAAAATTTCACTTTTTCCGGTGAGTTGAGGTCACGAGGACCATTGGAGTTCCCCAACCACTAGGCAAAGGTCGTGAAGCCATTGCTAATGGGTCTCGTTGGCTAAATTAGATGCCAAAAATAATGAAAAGAAGAAGAAGAAAATTCTAGTACTTACGAATTCATGATTTTTAATTCAAATTATACAAATTCATGATTTTTAATATTAATTAAAAAAAGTTTAGGGTAAATATGTTATAAGGAGATAAGTTTGGGATCTTTTGTGTTAAAAAATTTAGTGTAAATGTATTACATAAGCACAAATTCGAGATTTTTGTTGTCATAAAAAAAATTTAGAGTAAATGTGTCACAAATGGTATAATTTAGAATTTTATGTGATATTTATACTTAATTCAATTAATCTAGGCAACCACCCATCACGTCGAAATGAACCTTTAAGATTTATCTGAAGTCTTTGTTGGATGAAAAATAGAGAATTATCTTATCACCACCACTACTTCGTCTTTAGCCAAAAGACTGAGAAAGGTACGGAAATTATTCAATCAATCATAAAATCTATTATGCATATCTCAATTTAGCTCTATGTTTTTTTTTTTTACTTTGACAATTGAACATTAATTTTTGTGCGAAATTTCAATTTAACACATTTGGTTAATTTTCGTCTCAAATTGCTGATATGGCATTGTGCCACATAAGATGGTAGGTGATGGCTAGATTGGAACGTTAATAATTTCTGGCATAAGTTGATTTAAAAAGTAAAATATTTTAGATTACATTGGCAAAATTAAAAATTTTAAGACTAAATTGGTATTTGTACAATAAATTTATAACTAATTGGATAATTTTTTTCAAAAAATATATGTCTCACTTATTCAGAAAAATAATTACTCAGAAACCGCTCAAATTTTTGCATCGTTGCATATAATACGGTTCAATCACGTGACCTTCAAAATAAATGGAGGCAACTCTACTAAGTCAACTATGGACACACATGCTTTGTTTTCATACCTCTTTGGGATATGCTTTGCTTGGAAGCTTTTTGTGTTCCTCTCATGTTTGATCTTAATAAATGAATGAAATTTTCTTCCGGGGGAAAAAAATTACGGATGCATATGTCTGAAGCACTATGATTTAGTTTACATGTTAGTTAATTTTCAAGCCGTCCATTTTTTTTCCTTCGTTCAATTGCTTGGGCCACATATAATTCGTCATTGTGTCTAATACTAGTTTTACAACATTATTTGGAAGACATTATCCTAACTGCCCCAACACAATTTCGAGTTTCTTATTCTCATGGGGTGATCGCTACAAGAACATTGAGTTATATGAATTAGAGAACTAATGACACTACAAAATCTTGGCATGGGATTTGATCTGGGGAAGTGATCCATAAGTCGGCTATCATCCCTAAATGGTTACCGCCCAAAGTACTTCTTACTAAGAGATTAAAACAACGCGAGTATTCGCATGTCGCGAACGACCTTTCCCTAGACACGAGCTTCAGATCGCTTCCACCTTCCTCGCATGGAATCTTTGTCTAACTATCTCCTGTATAAATATGTTTTACTTGACATGGGCTTCGGACCATTTCCGCCGGCACCTAACATCAACGACATGTCAACTATATTCAAAATGTCAACATAAATACAACTGCTCCAATTTGGCGACCATATTTAAGAGTTCAATATCTTTCATCTGTCTGTTAGTTAAGCCCACCCTTTACATATGCGGCCTTAAACAAACATGAACTTCCACGTCTTCGAACCTGTCGAGAATTGTCATTTCTTTAAGCTAACATTAATGTAGGGCGGAAGCGCGTTGCAGAACACTGTTGAGATAGGTTAAAAGCAGTAGAATCGGGAGGAAACAGAACGGCAAGAATGGCCAATCTAATGCAGGATGGAAGCAGTTAGCAGAACACGATTGAGAGTCGCAGAAAATTGAGAAGCACAAGAAAGGAAGAAAGGGAAGGAAATTAGATAGAAGACAAAGGGAAGAGAAAAGAAACGCCAAAGTTTGGCAGTAGCTCAATCTCTATTTCAGTTCATAAACAAAAACTAACATAAGAATGCATCAACAGCCATATAAATAGTGTAAACCATAAACCTAGTTTTCGAATCGGATAACTATTACCAACGTAACATTATCAATAGTGTAACCTTAGTGTAGCTATGGAAGTGAACTTATCTTGATTGAATCTCCTGAAAGGAAATATGTAAATACATAATCCTTCGATATCAATTCGAAGTTGATCAATCCTGAGTATTGCATTGACATTTTAATCAGGAGGAACGTCAAGAAACTCAAAAGACTCTCAGCAATTTTGGCCGAGAGAAATTTCTTTAGTTGATTCACAGTCAATAATTTCGTGACCAAGCAACAACGAAATTCAGGAATTTATTGTTTAATTTCATCACATCTAAACTCCTTAAAGCTTGGCTAAGTGGTTGGAGGATAATAAATTTGGAATTTCACTAAAGTGAGATTCTATGAGTTTACTTTTAATTGATCTAAAAGCTTAATCCGTTAGATAAAATGCAGTTTAACATATAAATGTTTTAACAAATAAAGAATCAGAAGCCAATCAATCTCTCTAATGGGATTGACAAAACATTTCTTATCAAGTTCCCACGATGGGAAAATTTTAAAGTCATCATAATTCGAAAAAGGCGATTTAGATTATGGAATTGAAAGGTATAGGCTTAGCTATCTTAGTAGAAGGTTTACGCTTAGCTGGTAACAACAACGATTTTCTGGTCATTCAAAGTAAACAAGTACGTATCTTTGTACGCATGATGTACAACATCCAAATCACATAACCATGATCGACCAAACGTGATATAAGTAATCTTTGTCCATTTATTGGCCCACCAAGTAAATTCCAAATAATGACCACTCAATGTATACTTGAGACCTTTGGGAAATAAAGTCGAGAACAAGCATCAGTAAAAGAAAACTCATTTGGATGGGATGTAACTCGGGAGGAATATAAGTGATTTAAATAGAAAATTCGCAAGAAGATTGGAACGACGACCATGAATGAATATATTACACAACCCATAATAATAAACTAATCTACATCGCACCGATTTTGTGATGTAATATTTGTTCTCAACACTACTCACATGTGTATCTCACCAATAAATAAAATAAGCTCTAGACAAGTTCACATGACCTATTCTTAATTCAAGTAATATCCCGTTTTCACATATTTGTATATTCAACAAGACAACCTTATCTCGGTACACTTATTTTTTGCACATCTTGGTGGTTGATTGACTTCTTAGCCCATAAGTATCAGAGGATGTCATTAGAGGTGTCAATAGATCGGATTATTTTTTGCACCACTAGATGTCAATTCATATGGTTTCTCAATTTATATTCTTTTGGGCCGTGCGTTCTTATAACTCAAATAAAAGGAAATTCCCCCAAACCATACTCCCGATTGATGGTAATATATGGGAACATCACCCGCATTTTATTAAGACCAAGTTGGCATGAGAGTTACTAGTTACCTACTAATCAAAGGTATGGTAGGACTCCTCCCACCAAGGAGAAAAACTTGTCTATCTTTTTAGATATACGACCAATTCTCATGCTCGGACTTGTAATTTATAAACAAAAATAAAGTTAAGTGCAGGAAGGCGACTAATTCCTAATGGTGCCTCGCTCCTTCAGTAACTCATTAGAACTACATATAACAAAACAAAATAGATCGAAAAAAGTTATTAATCTTGGGAAGGAAGACATGTATGACTTTCTAATCTCATACTCAATTGCTGGTCGAAAAGTCTTATATAAGACACTGAACGAGATCGCATTCTTGGCTACTTGGAAAAGCAAAACCACTTTACTTCCTTTGGGCATCCGATCGATGGAGGTCTCTTTTCTCTTTGTGTTTAAGAGGTCTCTCCTCTTTTTCTCTCTCCACGTCCTCATGACTTGCTTCATGCACAAAGGTTATACCTATGGAGTAGAAGGGAAGATTGCAGGCCACACTGTCTCCGTTAGCTCTCTATTTCCTTCGCCTTCTTGCTCACCTTTCACTGCCAAAGGTGGGTCTCTCTCTCTCTCTATATGCAAAGATGTAAAATGAAGAATTGCCATGGGTAGTAATCCTTTTTGACAAGTCTTTATTGAAGCGAAAAATAGAACCATATTTTCGTTTTTTTGACCATTGCATTATTAACTATTTCACATATTCTCTTACTCTCACATGGCTTATCCTTTTAGCTAGCAACCGAAAGTCGACCTTGGAAGTGGTTCACAAGGATGGCCCATGCTCTCCCCTTGTTCAAGACTACAAGCCTCTAAATATCACCGAAATCCTGCTCCGAGATGAGTCAAGGGTTAAGTGGATCCAGTCCCAATCCTCCAACGGCAGCAATGGCCTGAAAGCTTCGGCCGCAGCCAGTCTCCCGGCAAAGCCTCAAAGTACTGTCGGTGGCGATTATGTAGTGACAATTGGCCTCGGCACACCCAAAAAGAACCTAACTCTCATTTTCGACACCGGCAGCTACCTCACTTGGACCCAGTGCAAACCATGTGTGGTATCTTGCTATACTCAGTCCGACCCGATCTTTGACCCATCTCAATCATCTTCCTATGCTAATATCTCGTGCAACTCGACATTTTGCTCCCACGGTAATAATCAGTCACATTTGAGATACTTAGTAGTTCATGACTTCTCCCTAGAATGTTCGTCAAGCACAGAGGAGTCCCGAGTCCCGGTTTTTAAAACTTCAAAATGATCACTAGAATAACTAGAACTAATTAAAGCAATGTATTGTGGTCTTGGATTTTCAGCTGGCTCGGGATGCTTTGGATCCACATGTAGGTATTCCTTTGGATACGCTGACAACTCCTCTACCGTCGGCTTCTTAGCAACTGAGAAACTGGCAATATCACCGACGGAGGTGATCGAAAATTTCCAATTTGGCTGCGGGGAGAACAACTCAGGCATCTTCGACCGCGCAGCAGGGCTTCTCGGACTCTCAGACAACAACATGTCCATCGTGGAACAAACTGCGGCCAAATACGGCAGGTATTTCTCCTACTGCTTGCCTTCTTCCTCTAGCTCCACCGGATACTTGACTTTCGGCAAGGACAGCGGAGCGCTGAGTTCAGTCAGGTTCACGCCGTTATCAAAGGTCAACCAAGGCTTGGACTTCTACGGAATAAGTATTGTAGGCATCAGCGTAAGCGGAATCCCTCTCTCGATACCATCGACGGTTTTTTCAAGTGCAGGCGCCGTCATCGACTCGGGAACTACCATTACCCAACTGCCACCAACGGTTTATAGTGCCTTGAGAACCGCATTCAGGAAAGCAATGTCGAATTACACGACATCGCCGGCTGTTTCCAACTTCGACACTTGCTATGACTTAAGCAAAGAGCGCAATGTTGTGGTCCCGCCGATAAAATTCTCTTTCGCTGGGGGAGTCGACGTTGATTTGGACCCTAGCGGAATATTATACGGGGCGACGACGACCTCGAAATCTTGCCTAGCGTTTGTAGCAAATGATGCTGATAGTGATCTGGTCGTTTACGGTAATTCTCAGCAAAAAACGTTTGAAGTTGTGTATGATGTTGCTGGAGGAAAGCTAGGGTTTGGTCCAAAAGGCTGTCCCTAAGGATGGACTAATACGAGAGTTACTTATGAATAGTAAAGTGGTGTTACTATGCCCTTCTTTGGTGTCCGTTTAACATCAACTTATGTGAGTTACAAATTATAGAGATCACCTATATGTAGGTTTAACTAAAGATAAATGACAAGTTTGTCCCGATCAGATCAGACCAACATGACCAATTTGAGTTAGAGTTATGATTCTTTAAGAGTTAAAGTAACTTCATGATGACCAAATTGACCCTGCTCTCATGTGGAATTTACCATGAATTACGCTGACCGAACCTATGCCCCACCACTCTATCTCCTTCGTCCTCGACCCGCACCACTGCACCTCCATCCCCCACGTGTCTCTGGCCACCATCACGTCTCGCCCACCACTGACCGGAGCCGGTGAGCCGCCACCATCTTCTCGTCCAATTGGTTAAATGTCAACCTTCCGACAAGGAGATCTCAATTTGAGAAAGTGAATCAGCTCCCAATAATTCTAATATGCTAAGCTAATCTGTCTAGGGCCTCTTCCTTTTACGATTTCTAGTTTCTTGTGAGCAAGGAGAATCAAATAGCCGTAGGAAAGGAAATAAAGGAAAACATAGACTTTAATTAAAGAAAGTAATATTTATGTCAAAAATCATGTAGATAAGTGTTGATACCTAAATTTTGACATTATATTTAGATTTATATTGCATAAAAAATTTAAGAATTTTTTAGTTAGTTCTTAAATAAAAATGTTTCAACGACATTGTGTAACATGTAGCATTTTAGCATTCAGAGTAACGTTCAATATCGAATTAGTAGTGGCATGAACTATAATTAGTGGCACAAACATGCCCACACCTTAGGGAATTTCGGCCAGCACATAGAGAGAGTGAACTGAATTTTCCCGCCTAGCTTAGGATGATCTGAGTCTTAATTACAGATAATTTAGTCTATTAATTTATTAGGCCTTGAAATTAATTAAAAAAATCCTTAAAAATATGTCAAAGCGAACGAAGTGCACAGAGCAAGGGAATTTCAAGCAGCCCACTCTAAGGGAAGGTCTGGCCGAATCCCAACAATTAATTTGATAAAATTTATTTGGAAATAATCGAAATTATTTCCAGATTTTTGGTCAATTATGCAAATACTAAAAACTTGAAGTCCTTAATGGAAAAAGATCAACTCTATATATAAGTAATTATGCCTCAGGATTTTGGGTCAGAGATGGTAATTTCAGAAGATGCTTAGAGAAGACACGACTAAGGCACGAGGAGAGGGGGGGGGGGGGGGAATACAAAATTATGCCTCCCACTCAATGGCACAGCATCCCCGCTGTGGTCGTCACATGATGTCGGGAGTAACTTTGTCCACCTCAACACCGACATCATAACTTTGTTTTTCCTCGGGTCCACCATCCTCACGGCTCTCCATAGCACACACGAGTGTGTAACCCAGGAAAACACATTGTAAGTGGATCAAGAGTGGAGTATCACATAGAAGCTAACTCATGACTCATTCACTAAGCAATGTGGGACATGAATCTCACAATTAGTCCTTAACTTTTATGTAATAAATGGGACGTCAAAATTTAGGTATCAACATATCGGGAATGGATTATTATAATAATAGTAAATGGCAATAAATAAGCATAAAGATATAACAAGGACTATTAAACTTTCGAGGAAGATGATCGTAATGTGACATAAGTACTCCAAAAAAAAGGCCAACGTCTGTCTTTGCATTGAGTCGAGAAAAAATTATTAGCCAGGGAAAGAACAAACATTAAGAGAAAATAATTACAACTGTAAAACAGAGTTTGGACTTAAGGAAAAAAATAACACTCTAATGTTCCATTCGTTTCACGGAAAATATTTTGTTGGAAAATAATTTTCGGAATTTATAGTGTTTGGGGGGCGGAAAATGTTTTTCAATCAATGAAAAGTTTCTTTTTAAAACTGAGGAAATTTTTTTCCATTTTTCAAAAGAGGAAAATATTTTCCGGAAGCTAATCAATCTTTGAGTCGAACCATCGTTGACGTCAGTTGCTAGACCGCTAGCCGCTACTGGACCACCGACCTCTAGTTGCAGGCCATTGGGTGGCAGCCAGGCGGCAGCGGCAGCGGCGGTAATTGGATATTCATGAACAAGAAAAAAAATGGAAAGAACAAAAAAATTATGAAAATATTTTTTGGAAAATTTAAGTTTCAAACGAACACCGGAAAATATTGTTATTTTTTAAGTAAATCGATTTCCTGAAAAATATTTTCAAAAAAATATTTTATTTTTCGTGAAACAAATAGAGCCTAAACTATAGTCAGGCATCTAGATTTGGGTTGTCGGAGGCGGTACCTCCCAGGCACCCTCGGCGGCAATCCCCTGCAAGGGCGACGTAGGGTCGCTCCACCTAGATGCCCTTGCAACGACTGCACGACCTTGGTGAGGACCATTTGGGTCAAGCAATCGTCGCCAATGGTCACACGGCCCCAAGCAATGCTTGTTGGAGTCGTGTTCTCGCCGATCCCTTGTAGCAAGACCTAGCCTCGTCGGCCGCTCTCATGCAGAATGGATGAAGAGGAGAAAACCAAAAAACTAGTGCGGTAGTTTTAGAGGGGGGAAAAATAGTTACCTAACAATTTCTATGCATAAGGCTAAGAGTCACTAGCTCTGAGCTTCTCCTCTCACTTGTCCCTCCTCACTGATGAATACGCCATGAAAGAACCACATCGAGGTCCTAATTGTACAACTTTAGTATGATCTCCTTTCCCTAGTCCTAATTGCATGACTTTGGTACGAGAGTCACCAGTACTAAGCTTCTCCTGTCCCTTGTCCCTCCTCGTTGGCAGCTCAGACTGGAGATCCCCCTCAACTGTTGCCGCCACACGTGCCGCTGCCGGTGAATTCTCTATGAAAGAATCATATCGAGGTCCTAATTGTACGACGTTGTTATGATGTCCTTCCAATGTATAATCAACTGAGGATACGCTAAATGGTATTATTAAGGTAAAGAAGACAAGCATTCCGCCACTTCCGATATGATACTTGACACCAATCAAGGATACACTAAATAGTATGATGAAGGTAAGGAAGATGAGCATTGTGGCATTTTTCTTATGATACTTGAGATCGATTATGGGAAGTGGCTGCTTCCCCGAATTGCACTTTCCCAATATATATTTCAAATCTGCGCAATTCTTTTCCCCAAAAACCCCCGATTGGTGACCAAAATGCAGGGGTTCTCGCTGGTGAAGGTTGAGTTGATTAGACAACAATCTAGTGACATCACTGCTTACTTTGACAACTTTTCATCTTTCATATTGCCCGTCCAAATATCCACTATAGAAGGCTGAACTGGTGAGCATTATTGGCAGCAATTTGGAAAAGAAATTCTAATTTTACTAATCGTTTTGTTCAGATTGATGGAGGGCTAATTCTCCTGTATGTTCATCAGGGCTCTCCTCGTGTTCTCTCTCCATGACGTCATGGTTTGCTTCATACGCGAAGGTTATGTTAATAATGGTTATGTTAACAATCATTTTGTTTGTTGAACAATGCATTATTAATTTACTATTTCACATAATCTCCTACTCTCAAATGACAAGACTTTTAGCTAGTGACCGAAAGTTTGACCTTGAAAGTAATTCACAAGCATGGTCCATGCTCTCCCCTTGTTCGAGACCACAATCTCCCAAACTCCGAGATGAATCTAGGGTTAAGTGCGTTCAGTCCTTATCCTCCACCTCCAGCAACGGCCTAAAAGCTTCTGCAGCGGTCCATCTTACGGCAATGTCAAACATCACCGTCGGCAATTACATAGTGGCAATCAGCCTTGGAATTATGAATAATAAGATGTAGAAGAGAGAACTGTGGAACTTTGTATATATTTTGATGTCTATATTAATGAAGAGTACATCAGTTCATTTACAAGCTTTATTAGATTCCTATTCTAAGTTAATGCCTCAATTAAAGATACTATGAACCTAGTGAAGAACAAAAATCAGTCCATTGTTCTTGCGCGCATGTCCTCCTGCATACTCTGGATTCATTCTTGATGATGGGCAGTTTCCACCGAAATCCCGAGGCTTGCTCTTACTTCTTACCAACTGGGCTGGACTCCATACTTAACTTAGTAATTAGGACAAATAAAGAGGTGGGAAGAAAGCCTGAGAATAAATTAGAGAATTCCTAGAGAAGAGAGCCAAAAGAGGTGAAATATTAGGGGTGAGCACCAGTTCATGATAGATCTTAGAACCAAATGGGACCAACATTGTACAGCCTATTTTGGTCCTGTCTTGGTCCAAAAAATTGGGAACCAGCAATGTGTCGTCCTGTCGAGTCAGGATGTTGAACTAGACTGGCGACAAACCTTAGACCATTCCCATATTGTTGTTATTTGTCTTATTTTCAAATGGCTAGAATTTAGAGCAATCTTTTATGGATAAATGAGAAATAAAGTCCAATAATTCATGTTTTATGTTATGTGCTTCGAGCATTTTATTTTATTTTTTTGTGTTCATCTTTTGCATTTTATTAAGTATCCCCATTTTGTTGTTGAGTATTATAGTTATAGATATCATTTATTGATAGATATGCAACTTTGAAAGGATAAGCTTATCCTTTCAAGAAGTACAAAAAAATGAAGCAAAAATAAAATAAAAAATAAAAAGACTCACCCAATTTCCTAGTTAACTCTAGAACCAAACTAGACCAATAGAGTTAGTTCATGATTGGTTCCAAGTTTTAAAATTTGGAGACCGACCCTGCGAGTACATTCCAAATTCTAGGATTGGACCAACCAAATCCTAGATTTGCTCACTCCTACAAGATATGTGTCTACTTTTTAGGGTAGCCATATTTGATTATTTATACTTCCCCAAACTTACCCTTCAAGCAGGGAGCTGGGATTCTTGGTGCTTCCCTCTCTCCTGGACCCTTCATGGTTTATAAAAGCATATGATTTTAAAAGAAAACATAAAATGAACTAGGCTTACTTCAACATGGCCTTGGAAGGCCCAATCGCTGTTGCCCTTCGAGCTACGATGGACCTACACGGGATTCTCTGTCCTTGAGCTTGCCCCTCGCCTGACTCACGTGGGCCGAGTCTGTTCCATTGGGCTGAGGCCCGATTCAATGGGCTTGAGATTTTGGCCCACATAAGTTCTATTGCACTCTTTGAAGTGCCGAGTCATAGGTGAAGTACTCCTGAATTGCTCACGCATAATCACTCTAGACATAGGACATGTTGTAGGCGTGCGAGTAATCTATATTATTACTGCCATTGCATTTTTGTGGTTCTAGTCTCTTCAAAATTCGACTCTGAGAGCTTTTCTTATCTCCAGTAGCATCGTATATTTGCATGTTAAAGTCAGCCAAATTTCATTATGAACCGACTATAAAAAGAAATCAAGGCAATCCCGGCTTCGAAAAAGGAAGTAAAATACGAAATTTTCTCACCTTTCGACAAACGGTTCAAGGAAGAAGAAATATACTCGTAGTAGTTGGGATGATGCTGGAATTCGGTTGACAAACTTGGAATAGATCGAAGGCTATATCTTGCAAAAGTAGAGAGATCTGTCAGCAAAAGGAGCTATAACACCTGACTCGGCAATTGCCAATGTCCTCCCATGTGGCAAATGGGGTGCTGGATAATTACAGGCTTACGGATATTCCATTAGTCTGATGTTTATTTGAATCGGCTACAATTTAAAAAGTAAATTGACATGGATTAATATTAGAGGTGAGCAACTAAATCAGTTCAATCCTTAAATCGTCATGAACAGACTTTACTAGGCCGGTTCACATGGAAATCAGTTTGGCTTCCAGTCCCAAAAACGAGAAGCCAGTTCTGATCCATTCGATTGCCGGTGCAAGGTCCTGAATCGATCTGTTCTAACTAGGGCAGAACCAAGACCTACCTTGGGTTCGTCTACACATTCACCGGGCATTGCAAACTTGAAACGCGACGCAAGATCTGCAAGACCAGCAAGACTTGTAACACCAATTTTCTCGATCTTTCGGCGCCTTGGAATCTTCATTTGCACAGGAGCGACAAGCACAAAAAGGAGATGGTCAATACTGCCATCTTGGTTATATAATTAAATGAAACCCGAAGGAAAATAAGGGTTCCCAGATTGAAAAACTGGTAAGTGACCCTGATGGAGCTGGAACCTATTCACATTAAGACTAATCGTCCTAGAAAGATTATACTTTTCACCTTTGAATTATTAACACAATCTTCTGTTTCGGGTCCAGAACAGATCATTGATCCAATCTTTTGTTTTGTTTTGTCCTTGCAAATCGGTTCTCCCCTTCTCTCGTTCGTGTGATGTGACGAGGAGACTGGACTTCATTATGATCCTTTCACTCTCGCTCTTTAGTGTCGATGTGAAAGTGGGTGACTTTTTATGCTTTGAGTAGCGACAGAGCTTCGCTTCATCCAAATTATTAGTGGAATCGGTAGTCCTCCTAGTCTTTTCTTATTATCATTATTACCATCTTTTGTTTCAGGTTTATTTCCTTTTAATTTAAAAAAAATCAAAAATGTTGATGTGACTGTGCCGGAAGGTAGGTAGATGATAGATGATAGCTGAGCAATTGCATTGGTTACTTTTTGACGCGTTCAAAGGTACAGGTCATTTAGGTGGTGCGCTATTGTCAGTAATTTCTCATTTACAAACTTTTTTTTTTCATGTTAAATTTGTTAGGTAAATACACAAATGGTCATTTAATTGTGATTTATGAACTACTGATAAATTTTCTAATATAGTCATTCTGTCTGCTGGAGTGATAAATCAAACCTTGTTTGATGACATAAACTACTATGCGTTGAGTTTGGTTTTTAAAAACATGTCTATCTTTTTATTCATATACTTTTGAAAATAAAAAAAGAAAAATTAGGAACTTCAAATATCTCAAGTGATTTTTTTTCTGATTTGAAGTGATTATCTTACATGGACAACATAAGTGTATCTTTTTGTGCTTCCATTTCAAACTTAAAAGGATCGAAAGTTGAATGAGCAGATTTCGTTAACTTAAATTATTGAAAGGATGGCATTGGAAATATTCATATAAATTAGGAACTAAATAAACATTTACCAAAATTTAGGACCCATATTAAGCTAAATAAAAATTCATGGACGTCATTAGACATTTGATAATTTTTATGGACAATTTGTATCATTTTTCCTATTTTGTTTTTAATTGGCAAGTGTTTGCTTAGTACACTACTTGTCATATTTAAGGGAACATAATTGTTAATAGGTTGGTTTCGATGTGGATTACTCTCAGGTCCAATCGGACATAAATAGCCAATATTTTATTGCATAGAAAGTAATCAATATGGTTAAATAGGCCATTTTAGGTCTAAACCATTTTCGATCCTTCACAATCCGCTTCGACCCGCCCCATTTAATAAGTCCATGCACATAGATGAGATGTTAGATGCTTTAAATTACTCTTATATTGTTTTGATCCCTAGTTGCATTATGCCCGCACTTTCAATAATCAATTCCATCCTGGGTTTCTGAGAACTGTTCTGCAAGATGAACCATGAATGTTTTTCCCCAGTCATCTCTACAGTTCTCATCGATGGAAGCCCCGCTTGGAAAGAAGCTCCTGGTAAGAGGTCCCATTTCATCATACATGTTGGTTATTTACTCACAGCTTCTTTCCAGAATCCGAGTTGTTTTATGCAAGGAATCCGTGATAGGTAAGCCATTCTCGTTAGATTATTTGGTGTATTAATGACGAGCTGCTATAATATACATTGTATCGCTTGTTTATACTGTAATCACCTTGCCCTTCTCCTCGGACAGTGTAAATGATCCCAAGCTTTAGTTTATTTTCCTCTCGTCATCTATATTGGATTCGAGACATGTCGAAAGTGGAAACTCGTGACTTGCGTGGTAAGCATCATTTTGCACACGATCAGATGCTGTCCCTCGATGTTTCTTTAAGCACACCCCGAGATTGACGTTTTACTGGAATATCTTTGTGGACCAAGTGTGGAAATGCTGGTCAAGTCAAGACCATAATACATATGTGGGGCTCGAACACCTTAATGTAATCATTACTTTTGGAAATCTACTTTTTATTAGATTTGATGTGACATGTCGCAAAGGATTTTTCCTTGACGACCTTTATTCTTTTCACACTTAAAAGGTTCTTTTATTTGGAAAAAAGAAGTAATTTGATAAATATCTTTTCAAATATTCATTTGTTTCGTATACCAAAATAAAACAAACAAAAAACATTTTTTTTATCATCCATAAATATAATCAAACTTGAAATGTTGTTAATAATTAAAACAATTCATATCAACTTATTTCAAATGATATTAATGATCTTTTTTAGGAAATTTTTTTTATCATTCATTTTCTATGAAATATATGAAGCCTCGATTATGCTTCTTTTTTCAAACTCTCTTGTGGATTTAATTTTTCATTTTCACATTAGTTACTTTCACAAGGGTTTGATCTCGTATGTGCTCCATCGTCGACATGGACTTGATTAAATATGAAAGTCCCACCAGCATATAACGTTAAAACGCCGTGTCAATCACGTTCCAAAGGTCCTCTTTGCCTTTCAACCTATGGAATTATCTTATTACTACATGGCCTTCTTTTTTCAAGCGAATTAATCACTTCAATCTTTAACATTTTAACCATGCAAACGAAAAAGAAATTATATGTAAATGTAGATGTGTGTATATGAGCTCAAGTGTTCGATTTTTATCCTCGTTATTTTTCTCACCTTAGGTGTTTCCCTGCTCCATTTCCATCTTCTTATTAAGGGTGATCAGTTCTCCGAGTGGTTTGATTTCCTCCCAAAATCGGGAACCGAAATGATGAGACCAGTTGACCGGCGATCAAATGAACTCATCTTAGGATCGAAAACCAGCCGGTCCCAGGCAGTCCAATGGGATCAGGAAAAATTCAAATAAAAATCACTCATCAAGCCAAGGGATTGATGCATTACCTCCTCCTAAGTATTTGCACACGTTAACTGTTATCTTCAAACTAGTCTTACCATCCAAAGCGGAAGTTCCGGCCAACCACAGCGAAAAAGACAACATTAATTGAACATCATGATTTGCCAGGTATATGGGATAGGCAAGGTCTCAGCATTTCAATTAGATGATTCGCACTATTTTTTGCTGTGCCTACAGAATAAATAGAAAAATGATAGCAAGAGTAATGACTAGTAAAAGGAACAAAGTGCAAGTGATGCATGAAGCTTTTCACACTGCTTCATGAAGATTACATCCAACATACTTCTCAGAATGTTTGCTGCATAAGTTAGAAGAGTTCGGAGTCTTCACTTAAGTACTTGAATCCTAAAGTAGGAAGTCTAATTTGTTTTTAATTGGCTAGTGTTTTGCTTAGTATGATACTTTCCATATTTGAGGGAAAATTTTGTTAATAGATTGGTTTGGATTTGGATTAGACACAGGTCCAACCGGATATGAATGACTACAATTTTATTATATAAAAAGTGGTCAATGTGATTAAATAGGCCATTTTAGGTCTAGCTCATTTTCGATCCATCAAAATCCAATTCAACTCATCCATTTATGAAATCTATGCACAGAGACAAGATGTGTAAGTGCTTTAAATTACCCTGATATTGTTGTAATCCCCAAGTGAAATTATGCCCACGCTTTCAATCAATTCCATCTCGTTTGCTGATGCCTGGGTTTCTAACTCACTGTTCTGCAAGATGAATCATGGCTGTTTTTCCTTTGTCAACTCCACGCTTCTCATTGATGGAAGCCCCCGCCTGGAAAGGAGCTCCTGGTAAGAGCTACCATTTCATCAGACAACTTGGTTATTTTCTCACAGCTTCTTTCTAGAATTCGAGTTATCTGATGTCAGGAATCCGGGACAGGTAAGCCATCTCGTGAGATTATTCACTGAAGTAACAAGGAACTGCAAAATATGACGAGTGATCCAGTGAATCAAGTGGCTGTAACATACATTATATCGCTTGTTTATACTGTAATCGCATTACCCTTCTCTTCATACATGCAAACTCACAACATCACATTAATAGAACTGCGTAAAAAATCAGATATCTGGCTTATTCTCTTCTCGTTATCTACCTCGGATTTGAGTGAAGTTAATAATGTAAACTTGTGACTTGCGAGGCACGCACTATCTTGCGCACTAAGCATGATCGATGCTGTCCCTTGATGTTTCTTCGAGCACACCACGAGATTGACGTTTACTGGAGTTCCTTTGTTGGCCAAGTGGGGAAATGCTGATAAAGTCAAGACCACAACACATGTGGGGCTTGAACACTTTAAATTTAATCGGTATTTTGGAATATTTTTTTATATCTGACGTGACATGTCGCAAATGACTTTTCCTTGAATATCTTCGATCTTTTCACACTTAAGAAATATTTTTATATTACGAAAAATAAATAATTAAATAGATATATTTCCAAAAACGATTGCTTGTATCATATATAAATATAAAATGAACGAAAAGTATTTTCGCTGTCTATAAAGATATTAAGATTTGAAATGTCATTGATAATAAAAGTTATTTCCATCAATTAATTATTTCGAGCAATACGAATGACTATTTTTTAAAAATATTATATACTTAATCATTCATGGTTTATGAAACAAATAAAGTCCTATTTACCGCTTCTTTATTCAAACTCTCTCGTGGATTGAGTGATCCATGGGTAGCCGATCTTTCCAAAGTTGTCATCGCATAAAGTACTCCTTTTAAGGGATTGTCCCATGCGTATCGAGTCGATTCATTTCATAATCTACAATTATTCTAAAGTTATTCTCGTGGTTTGCACCTAATAGCTCCAAATAGGGAAGAGAGAGAGAGATTTTTTTTTTTTACAGTCATTGATGTGTTATGCTCCTAATAGCTCCAAATCAGAGACTCTAAGATCATTTGATGTGCCATGCACCTAATGGCTTTGTATGCGTGTGTGGCTGAGAGAGAGATTAGACAGATTGAATTAACTTTTCAAGAATTAGCCTGCTAAGTTAGTACTTACCATACAATCTTCTTAAGCGCAAGACGTCATTTTTCTTACTTGAAGGTCTTAGTTCAACATAGGACGTATTACTGTCCCTTTTGAGATTTCTCTCTAAGTTCAAGTGGCACAGTAAAGCATAGTAATTCACGAGCGAAGTCTATTGTTTTTTTCCCTCTAAATTATATGAGGGGTCATGTTTATTAGAACCATAGTTGGTGGAAACTCCCTCGAAACATGCTGTTGATTGATGGGTTACAAGTGTGACGATAGCTAATATTCAATTTTGGCTAAATTTGCATATATTTCATTATGACGAGACTGCATCCCACTAGACCGGAGAAAGACACAGCTCCTCACTTCAGTGATTTGACCGGCTTCCATGCTCAATAGTAGTTGTTTGTCGACAAAAACGAAGTTGAGTGGAGGCTGGTGGCTTGTTCCTCAAATAACTAATTAGTGCTAAATAAAAACATAACTGAATTGACAGAATCATGTATGGCTGTGTAATCTGATGCACCACTGCCGGTTCGAAAATCCTATATAAAGACTGAACGAGAGAGCGTTATTGACAATAACTGGCAAAGCAATTCACTTTCTGTTAAAAGAATCTCCTCTGTTTCCTCTGTAACGAATAAACGGAGTCTTGAAGATAGAGAGGAAGCAATAGAGCGGTGTGCTGAGAGCTTGGCTATTATAAGGTGAAGAGATATTGTGTCCACGCGTCCACTGAAAGTTAGTCATATTGTAATAGTTGTACACTAGCTGGCAGTTAGATATATAATCGATAACAGAAAATGTAGTTGGGCTTTTATAAAAGACTAGCTTGTATTTGACGAAAGCTTTCTATGAAAGATTGATGCATTCTGCAGAACTCTAGAGCTGAGCTCTCTCTCGTCAATCTTCATCTTCTTCGTTCTCGATCCACTGTGTCTCTGTTCTTCAATTGAGGTTGAATTTCTTCACTTTCTTCCTTCCAGATTGATGGTGGTCCCTTTCCTCTGTGTGTTCAAGAGGGCTCGCCTCTTTCTCTCTCTCTCTCTCCTTATCCTCATGATTTGCGTCATGCACGAAGGTTGTACTTATGGAGTTGACGGGAAGATTACAAGCCACACTACGTCAATTAGCTCTCTGTTGCCTTCTCCTTCTTGCTCGCCTTCTGCTCGCAAAGGTGTCCCTCTCCCCCACGGAATTATTGATCTTTTGATATATCATTTGTATATGGACGTGTATTGTATTTAAGTTAGTCAGGAAAGTGATTTTTCAGACTCGGACATAAACAAGATTGGTTAAATTCGGCGCCTGTGACAATCGAACCTGAACCATAGGACGGAGGGAATGTATACTGCTCTCCACTTTGTTACAGAAAGTCTTGCCTTGCATCTGCGAGGGACAACGGCGGGTTCTTCGTATCTTTCACACACTACTTTTTTTGGATCTCATCCAACTTGGCTGTGTAGGCTTTACTTGAAATTATTTGTTAAAATCGACGAATGTAATCATATTAATGAGGAAATTAAGAGAAAAGAGGATGATTAGAAGAAGACATAGGCAGGTGGTCCGTTTCCTTTGTATTTGGTGGAAGGACTTCGTCATACAAATGATGATCACATTGATTTGTCCCATTCAAAAAGCCAAGTCTTTTGCTACATTTAGTGTGTGAGAAAAGGAATATCAAAAAAAAGAAGGAAATCAGTTAAAAGACCTATTGACTTTATGTGAGAGAGAGAGATTCAATAAACTTCTACTGACTAATATGACCAATTACATGCCGTCCCAATGCCTTTTTTTTTCAGCTGCCATCCAAGAGGTTGTCGTTTTGCCAAGAGTTAAAATATAGGGCTTCCCTATGGAGCACACATGAAGAAAACATCACACCACGTATTTATATCAAGACTATAATATATTGTCGCAAGTGACTTTGCCTTGAAATGAACTTCGGACCCTTTTCACTTGTTTCACATGCCTCATATGGATTTTACACCACTTATTGTTATTTCATGTTTAAATTTTTCTCTGATCCATTTATTTTGTTGAAAGTAAGTATTTTGGAAAATGTATTTCTAAAAATGTCGGTCTTATCAATTACGAAAATAAATAAACTTAATTTTTTGTCCATCATCTATGAAAACGTTTAATTATAAATTATTATCAATAATGAAAATTTTGGTTTGCATTTCTTGTTGGAGTTTGAAGGCATAAGAAGATCCAATTATATGGCCAAGGGGGATGAATTTAGAAGACTACTTAAGATTTATCAAGAGATAAGAACAAATAATCAAAGTTAAAGTAATGATGACTTGAGGTCAAAAATACAATGTGGAGATTGTAAGAGATGTGTTCGAGTTTAAAAGATTACAAGTCGCATAATCATATGGTTCCAAGGTAGATATAATCATAACTTGTTAAGACAACAAGTATATCCGTATGTGAAGGAAGAAATCAATATCTGTCCTAAACACTAATGAGTTAGAAAATTAGTTTGAATTAACTTAAATGTTTCCCGAAAATTAGTAGCCTGGTAAATTTCTAACTTACCACTTCTCCGATGCGTAATCTCTGAGCATTACAATTTCCATTAACAAATAATGTGGCGATACACATTTTATCACCACTCAATTTATTCGACCTAAGAGCAAATATTTTTTAATCTAACACTAACGGAATCACTTCATAAAAAAATACAAACATGAAAAAATACATATCGAACCTGCCGCGTACTAAAATATTATCAATCCAATTGAAATTTCCATTTGTAACATTTATTGTCTTCATTTCCTGCATATTTATTGATGTAGGAATTTTTGGCTGTCGCACATAAAGCTTACGAGCAACATTTTTGCAACAGTTATTTCAATGTTTTTCTCATCCTGGTCAAATTCATACTTTAACTCATAATTTTTTTATATTAAAACCCCATCTTGTGTAAAGCATTCACATGACCATTTATCTCTTTCTTTTAGCAAATGCTCATATTTGACACTCTCATTACCAATTGAAATAAATTGGTGAAGCCTTGGCCTTCTTAAATCAAGCAACAAATTAATCGACTAGTTTGCTATTATATTGATAGAGCCTAGTCAAATTAGCAACTGATCCCACAGGTATTGTTCTATAAACTCAAGAATGAAATTGTCTTTCTACCTCACTTAATTTACCAACAAAATTGGGTTATTGGAAAATAGTATTTGATAAAGACAAAATAAACAACTTAAGTCTTTAGGAAATTCATTTAATGTTACATCCTTGCACTGGGCTATAGATCGAAGTCGCCTCCTTGCACTGGGCTATAGCTCGACCAATGTGCTTGATGGTCGATTTTTCGTCTTTGGCAATGAAAGCTACAAAGCCAGGAGTCTTCAATCCTCTAGGAAAGGGTACAATATCCTTCCAATCAAGACGTGACTTCCTATAGTTGGATCTGACAACCCCCGATAGTAGCTCGTAAGTGTTGTAATACAACGTCAGCCACTTGTTCAGCCCATTGTCGATAAGGTTGACCATCTTGCCCTCTAGGTGGAGACGGTAGTCTAGCATGACTACCACATTGGCATCAATTGGAAAATTTGGCCTACAAAGTTCCTCTATTTGGCAGTGTAGCTACACTAAACGGGCTTATACAGTCGAAATTTTTTGTATTGGTTCAACAGGCCTAACATTTCTAACACTTGGCAAGGGCATGTTATGTTGAAAATTTGGTTTGCCTGTTTATTATTATCATTCATAACATTCGGACTAGTATTAAGGTTAATTATTTTCATGATCCTAGCCTTGACTGATGATATTAGCATCAATAAATGGAGAGAGATTAGGAAGGTACACTGTTACCACTAGATTTGCTCGGAATCATAGTGGTTGATTAGATGATCATAGCCTTGACAGGTCACCATTCAAGGCATTGATCGTCATTGATTTGATCATATTTGATATGTGACTTCAATGTAGTTGGCCATGTCATTCTACCATTCTTCAAGCAATTTTTTTCATGATTGGCACCATATTGGAAGTTCAACCAATATCTCTCAGCTACTTTTTAGTAAAATCCCTTGGAAGATCAATATCTTCATGTTGATTTCCTTATGCCGCTCTCCCAGCGGCCAAAGATTCAGAGTGTGAAATAGTTCTGTCACCAATTTGTGGCATTGGACGATTGTTGCCTACAACATTGGCAGACTATTATTTGTATCTGGTTCTTGCCATTGTAGTCTCCTAGATTCAATAAAATTCATCCCACTGGGTATGACAAAAAGATGTTTCACTCAAGATGGGTGCCGACACAAGGAATGAAAGATCTTTCCCCAAAAAATTAATCTTTGGTTCTTTTATGAATTGGTTTAGTAATGATTTCGGATAGGAGTGCAATCAAGGTAACAAAGAAGAAGAACAATTAATTTAAAGATAGAATATTGTAAATGATAGAAGTTGAAAAGACATTGACAATAAAACTGATAAAAGTGCATCGCGAATTTAATGTTGATGATTGATGATGGTTTTGCAATGAGTACACTTGGGGTATTTATAAATTCTCTATAAATTCTTCCCTTGTCCCTTATGATACGATTCTTCGCTCCTTGCTCCTCCCATTCGCACTTGAAGGTCTTAGTTCAATATAACACGTATTACTGTCCCTTTTGTGATTTCTCTCTTAAGTTCAGATGGCACCGTAAAGCACAGTAATTCACGAGTGAAGTCGATAATTTTTTCCATTTAGATAATATTGCGGGTCATGTTTTCCTAGAACCCTAGTTGGGGAAACTCCCTCGAAGTATGCTGTGTTAATGATATTATTAAGTCTGCGCAAATTGAAGCACAAGATAAGGAGTTTGACGTTGCTGAAAGTAGACGCGGTCGAAGTCTAAAGACTGGAGTTGCGCAAGGAGCTGAGCTGTACTTTGAGGATAAAAACAGAACTAACTGTGTACAGGGGGTTAGTTAGTATACTCCGTTATTTCTGTTAGTGGCGTAAATCAGAGTTCAATATAAATGTTGTAGTTGATGAGAGTTGAGTATTAAGGCTCTCAGTTGAAGTTTATCAAATACACACGAACGAGGCATTATTCATCCTCTTTGCATCTTCAACCTTTCTCTTCTTCTTCTTCTTCTTCTTCAATCTTCATTGTTCTTCAATCTTCGCATACTCTGCTACACAAAACTTCACATGCTGTTGATTGATGGGTTACAAGCGTGAAGATAGCTAATGTTTAATTTTGGCTAAATTTGCATTTGAATCATTATGACGGGACTGCATCCCACTAGACCGGTGAAAGACATAGTTCCTCTCTTCAGTGATTTGATCGGCTTCCATGCTCAATAATTGTTGTTTGTCAACAAAAACGAAGTTGAGTGGAGGATGGTGGCTTGTTCCTCCAATGACTAATTAGTACTAAATAAAACATAACTGATTGACAGAATCAAATAATTAAAAACAAGGATGACGTGTATGACTATGTAATCTGATGCCCGACTGATCGGTCGATAATCCTATATAAAGGCTGAACGAGAGAGCGTTATTGGCAATAATTGTCAAAGCAATTCAATTCTTCCTTTCGGATTGATGGAGGTCCCATTCCTCTATCAGCTCAAGAGGGCTCGCTTCTTTCTCTCTCTCCTTATCCTCATGATTTGCGTCATGCACGAAGGTTGGACTTATGGAGTTGAAGGGAAGATTACAAGCCACACTACGTCAATTAGCTCTCTATTGCCTTCTTCTTCTTGCTCGCCTTCCACTCGCAAAGGTTTCCCTCTCCCCCATGGAATTATCGATCATTCGATATATCGTCTGTATATGGACGTGTATTGTATTTATGTTAGACAGGAAAGTGATTTTTCAGACTCGAACATGAACAAGATTGGTTAAATTCGGTGCCTGTGACAATCGAACATGAACCATAGGACGGAGGGAAAGTATACTGCTCTCCACTTTGTCACAGAGTCTTGCCTTGCATCTGCGAGGGACAACGGCGGGTTCTTCGTATCTTTCACACAGTACTTTTTTTGGGTTCTGATCCAACTTGGCTATGTAGGCTTTACTTTAAACTATTGGTTCAAATCGATGAATGTAATCATATTAATGAGGAAATTAAGAGGAAAGAGGATGATTAGAAGAAGACGTAGGCAGGTGGTCCGTCTCTTTTGCATTTGGTGGAAGGATTTGGTCTTACAAATGATGATCGCATTGATTTGTCCCATTCAAAAAGCCAAGTCTTTTGCTACATTTAGTGGAGGGACTTGGTCCCCGGTTAACTCTCATCCCAACTATTTAAGAGTTGACTGGAAAAGTGGAAGAGTCTTTTATTTTACCAATGCGTTATCATCTTACTGTTTTACATGATCTCTTCCTCTCACAGCTGGAAACGGAAAGTCGACCTTGGAAGTAATTCACAAGCATGGCCCATGCTCTCACCTTGTTCAAGACCCCAATCCTCTGAATCTCACTAAAGTCCTGCTCCAAGATGAATCAAGGGTCAAATGGATTCAGTCCCAATCCTCCAACGGCAGCAGCAGCCTAAAAGCATCAGCCACGGCCAGACTTCCGGCAAAGTCCGGCATCGCCATTGGCAGTAGCAATTATGTAGTGACAATTGGGCTCGGCACGCCAAAAAAGAGTCTCACTCTGGTATTTGACACTGGTAGTCCCCTCACGTGGACCCAGTGCAAACCGTGCACCGGATCTTGCTACACTCAGTCCGAACCAATCTTTGACCCATCTCAATCATCATCATACGCTAATATTTCATGCGCCTCAATGTCATGCTCTCAACTTGGTAGTAAGACACCACATTTGAGATTCTTAATACTTACGATGTCTTACTAGCGTGTTCTTGAAGCATAGAAAAGGAATCTCGGTTTTCTTAGGGTGAAAAAACATCACAAGAATAACTATAATTAAAGCAATGTGCTGTGTTCTATCTTTAGGTCGTTCTGGATGCTCCGGAACATGTTCATATTTCATTCAATACGGCGACCAATCAACTTCAGCTGGCTTCTTTGCAACTGAGAAGTTGACTATAACGCCGATGGAGGTGATCGAAAATTTTGAATTTGGCTGCGGAGAGAATAACCAAGGCCTCTTCAGTGGAGCCGCAGGGTTGATCGGACTCTCCGATGACAAGATCTCCCTCGTGCAACAAACTGCAGCTAAATATGGCAAGTATTTCTCCTACTGCTTGCCCTCTTCCACTAGCTCCACCGGACACTTGACTTTTGGCAAAGACCGTGGAGCATCGTGGGTGCTTAGCTTCACCCCGTTGTCAAAGATCCCACAAAGCTCGCAGTTCTACGGAATAAGTATCGTAGGAATCAGCGTAGGAGGGAATCGTCTATCAATACCATCGATGGTTTTTTCGAGTGGAGGGGCCATCATCGACTCGGGAACTGTCATTACCCGATTGCCTCCGACAGCTTACAGTGCCTTGAGAACCGCATTTAAGAAAGGAATGGCGAAATACAAGATGGCACCGGCGTTTTCCATTCTCGATACCTGCTATGACTTAAGCAAAGAGAGCACATTCGTGATCCCGGCGATAACATTCTCTTTTGCTGGGCGAGTCAACGTCGATTTGGACCCTAGTGGAATATTAATCTTTGCCAAGGCCTCTCAAGCTTGCCTAGCCTTTGCAACGAATCGTGCTGATCGTGATCTGGGCATTTATGGGAATACGCAGCAGAAAACGTTTGAAGTTGTCTACGATGTTGCTGGAGGAAAGCTAGGTTTCAGTTCGAATGGCTGCTCCTAAGATGGCTGGAAATAAGACGAAAGTTATTAATAGATATACTCGATCACGGTTAGCAGCATGTAGACAGAAAATGTCATCATAAGTTGAACGTCCTAAGTTGCAACTATTGCAAATCGAGAATAATGGAAGCGCTATTACTACGCCCTTCTTTGGTGTCGTTTAAAATCGATCTGTGTGGATAAGAATTATTGCCGAACTGGGATAGAGGAAAACCTGACCAACTTGAGAAGGAATTAGGATCTTGCCTATGTGCTCGCACATAATTTTAAAGATCAAAAGAAAAATGCTTGTCATAATGTATCAGAACAAATCTCCAATTTGCTTAGATTGCCTTTGCAACGCCAATTGTTTCGGAGCGTATCTTCCCATACAATAGTCCCCCCTTTTAAGCTTGTAACTTGCATTTTTCCAGTCCATCGCCTCGAAAATTTTCTCTGCTTCCTCAGTCCAATGAAAGGACGCTTCAATGGCGACGTGATCTTCTCATATTCCATATTTTCTTGCTGTTAAATGGTCATGGTTCCTTCCATCTGAATCTCCGTCTCAGTTTCCCGAGTCTCTTTCGTACACTTACCCCCAAGGTTGGCGATTAGGATCCCTTCAGTTATGTAATCAATTTCGAACTTCATCTTCACCTCAGATTTGATTGCCTCTTTGAGTATTTAGGTACATCTTAGTCTCATCTTCATCTTTACACAAAAGGAAAGCAGAATGCAGTAGATTGATTTGGCAAGCAGTCTCCAAAACTCAAATAATAGAATCTGGGGCACGCCAGAGAGACATGTGATTAGCAAGTGTAGCACCTAATTTTCAACCTTTTATAGGTTTTTCTGAACTTGATATGGTTGAGCATATTATGATGATATATAATTAGTCAAAACTTGACCATTGGATCTCAACGTATCTCATCTTTGAATCTCGATCATCCAATCGCGACAATAACTGGAGTTTCATAACTTGGACTGCACCATTTTGAAAGAACTTAGAAGGGAGATGCAATATCAGATTTTCTCTCATCAATGATCGATAAGCTTCATCCATCTCTTCTCTAATCCAATGCACGTAGGGCGCTCCAAGGTTTAGTATCTATCTTTACCTTAACCGTTAAAAAGACCAACTAAATGAAGTATTCTCTGTAGAAAAGTCTAGGATAATGCGACAAGTTTAAATATTAATCATTTGTTGTATCCTCTTAGGCTCCATTTGTTTAGTGGAAGATACATGACAAGAAAAAAAAATTCCGAAAAAATGATTGCCAATATCACTTTAATTAATGATTTGAAAAGTGTATTCTACCAATTCTTCTTGCATGTTGCTCTTTGAACTCCTATGGTATTCTACAAGTGAATATCAACGAATCTTAAATTTAGGATGACGTGCCCATTTGGTCCAGTGTGTATAATGCCTTTTTGTTTTTTCGTGAGCCGGAGGTAATGTCATCTCAAGTACACCAATTAGATCAAACTGTTGATGGAAGTTGGGATAATTTTTAGGGCATCATTGGTTCATAAGTTTTCTTATGCAAAAACTACCTAATATCTCAATCGGTTCTCTTTAGCGAATGATGCAAGCAGTCCCCAAAGAAAAGCCCAAAGAGGAAGGCCCCCGAGTTCCCTCTACTTGGGCCTGACAAAGTAGGCATGGTTTCCGGTTTCACCAACTTGTATTCGAATGGCGATTCGGGTTGGTCTCTCTCTCTCTTCCCATTCAAGTCAAAACTCCGTGAAAAGCGAAAAAGCGAAGGACATACGCTGAACTTGCACAAAGAAAAGCGAGGCCGATATTCAGCAGAAGTGGGAAGGACAGAAGAAAGAAAGCGCGACATCTGAACAGCTTCTAGGGTTCTTGTATTAATTCAGTCATTTTGCTTTCTCTCGAGTTCTCGTTATGAACTTCCTTGCGTGCTCTTCCTGAGCTCGTCGCTCGTTGCCGGTTTCCCTCATTTTTCTTTTAGGGTGTTTTTTTGTGACTTTGTCTGGTCTGATCTGGTTATGGCACCATCAATCATTCAAGTGTTTTTGTCGCTGCTCGAATTTAGTTTCTTGGTTTCACTTTCGCTACGGTTCTTTTCTAATTGTTTGTGTTCTTCTTGTTAGAAATATTTTGAAGTTGACAAAACTTACCCAAAGTTATTATGAAGTTTTCAAGAATTCTGTGTCAAAATCTGAAGATTGCCAGACTTTAGTGTCAACATCTGCCCAAACTAAACGTGAGAAGAGAATGAAGACTTATCCAGATGGAAGATTTTGTTTATCTCTTCAAGGGTTCAGTTGGTATGGATTATAGACAACTTCCTGGTTGGATATATCACCTACACAATTGGCTGTCTTTATTGAAATCAATTTGGATACATCCAATCTTTTGGAAAGCAAGTAAACTTGAAAAGTATCTACTTATATAAACTAAGATTCTAATTGCATGGGTGAACATGATTGACGGGTTTTCATCACAATCTTCAATCGGCTCAAGATATCCTTAATTGATTTTATCCAATGGATATATTATAAGAATTCATTTATAAAGTGCCAACGGTCGAAAAGGCATGAATGAATATTTCAATGAAACGTCTCCAGTCATTCAAAAGTGTGTGTGAAGAAAAATTCCGAAGTCTAAAACTCTCAATTCTCTTGTTATTCACTAAGGTCAAAGTTACATTCAAAAGAGAGAGACTTTTAGTGTGACTTCATGAGAGAGTATTAAAGATTTTTCACTGTGAAGCTGAGATCATAAGATTGTAAAATCTCTTTTGTTACATGGAAGTGCTTTCTTCATGAAGATGTTTACCCCCACAAGACAATAGTGTCCTTATCAACTCTTCCGCTGATTATATTGGATTCCCATTATCATACAAACTTCAGTCTTCACATGACTCCACTCCTTTGAAAGAGGTCTTAGGAGTTTGCTCACATTTGTATAGTCTGTGATCATCTTCCCTTATTTGGCAAGGTCATTCATAGTTCTGAAAATTGGATTTTTCAAAAACATATTCCATCTGACTAATTGACTACCACCTCGGTAATCGTTGCCAATGTCCGTGGTAACCTACCTAGGAATAATGCATCTCTCCAGTAGTGAATAGTTAAAGAGTGTTACATGGTGGGAGTCAAATCTTTTAAACTTATTGGAGCTTGTAATACTCAAATCCCATATAAGTAGAGATCCACCCAAGAGGACACTGATTGATTATTTCTTTTAGGGGGCTTCACTCACATGGATGATCAAGTTATATGGTCTGGAGACAAACTAGGCTCCTTGTTTAATCTGACAATGGCAAGGATCGATTGCTAAGGTGAGAAGGATTGGACAAAGGTGTGAGGCTCCTAATAGGCTTTTAACTTTTCAAGAAGGATAGCGGTGGTGAGTTAATCACGGCAGTAGTTACAGGTTGTAGGGGTAGGCAATATGAGCTGCTGCTTATGAGGAGTTTTTGCTACGAGAGGGATAGTTGAAACGCCCATAGCTTGTTATTTGAGTAGAGATACCCTATGAAACAAATCACAAAGAAAATCCAACAGTTGAGTAATCTTTCGGAGCTTAGCCATACGGACAGGGTTGGGCTAGAAGCAATGGTTTAATAACCAGATCTACCAGCCAGTTCAACTAGGATCGACCTAGTTCACAACTTGATACTGTTGACAGTTAAAATAGGTCGAGAATCGAAAAACTGGTCACACCCTTTTGGTTTGAATCAGATGAGACTGGTCCATTTTGATTGGTTGTGGGACTTCGTAAAACTTAAATTATATTAAAGAGGGCATAGTTTGAGCCTCAACCTATTGGAAACCATTAAGTTGACTTTATCTTCAGAATTGGGTAGAGCTTTTGCTCTGATTACTTGAATCTTATGCAGATTTAACCCCATGGCCTTCCAAATAAGTCAAGATTGCTCTACCAACTCAACTGCAGACGAACACTTGTGAAGTTCTACGCTACAATTTATATATGTTAATTTTTCAAGCTGCCCTTCTCTTTCGGTTTAACCGTTTGGACCAAGTGTTATTCGTCTCGCAAGTATGCATCTTCAGCACGACATTTAGAGCAAGAGCTAGAAGGGAATTTATCCCACTTACCCACAAATAGTCGAGTACCACGGGCTGATCCCCCACAAGAAACTTGGTACTACAAATTCGGAAACCTATAACACTGCAAAGTGATGGTATGAAGTGAGATCTAGAGAGGATATTTATGTAGATGATCATCCCTAAATGGCCATCTTATAAAGTACCAACCTTTGAGAGATTGTCGCACGCAAATGAAGTTCATTTACGGTGTACTGTCCGATGGTATTACACTTTTCAATTTGCCAATGTCGTCGTTGTGGTCGATACTGGCTAGATAGTGGTAATATGAATATTGATAATGACCAATGTTGATGTGAGCAATTTTTGCAATTTTCTTTTAATCATCAGAGATTTTTTTTTCTTTTCTCCTGTTTTCTCTCTTTCTTTCTTTTTTTCTTTTTTTCTTTTTTTATTACAAGGCCTTTGGGGGCGAGGGTCACGACGCTCTCCTTAGTTCCTCACCCCAAGGTCCAGCTCTATGTAAAAAGAAAAAAATGGATGTTAAAAAAAAGAACAGAAAAAATCATAATTTTTTTTTAAATTGGAAAAATTATTCATGGAATTTCCCTGTCAAGCAATTACGGAAAACGTTCAACCGTAGATCCTGACATCTCTGCTCTTGGCTCTGTCGCTTGGGTGCGTTTGGAAATCCTTTCAACAGAGAATCGGATTTGGATCCCCTACCTTAGTACTTTTCAAGGTAGGGGTGCCATGGAGAAGCCCCAGCAGTCCGATTCGGACGGTAAAAACATGTTCCCTCTATTTAAGTTGGGTTCACCCCTTTTCTTCTTAAAATCCCCTACCTTCCTTGTGCTGAAGATGGGGGAGAATCTATTTGCATGCTTCGAAGACCGTTACCACTGCGGCCATGAAAAAAATCGGACGGCCACTCTTTTAAACAAAAAAAGGACCCATAACCATGCCCCTTGTAAATGGCCTACGTCATCAATGCCAGATCATATGGCTAAGTCAGACGATCCGGATTCCCGTTCCCACTTGATCCCCTCCTTCATTTCTCATTACTTCCTGTTTAATTTTTTTCTTCAAGGTATTCTTATTTAATTCATGCTCGCAGTTTTCAACATCAATCCCAATTTGGGAATAGGCTTGATTGATAGAGAAGGCCCCAGTGGCACCTAACATCAACGACATGTCAATTCCAATCCAAAAAATGAATATGTATAATTGCATTCCCACTAATCGACCTTGTCAAGCAAATTCAAGAGTTCAGTATCTTCGGTCTTTATATTAATTGAGTCCCTCTTTGCATAAGTTGACTTAACCAAATCCGGGATTTTCACGTCTTTAAGCATCGGAAACTTGTCATTGTTATCGACCGGAACTGATACGGAATGGATGCACATATTAAAGGACATGCTTATAAAAGATGTGAGGAAAGGAAAGAATCGCCAAAACTTTTCTCAATATCAACTCATAAGCGAAAGGTAACTAAAGAAGTAAATTAGTGGCGATACATATAGCGTAATTGGTAAATCTGGTCTCTTAATGAAACATTACCAAGCAAATCTTAACGAGATAATTATGACTTGGGCTCGCCCTTTCTTTTCACTGTATAAATCCTCACCATTTGACCACTTATCCTCGCGGGTTGCACCCTTTTGAAACTTAAACAAATTTCAATTAAGACTAAGAACAAATCTGAGACCCACTCATATTTTAGGTCAATTCGTTTTACGGAAAATAACTTTCAGGAAAATATTTTTCGAATTTTCCAGTGTTTGTTTCACGGAAAATAAAATAATTAAGGAAAATATTTTCTATTAAAAGGCTTTGTTTCATTTCATGGAAAATATAACATTTCTGGAAATATTTTCTTGAAAATGATACATTTTTTTTGTTCGTTTGTCAAAGGCCGTTGGCTTGCGGACCTTGAGCAAGGTCGAGGCACAGTCTTAGAGGCCGCAATATTTAAAGGTAAATGATGGAAAATGTTTTCCACTTTCAAAAAAGCGAAAAATATTTTCCTCACTTTTGAAGGTGTTTCTGCCATTGGTAGAAAATATTTTTCCTGACCATTCTATTTTCCGTGAAACAAATGTTAGAAAATTCAGAAAATGTTTTCCTGGAAGTTATTTTCCGTGAAACGAACGGAACCTAAATGAAAAAAAAAATACCTTCAAAAGTGAGGAAAATGTTTTTCGTTTTTTTAAATGGAAAATATATTTCGTCTTCTTTATTTACATTTAAATATTGTGGGCTCTAATAAAGTGTATTGACCATGCTTGAGGTTGGCAAGCCGGCGGCCTTTGAAAAATAAACACCTGAAAATATTATCAATTTTCAGGAAAATAATTTCCTGAAAACTATTTTTAGAAATGCTATATTTTCCGTGAAACGTACTAAGTCTAAACTTATTTCATCTTCTTTCTTCCCATATAGGACCGGTGACCCTCTTTTCCACACACACATACGGAGATAGTTCGTTTGACAGGTAATTAATTAGCAATTGTGTAACCAGTTGTATTTTTTTTCTTGTACTATTTATTTTTGCCAAGAGACCATCATTCAAAAATAACTTAAGCACCAATAAGAATAAAAATGATCAATTTACTAGTTTGAATGGATGCACTGGCTTAATTATAACTTTAATATGTTATGACAACTTACATTTCATATTCTTTGATGAATCAAATAGTCCAATGTTTATCAAATTTTCATGCCATTACTACATGATTTTGTAAAAGATATATAGAAAAAAATAACAATATGATAAACTTAAGTAATTAAAATTCTAGGCATTTATTAAAACTAGTAGATTGATTCTTTTACTCTTACAGGTGCTTAGGTTATTCTTAAAAGATGATTTCCCAGAACAAACCAATAAAAAAAAGAAATAATTCAACTCATTAACACAATTATATTTGGCGATTTGCTAAATAAACTATATTTTGGAAACGAAAAGGATAAAAATAAGAGTGTATCCCACATTTAATCTTAGTTTTGTTAGTGTAGGTAGAATTGTAACGATTTTGAAATGCTCAAGCACGGGATAAGATAGTCAACTCAAGATGACAGGAGGCTATGCATTTAAACATATGGCGGGGAAAAGAAAGCAAAGATAAGAAATTAATTAAAGTGTAATATGGTGTCATACTTACTCTTCGTCATCCACCCCGGCTGAAAGGAACTTTAGACGCTGACTTCTCACAAAGGGATCATGCGGATGCCTTTTGCCACGATGTACAACATCCAAATCATGTAATTAAGCACCTTTTGCCACTAATAAACAAAATTCAACTCATCGAACAACCTGTTAGGGAACTAATAAATAGGATAGTGTTCGGATAATGAAATGGGCAGAATTCGAAACCAACAAAAGAAAAACGTACAACAGACGTTGGGCAGTGTTCGGGAACAGACTAATCAACAAGAAGTCATTGAAAGGCCACAACAAACCACAGCAAAGCAAATCAAAGCAAGCTTAGACAATTGCTTCGATTGAACAGAGAGCAAAATCTCCTGGAACAATGATCCTCCAAAAGTTTCAGGATAAACTTGAGCTTGACGAATGCACGCCGTGTCCTTAAGACGAATTTGCCCGCCTCAATCACGTACGAAGGCCGTCGAACAATCACCTCTCAGGAAACATTATTTGAATCTTTGCTTGATTGTTTGGGTATTTTTCGCTTGTTCATCAAGGAAATTTTTCCTAGTTTGTCAAGATGTCTAGTCATTTCTTGATCAAGTTGCTTTTTCTCCACATGAAGGCTTAGACACAGGGGGAGTACGTGCAGATGAAGAACTTTATCCCTAGCGGTTTAGAAATAGGGGGAGTTCAACTTGTTCGATTTCCATATGCTCTCCATAACTTTTTGTTGATGACAAAAAGGGGGAGAGAAAATGGATGCAGGTATGCATGATATTTGATTTGGATTGCTTAGTATATATTGCTATACTACTAAGTTTTATGGTGCAGGATATATCTTTTCAAATTTACATGATGGTTTTGTCATTATCAAAAAGGAGAAGATTGTTGAAGGATTTATTCGCATATATTATTTTGAAGATGACAAAATCAGTTTCAGACTTTGAATAGTCTGGTGTGTTTTGGCAGTTGCGGTGTTCCATTCTATTTTTGGTTAGTCCCTGATTCTTTCTTATTCTTATATGAATCAAGAATGGAATTTTTAATTTGATGAAAAATATTGATCAAATTAAGAAACAAGCTGAAAATTCCGATCGTATGGGCAATTGAGATTTATAGGATCTCTCATTATCTATTTGTGGTTAGAAAATCTCCTATCCAACGAGTAGATTAGACGGACGAATTTGGAAGGCTCCAATGGTCTTGAGACATCAAAAGGTCTGGAGATGTCAGACGGTCTAGAGACAGCAAACGGTCTGGAATTTGTCAGACCATGGATAGTCTGGGAGTCTGATATGTTTCGGTTTTATTACAGCTTATCCCTCGATATCTCATGAAATTTATTTGATTCAATCTATGTGAATCTTTGACAGCTTGTTGGTTTAATAAATATGGTTAAATATCTTTATTATTAAGGAGAGTGTAAATGAGAGATCAATTCTAAGTTTGAACTAATTGTTTCACTCGTCATTCACTAAGCGTTTACATTGTACTCAAAAGAGAAATATTCATATTAGCTTCGAGAAAGCATAAGACTATTGATTGAAAAGCATAAATCTTGATATTGTAATTCTTTTGAATCATAGTGGACTCTAGCCAGTAGGATATCATTGCGGGAGAGTGGACGTAGGTTTTTTTTTAAGTAGAACCACTATAAATCTTGTGTTTATTTCTATTTCGTTATCTCTCTTATTCTTATTAGACTTTGCACGCACAGAACGTTCTATTCTTGTTTGCACTAGCAATTTCAATTGGTATCAGAGCTATATTGCTTATGTTGAAAGTGTTATTACTTTTGAGCATAAAGATCTATGGCTAGTGCGTTTGCTACAGGTTTGATGGAAGGACAAAGTCATTTTCGTCCTCCTCTCTTTGATGGAAAGGATTACAATATCTAGAAGAACAAAATGAAAGCTTTCCTAAGAGCAAAAAATCCACAAGAGTGGGAGCTAGTGGAAAATGGAGTTTCTCCAAAATCTGATTCCACTTTTACTTCTGACAAAGAGAAGGCTCCATAGTCAATCCAATTGACTCAAGTTGAACTGAAAATGAGACAGGATATTAATACTAGAGCTATTTACTCTTTGTATTATGCATTATCTTCCATTGAGTATAATCATATTTCTTCTTGTGAATCAACAAAGGCAATATGGGATACTCTAAATGTTACTTATGAAGGAACAAACCGAGTCAAGGAGACTAGAACCAACATTCTGCTTAGATAATATGAGTCTTTTAAGATGAAGGAGGGTGAAACAATCATTAACATGTTTAGCAGATTTATTGAGATTGTCAACGATCTATAAGCTTGAATATTAATCATTATGATTCATTGAGAGAGAAGTACATTCATTGTGTTTAAAAGAGTGTGAAAGCTAGAAACAGAAGAGCTTGAATTGTATCTCTTTTGATACTTAGTAGAAAGCAGCCAATCGGCTATCTCTCCAGAAATTGGACGTAGGCTTAATCTAAGCCGAACCACTATAATTCTTGTGTTTAATTTTTTTCACTCTGCTCTTTATTTATTCCACATTTAGTATTCAGTATATCTACACACTAGTTAATTCAGTTGCATCCAAATCTGATATCTTGCATCTCCTCAATAAATTAATCAAAAACTTATGAAGCATTCCCTGTAGTATAACAAAACTATTCTCCTTTGGTTGTTTGCCACTTTTTTATGCAACATAAACATCGTTTCACTTCGATGGTTAACGAGGTCAAATGTCAATATTTGATCAACCTAATTTTTCACCTTCTTTTCTTTTTCTTTCGTCTTCATAGTAAAATAAAGACGACAAGCGATGGGGACTCGAACTGGGGACAAGATCTGGTAACGTGGAACATTAGCAGATCTTATCCATTAAAATTCCCTCCAGTACAAGGGAGAGCTTGAATGGATAGGATCCCCAGGGATCCAAATCCTCGAACTAAGGGCCATTTGCTTGTGGTAAGGGTAGTTCTGTAGGGTTTGTTTCATATGAATGAGAGATAGAACGAAGGAAATTTAAAGTAACAAGAGTTGCTCCTTCTTTTAAGCTCGTGCTCTCTACAAGCTGGGTGAGGACTCTTGGGTCTTCTTTCTTTATTTTTTGGATGGTCTGGCAGGCCAGACGACAGGTGGCGTCGCTTTCGAGCGAAAAAAGACAAAGCAGGGTGAAGGCGTAGTTAATATTTAAACATTCCATTAATCCCCTTGCAAATAGACTAAGCTTTGATCTTATGGCTGAGTATATAATAAGTGAGGCAAATAGAGGCCGGAAAATATTTAAATTCAGGACCTTCTTCTCTGATTTCATGACATATTTTATGGAATGTTAGCTTTCCACGAACATTTGCAGAACGGAAACTTAAGATATACTAACAGACCTAATCTTACAAATCAACAGTATTAATTATCTCCATCATAAGGTGCAGGTTGATCGGGAAGCCTTAACAAGTATTGGGACAACTCGCTGCTTCCGATGTTAGCTTCAATTATATGGAGATTAAACAAAATTTATGTGTGTGTAAATCAAATGGCAAATGATGAATCTTCTTGAAATTCTTGACGCAATCCCATCTTCGTATAGGAAAAAAGGAATGCATCGGAAACTCGCAAGTGTACAAAACTCATAGGAAGAGGGTCGCCATTTTCCTCCCACAAATGTCGCTACAAAAGGAGAAGGCAGAGGTAGTTGCCCTTAATTTATGAATTCGTGGCTCTATTAATTTAGCGCCTGCTGAACGCATGGATGGCGTCTGCAATTTTGGATCTGCTGGTCATGTGTCAACGTCATCTTGAGAAACAGTTGGTCTTTGAGCAGATTTGATTGAGGCGGGAGCCTAACACAATGCACAATGCACGTTTACGGTCAGACTTTCAATTGATTTTACGAGGAGTCGTTGGGAATTTCTATAGAATCATCGAAAAATGTTCTAAATATTTAAACTGTTAAATAAAAAGATATTCGCGATAAGAAGCTGTCATTGCCTCTTGCGTTTGGTCTCACATGCACAAACCTTTTTTCTGGCCATGGTCAATTAATAATTGATGATCTGATCGATTTTTTAAACACGAGGGCAGACAAAACATTTCGAGTATGACATGCTGCTTAAATAAAAACGATTCCCCATGCATAGAGTTGCCCGCTTCACGTGTCGTTAGTCTAAGTTAGAACGCACATAGATATAGCTTAGATTTAAGACACCCATCGAAAAGAAGAAGAAAAACCCAAAAAAAATTTATGAAAATTAGAATTAACTTATTTTCTGGCCAAGGCTTAAGGTCTTACACAAGGACAAGCTCATGGTAAGCTTTTACAACGGCGACGGGAGTACAAATGAATCCAATAGTGCACTAAATAAGGAGAGAGTGATTGTAAGATATATATGTGAAAATTAGAATTAACTCACGGACGCACCTTTTGGCGTAACGATAATGATTAACTTTATGACTAAAAAGTTAAACGTGCTCATGGGAGAGTAATACCTGACTAAGTGACCTCATAGGAAGGTGCCCACTTGCGTGTCAATTAAAAAAAATTGTGTGGCTTAGTTAAAAACAGGCCAAAGTCGAGCAATACCTTAGTGACTTCACATAGGGATGTCAAATGTCATCGCATCTATAAATCATGTTTGGGCCATGCATACGTTTCTTAATCAACATCTTGCATATACTTGGGGGTATGGAATGTAATAAGGCTATGCTTTGTTTGGTGTTATGAGGTTTTTCCCCTTTTCTAGCCATTTATTAATATGCTTTGGTTAGCGACTATTAAAATTCCTGATTGCAGACTCACATGATTATATCTCAAATGTCAGTGGTTTAGGTTTAAAATTGACCAAACTATCTATAAAATATTTTTCAAATAAAGAAAAAGACCAAAAAGGATTTATCTAAAGTAAACAAGTGACCATGTTCATGACATCTCTGGTCCGTGGAAGTAAAGCACTCTTACGCACTTAACTTGGGTGTCTTATCAGCCAATAATAAATTAGTGGTGACTCTTGTTTGAAAATCGCGTGTTAAATTCATCAAATCAAAATCTTGAAGTTGTGATTGCTAAGAACTTGGAAGAGTTCATGCTAAATCTTTAGTTTAGTAATCCATTATCTTTCCTTACCTATTAAGAAAGTCACAACATATATCACAACTTATCAGGAAACTATAATATGACAGAATTATCATATGGATGATAAGTGGATAAAGTCAATTGCAAGTTAAGAAATGCATGGAAACTTGTTTGCCGGTACGGGACCTACAATGGATCTTTCTAACTCTAAGACGTGATTTGTTACTAGTGATGCGGAAATGAGGAAAAAAGAAGAAGGAACTCTGGACAAGAAATGAATTGCAGAAATATAACTTGAATATGACAACAGAATGTTCACACGCAAAAAAACTGTGAACCCTTCTCCGACTTTGGCATTGACTTCATCTTCAAGAAAGAAGAGCAATGGGAAGAGTCCGGTTTGGACTTTCCCAATACGGCTCAGGTTTCCTTACGATTTTAATTACGGATTGAACTTCAAAATTGTCAGAGGAAATCCTTATGGTATTTTGAAGATGACAAAACTTATTTCAGTGTGACTCATACATCTTGTGTTTGATTTCCGCAAAGAGTGGAGGTAGACTTAACTAAAGCCGAATCACTATATATTTTGTGTTTGATCTCATTTCTCTATTTTATGTCTCTATCTTTTGTTTTAGATAGGATTCAAGTATTGAAAGCTTAAATCTTTATATTTCCACAAAAGTTAGGTGTACGCACTAGCAATTTCAATTGAAATTATTTCAGTCTGACTAAAATAATCAGGATTGACTTGGGGCCATGCTCAACAAAATTTCCACCTTGGCAGAGAAGTTCAACCTCATCCTTATTGATCGTCATTTCTCCCTAAACCCTTCGGCCTTCTCACATACTACCAACAATGACCAATTCCAAACAGGATAAAATTAGTCGGTGGGAAGTTTCATTAATATGACTGCGGAATGTCCCAGTTAAAACCATGTACTCTACTTTAGTTGTCGACAAAGCCACTACCAATTGTTGTTGTGCTTTCCAACTAATGACCCGCAAAATTAAACATACAACCTGTTGAAAGACCATTATGCATCCAAGTGATTAGAAAAATCTAAATCGAAATAACCCGCTATATCAAAAACTAACTTGATACATTGCATCTTTTCAATAAAATAAATATAAAATGCCACATTATTTCAAGATTTTTTTTTGCGAATCTCAATTAGTCGATTGAATAGCAATTCATATTCATTTTGGGAAACATAAAAGAAGATGTGCTTCCTTTTGCATTGCCTCTTGCCTTTTTTTTTCTTTATCTCATGTCTGTGAAGATTTGTAAAACAATTGCTAATTATCCTAACAGCTTAAGCCGTTATGTGAATATATGAATTAATATTTAAATACTTTCACACTCTTCATCATGCTTAGTTTGGTTTTTTTGCAAATCTCAATTAGTTGATTGAATAGCAATTCATATTCGTTTTGGGAAACATAAAAGAAGATGTGCTTCCTTTTGCGTTGCCTCTTGCCTTTTGTTTTTTTCTTTTATCTCATGTCTATGAAGATTTTGTAGGACCATTGTCCTAAAAACTTAAACCATTTGGTGAATGTGTGGATTAATATTTAAGTATTTACACACTCCCCATTACGCTAAATATAGTCTTTTTGCGAATCTCAATTAGTTCATTTTGGGAAACAAAAAAGAAGATGTGCTTCCTTTTGCATTGCCTCTTGCCTTTTTTTTCTTTATTTCATGTCTGTGAAATTTTTGTAGGACTACTGTCAACCGTTCATCTGTTAGGTGAATGTGTCGATTAATATTTAAGTACTTTCACACTCCACATCACGTTTAGTCTGATCTTTTTGCCTCTTGGAAATATATTGGGAGACAAAATGGAAGTTTGGTAAGATTTGAACTCAGAACCCCCTACTCTGATACTATGTGAAGATTTAGTAGGATAACTGCCAACTGTCTTAATAATTTAAATTGTTAAATGAATGTGTTGATTAATATTTAAGTATTTTCATAATGTCGTTGGTTAGACAGCAAATCGAGCCGCTTTTGGACTTTCCAAACGGTCGGTCGCCCTTTCACCCCCGCAGATGTCAGAACATAAAGACAAGGCAGAGACAGCTGCCTTTAATTCATGCATTTATGGTCCTGTTTATTTAGTCTTGCCTGAAAATGGATGTCCGGAGCAGGTTTGGATTTGCTTCCCTTGTGCCAATGTCTTTAGGGAGAAGCAGCTGACTTTAGCTGACTTTATTATAGAGGCGGGAGCATCTATACCCACCCACGGCTCCGTACATGAAGCTGCGAGCTCCATGTGCTCTCTCCATTTCATTCCGTGTTTAGCGGCCGAGCACACTTTACACAGCAGAAGAGGCCACAAGGCACAGATGATAAACAAAGATGGTGATCGGTTTTTGGCAATTCCCGATGATACAGGCGACTGAAACCTTAGTTTTTTTTTACCAACGTCTGCAGCACGGCGAATCCAAATATACCGACGGTCCGTATTTTACGAATCAACAGCTCTAGTTATGTACGTTTGAATACTAATTCAGAACTCATGCCATAAAAGATTACATCTCCACACTCACTCGGTGACGGAACTTTGTATAGTGAATCAGATGACGACCTTCCAATTGTCTTTTGCATCCTTAAGGTGATTTGCTTGAAAAGAAAGATTTTGTAAGATCACATCAACTGGTCTAGGAGATTAATATGTCAGATGAATACATAGTAAATGTTAAAATATTTTAACAATCCTCCTTATTTATAGGTTGACTTTAACTTAAGAATAGAAATGATAATATTTAAAATTCTAATATCCCTCAGGTATAGGCTGGATTTTGGTCTAAAAGCTAAGGGTGGAAGTATATAATGGTAAAGAGAGGTCTACAAAGATTTAAACTCTATAAGTTTACGAATTTTTTGAAATTTTTCTCGGCATCAGCATCAGCATCATGCATAGAGCTGCGAGGTCCACGCGCTATCTCCACTTCAACTTCATATTTAAAGAAGATTTTTTATATTATTTGCCCTGTGGCAAGGGGAGCATGAGAAACAGTGCAACCCTCCTCCATTTTCTTACAATCTTTTAATGAGACTCTACGTTTCATCTTGAATTTCAATTAGAGGTGGCAAAACGGGTCAAAGAGCCATATTTTAACTTATATTAGATAATATAGATCATAAATGGGCTAGCTTAAATTGTTAAATGAGTCATAAATGGGTTGACATAGATATTAAATCGGTTCTAAATTGGTTATAAAATTGGCTACCTAATTAATTTTAAGTATTATCAAAAATTTATTTTAAATGTTATTAACAAGTCATTTTAAACCATGAAATTTATAATATTCTAAATTTTTAAAAGTAAAAATTTGATTATTTTTCTTTCTTTTTCTTTTTCTCCTTTTTCTCTCTTTCTAAGTTGGTCGCCGGCCAAAAGGCAAGCGATGAGCTCACTAGATTTTGGTGACTAGAAGAGGAAAAAGCAAAAAAATGAAAATATATTGTTTAAAAAATAAACATAATTACATTTTTAAAATAAATTAGATTATCAAATTTATCAAATAAATCATATTGCATAAATTTATTTTAACAATACATTTAAAAAAATCACGAAGTAAATTTTCCTGGACTAGGTTAAATATGGAAGCATTTTTAATACGGGTCGAGTCGAGTATTGATCACCAAATTTGTATTGTATGAAAATGAGTTAAAATGGGTTAAATGGGTTAATATGGGTCGGATCATTTTTAACCCATCCCAAACCCGACCCAACTCACCCATTTGACACCCCTAATTTCAATTGATTATATGATAAGTCGTCTTACTCATGTCATGAGTTATATTTACTAGGAACCAAGCCAAGTTCTGCCAAAAGAGTCCACCTAACAATCAACACAATCTATGGCTTATCGAAAAGAAGAATCTCACATACTTTCTATCAAAGGAATAATACGCCTCCACCTCCACCTTCAACTTTGACCAAAAAAAAAAAACCTCCACCTTCAACTCCACGTTCACCCCGCTTGTTTTCATTCTTTTCTTTCATTTTTTCTGTTCCCTTTTATGAAATCAAAATTTTTTATTTTCATGTGAATGAACTTTGGAACTCGATATTATTTCAAGATGATAAGTAAACCTATCAAAAAGTATCACAAGGGATGTTAGCAAATATTGTTTCATTTATCGAGTGACAGGCTTTGTATATTATCTTATATAAGTGCATTTCAAGTTTTTGTGCTTTACATCAATTCCAAGAATGGTGAATGATCCATGGAGAAACTAGCTTTCTTGTCCTTGATATGCAAACTCGTTTTCAGTCTCTTATCATGCATCCTTAGGCTTTACAGTTCTCGGACCTTTTGAGAAGTACGGAAAAGTGGGGGAGAAAAAAAACAAACAGATGGTCTTTGCATGTGGTTCAACAGGCACTTCCTGCAGTTGGTCAATTGCGGACTTTGAAAGTTTGTGTTTTGGCCAATTGAGGACTTGAAATTTTAAAAAAGCTCCAATTAGATGTCGAGTTCGCCGCCAGTGGAATGCAAACTTTTGGAGTTCTTATACTCGACACAGATTAAAAGAATGGTTGTGCGGAGTCGTTTCTACGGGATAATTAATAAACAATGACTCAACTAAATTTTCTTGTCTCTGGTGCTATTTATGATATTACAAGTTCGCTATTCGTACTTCAATCTGCCATCACCGAGCAAAGCCCCCTTCTTCTACATTTCCCCCGTCAAATGATGGACCATCGGCTTCAACAAGCAATAGAAAATGACGATGTTGATGAGCTATATCGCTTGATTGAGCAGGAGGGACATCTCTTCGATCGAGCATGTGAGGACTCCTTCGCAAGTACCCCACTACACGATGCAGCGGACAAGGGGAAAACTCGAGTGGCCATGGAGATGGCCATCTTGAAGCCGTCGTTTGCTAGAAAGCTCAATCAAAGGGGGTCAGAGCCCTATGCATTTGGCTTTGCGAAAGAAGCATTATCACACTGTAAGGGCACTGACGACCCTTGATCCCGAGTTGATTCGAGTCCGAGGAAGAGGCGGGATCACCCCTTTGCATTATGTTGCTGGGGAAAAAGGAGACAATGAGAAGGAGCTCCAAGTGCTCATGGAGCTCTTGGCTGAATTCTTATGCACTTGTAAATCGTCCATTGAAGACTTGACGAACCGGTGCGAGACTGCAGTTCACATCGCTGTCAAGAACTATAACTTCAAAGCGTTCAAGGTTTTGTTTGGATGGCTTAAGCGAATCTCTCTGACAGAAATCTTGAATTGGAAAGACGAAGATGGTAACACCGTCTTACATATTGCTGTGTCTGAAAAGCAGCCTGAGGTATGATTTATTGATTATGTGGTTTCTTCCATTTCTTATATGATCTTTTAATTTAACATAATTTAATCTAGGAAAAAATGTTGCAATAATGCTATATCTAGGCTCGAAAATATATGGATTGAGAAACACTCTTGAGAGAGAGAGAGAGAGAGAGAGTTGAACTACAAAAATTATGGAACTGTATATGTTGCATTATAATTATCCAGCAGTAAATATTTGTCGAAAAGTGTCCATCCGATGATTGACATATTTTAAATTGCACGGTGTTGTGTATTGTAGAAGTGTTCATAAATTTACTTGCTTTGAGTGATCCACCGGAAACACAAGAAGATATACAAAAATGATTTATCGAGTGATATGATATATTATAGGGGCATACCTAAGAATTAAATCATATTAAAGTATACTTTCTCTTTGTGCACAATAGTAAAGCTAGCGACAAAGCAGCGATTGAGATTAAACGGATATATATACTTCATTTTGTGCCCTTTGCATTTCTTCCAGATCATCAAGCTGTTGATTGGATATATCAAAGTAGATGCAAAAAACTTCCAGGACAAGACGGCTCTGGAAATATTCCAAGTATATCCTAGCGGTGATCAAGATCTTGCAAAGAGGTTACGCCGTGTAGGATGCGTAGCAAGACTTTTTACGCTCAACCCCTCTCTATCAGAGTTTTTAAGCATGGAGCTTACTGTCTTTGAGAAGTTCACACTTTGGTTCGGCCTCCGAGATGAATCTGCTTGCCGCATGATCCTTGTAGTGGCTGCTTTAATCGCCACTGCCACTTACCAGGCCGCCGTCGCTCCTCCGGGGGGACACTGGCAGGATTCCTCTTCAAATCCTCTGGCCAATCCCACCGTCGTTACAGTCAATGCCAGCGGCATTGCTGTTGGAAAACCTCATCATGCCGGAGAAATTATCCCGAACAGCCCAAATCTACACCAGTTCAGCGTCCTCAACGGTACGACCTTTCTGGCCTCTATCGCCACGATCTGGATCACCGCTATTCCCCTATTGCCCCACTCTTTCACGGTTTACGTGTTAATGATGATTCTCGGTGTTGCCTACTTTGCTACCACCGCAATCGAGCTCTCGATATCCGACGAGGCCGCAGGACTTAACATAGTGATATTCTCTGTCGACTTGCTGATTGTCGTGTTGGCGATCCCCATATACTTGTGGTTATACTACAACCAATTCCGACGTGGAATCGATGCCACAAGGAGACGAGTGAACATCCTAGAACTGAAGGATCAGAAATAGTTTGCAATTATTATTTGCCCTTGAGTGTTCTTCTCGCGAATGCATGCAATCAGCTTTTACTAGTCATGAGGGTTTCAAGTAGCAGACTCTTTTTATAGTTGCATGCGAGGGACTCCATTAATTATTTTGTCCACAAGGACGTTTAGTCTTGCTTGAAGTCGGGCTTAGAGTAGCCTTTTTAAATTAATTCAACTTCATAAAATGATACAGAGTGAAAACGAAAAGCACCAAATGACAACATGCAAGGACGAAGACATGCGGTGTACACACCCAAAGAAAGAGGAGAACTGCTCGAAGTAATTTGGTTTTTTTTTTTCCTGATGTTTCTAGAAAGAAGAAAACTGCATCATCTAATCAAAGAAAACAACAGACAAACACAGTAGGGATCCTTTTCTCTACATATCACTGTTCAAAAAGTAACGTGGAAAGAAATATTGTTGTGACAAAATGCTAGCTAAACCTTAAAAAACAACCAAATCCCAATATATATCTTAACGCATTTGAGAGTTGAAATAAAAGAGGAAATGTTTTCAGATATGCTATACTAAGTGAATATCCTAAACTAACCTAATTGAAGAAGGATATATATCAAATTCCATAATCCTAAATTCATCAAATAAAAGACGTAAATCCAAACTTCAGTTGCCCTTGAGGTCTCAACAACAACCATTTCAGCGGCAGATTATAAAAGCGTCCATCCTTTCATGGTGGTTGTTATCGAGGATAACATGAAATTGGCTTGTTAGCACATTAGCTCAATCACGAATCCATGAAAAAATCGCCGCCCTAACGGATTTGGCACATGATGCCACGTTCTAATCCGCGATTTACCTGCCCTTTTTCCGCTCAACCTGCACTTGATCCCAGAAATGAAAAGCATATCCCCTAAGTCCATAAGCTAAGAGATTTGGTTGATGTAGATATATGGTAACGCAAATGTAATGCAATTAAAATGGTCATCTGAATCTACAGTGAAATCTTTCAGGTTGTGATGTCCAATCAAAAGGGTAATCTTCTTCAAGACAATGGTAATGGTCAGAGTTGTTGGCGATAATCCCCGTGACAAGCTCCACCGAGTCGACTCTGTCACTCGAATATGAAGTATTGAGATAAACAGGACATCCCATTACTTTGGACCACCGAAATAGGTTCTCTAACAGTTGGCCACAGGCTCAGTCTTCCCGCGGCTCCACTTCTTTGTCCCTAAGTAGGTTTCTCTTCGGCCCTGGGACATCAAGTCAGTTTGCAATCGCGTCCATAGCCAGCTGCATCCCATCGAACTGCTGCTCCAGGTTCTGTTGAGATGCTTGCCGTCAAGGCCTAGGCTCCTGATCTTTGTCAACAAGATCTTTGTCAGTAAAGCAATTTTCGCTGCTACCAGACTCATGTTCCCACAGCTTTGCATATTCTATTATCAACCGATGCAGCGAACACGAGAAGCACAAGTCTCACTCGCGCACACGCGTGCCCGAAGTAAGGATAGCAGTAGTGAATTAATCACATCAGTAGTTACAGGCTGTAAGGATAGGCAATATGAACTGCTGCTGATGAGGAGTCTTGGCTAGGAGTCGGATAGTCGAAACGCACATAGCTTGTTATGAGTAGAGAGATACCCTACGAAATAAATCACAAAGAAAATCCAACAGTTGAGTAATCTTTTGGAGCATTGCCACGCGGACTGGGTTGGATTAGAAGTGATGGATTAATAACCAGATCTACCAGCCAGTTCAACCTGGTATCAACGTGGTTCACACCTTGATACTGTTGGCCATTGAAATAGATCTTGAACCGAAAAACTGGTCACACCCTTCTGGTTTAAATCAGGCAAGACCGGTCCATTTGAATGATTGTAGGACTTCGTAAAACTTAAATTGTATGGAAAAGGGCATAGTCTGAGCCTTTAACCTCTTGGAAACCATTAAGTCCACTTCATCGTCAGAATTGGGCAGAGCTTTTGCTCTAGCTACTTGATTTTGCATAAGATTCAACCCCATGGCCTTCCAAATAAGTGAAGACAGCTCTACCAACTCAACTGCAGACGAACACTTGTGAAGTTCTACGCTACAATTTATATATTAGTTAATTTTTCAAGCTGCCCTTCTCTTTCGATTTAACCGGTTGGACCAAGTGTTGTTTGTCTCGCAAGTATGCATCTCCAGCACGACATTTAAAGCAACGGCTAGAAGGGAATTTATCCCACTTACCCACAAATAGTCGCGTTCTACGGGCTGATCCCCACAAGAAACTTGGTACTACAAGTAGGAAACCTATGACGCTGCAAAGTTATTGTATGAAATGAAATCTAGAGAGGATAACTGGTAGATGATCATCTTTAAACGGTCACCGTACAAAGTACCACCTTTGAGAGATTATCACACGCAAATCAAGTTGATTTATCATGTAGTGTCCAACGGTATTCTAAATTCATTGATATGATATGTATCGAGCAAATTGTCAAAGAAGTTCTGAACTTATTATACAACGGCCAATTCAGTACTAAATCCTTTAAGTGCACTAATTTAGTACGGTAAACATTTTTTGATCTGTAAATGTCGTCTTTATGGCCAATACTTGCCGGATAGTGGTAACATGGACGTTGATAATGTTGATATAAATAATTTTCATAAATTTTTTTTAATTATCTGTATTTTTTATTATTTTCTATTATTTTCTCTCTTTTTTTGTTTTCTTTTTTTCTATACAAGGTATGTGGGGGCGAGGATCACGACGCCCTCCTCGGTTCTGCACCCCAAGGTCCGGCCCTATGAAAATAATGAATGTAAAAAACAGAACAGAAAATTAAAAAAAAATCAGAAAATTTTATTAAGTTGTAAAATTTATTCATGTGAGCAGTGGCGATACTACATAGAATGACTGGCATCTACATAAACAATTTATACGCAAAATTGATCGGAATGATTATATTGGCAAATTGGGGATAGAATTATGATTAAATTAGTCACTGTATAATAAATTTAGGACATTTCCTAAATTTATCCCCTTTTGCAACTAGGGGCTCAAAATGTGTGCGAGAGAGAGAGAGAGATGTTCTTGCTGATGAGCACAACTCTCTGCCGTCCCTCACCTACGTTTATAGCAGACCATGCACGAGAATGTCATCCAGTCAAAAAGTTAACATAGAATTTTATTACATAAAAAATAGTCAACATGGTTAAATAGATCATTTTAGGTTTGACCCATTTTCGATCCTTCAAAATCCGGTTCAACCCTTCCATTTAATAGGTATATGGACAGAGATAAGATATCATACGCTTCAAATTGCCCTGATATTGTTTTGACCCCCACGTCTCATTATGCCCACACTTTCAATCAATTCCATCTCATTTGCTGATGCCTGGGTTTCTGAGAACTGTTCCGCAAGATGAACCATGAATGTTCTCCCTCTGGCGTCTCCGCACTTCTCATTGATGGAAGCCCCGCTCGGAAAGGAGCTCCTGGTAAGAGGTCCCATTTCATCATACAACTTGGTCATTTGTTCACAGCATCATTCCAGAATTCAAGTTGTTTAGTGTGAGGAATCCACGACAGGTAACATAAACGATACGCAACTTCGATGTGTGGTTTGTTTGGTCTTGAACCCTACCCAATCGCATTAGTTAGTTTTAGGCAAACGGCTCTATAAGGTCCGAAAGGTAATTATCAAGGTGAGAAAGGTCAAGGGTAATATAAACCATACATCAAAGTCCATATCATCGATGTGGATCCATGTCCTATACCTTAAACTAGGATCGTACCAAAAGCGAAAGGCTAGCATGAAAATTCAACCATAAAGGAATGTTAGTTAATAAGTCCTCCAAGTCTTTATTCAGTGTAGTAATGACGAGCTACAAAATAACAAGAGTGATCCGATAAATCAAGCGATTGTAATATCTGTTCTATCGCTTATTCATACAGTAATTAAGTCGCCCTTCGCTTCGTACATGTGAATCTATAGCATCACATGGATGGAACCATGTAAATGATCCAGTTTGTAGTTTATTTTGCTCTCTTTATCTATCTATCGGGTTCGAGTCTAGATAATAATGTAAATCGTGACTTGCGAGGCACGAATTATTTTGCACACGATCAGATGCTGTCCCCACGAGATTGACGTTTACTGGAGTTTCATCGTGGGCCAAGCGTGGAAATGCTGGTCGAGTTAAGACTATGATACATATGTGGGCTTGAACACCTTAACCTAATCAGTACGTTTGGAATCTAATTTTATTAGATTCCACGTGACATGCAAAGGACTTTTCCTTCACTACCTTTGTTCTTTTCACATTTAATGGCGCTTTTATTGCATTAAAAATTAACATCTTTGATAAATATTTTTTTTCAAAATAACCGTTTATAGCATCTATTAAAATAAGATGGATATTAATGATCGTTTATAGCATCTATTAATTATTCTCATCATCTACAAAAATATTCAGACTTGAAATATTGTTAATAACTAAAATAATTCTCATCAACTACTTATCCCAAATGATATTAATGATTGTTTTTAGAAAAATATTTTTTTATCATTCATTTTTTTTTAAGTATATGGAGCTCTGATTATTGCTTCTTTTTTCATACTTTCTTGTGGATTAAATCTTTCATTTTCACGTTAATTAATTTTCCAAGGGTTTGATTTCGTATGTGCTCCATCATAGGTCTTTCCCTGCTCCACTTCCATCCTCTTATCAGGTCGTCTTGCCGGAGCACCGAAGGTCATTTTGAAGACGCCACACTAGCCATTCATGGAGCAGCCTCATTTTCATAATCTGAGTGTTCGCTCTTTCGACAAAAAAGATTGTCCAATCATCCCTAAACATTGAATATGGATACCAATTTAATCATAAACCTTTTTAATTAGCCAATCTGGTGCTAAATCTTTGAGCAGAATGCCAATGTAATCTTTCCGTTCAATTTTCTTTGGAAATTGCTGACTTGGTGCACTGTGCACGGCAATGACCAGACCACCGCATCATCAGCTCGTTAAAGTTGACCATAATGACTTAATTGAAATTTTCCACAAACTTTTGGGATTAAATTGACAAAAACATACTTGCATTGAGGAATAAAGTAACGAAAGTATTCGAAGTATCCAGTTTACGTACAGTTTTTTGTACGCATCCCGCATCTATCATCATCAATTCGAATGGGGGTCAATTTTGCGAACTAACTAGCCACTCAAAAGTGATAAGGGTTGTTGTCGAAAACAAAAAGGGTCTGTGAACCACATCAAAAGGAAGCTACAGCGCTATAATTTTTGTATTGTACTTATTTTAGTATCATATATTTTCAATCGATCGATTGAGTTCCATCAATTTTAAAAAATATTCACTCTATTACCGAAATTTCCAACTAATTACTTGAGCACCGTAGCCTTTAAATGAAACTCTCCACAAGTACCGTGATTTTTAATGTCATGTCAGATTTTCCATCACTTAGGTGAGCGACTGAAAAGTCATGACACCGAAGTACATTTTTTTTTCATAAAAAAGGAAAAAATTATGGTGCATAGGAAAAACCCGCAGTGGGGTCCACCCGTTCCACGTGCCCCTTTTTAGTGGTCCGGGACCACACTAATTGGTGGTCCCGGACCACCTAATAATTTTTTCAAAGAGAGATCTTATGAAATGATTCATAAAGAAAATGCACCACTTACATGACCCTTTAGGGCTTATAGCCACATGGATTAGGTGGGGGATATAAGTGATGTTTTCAAAATCGAACCAGCCGGCCAGTTCAACTAGGTATCAACTAGTTTCACCCCTTCATAAGGTCGATAATCAAAACTGGTTAAGAACCGGAAACCTGATCTAAACCAACCATGCCGATCAAACCATTTTAATTTGATTCAAGTCAGATCAGTCCATTTTGAATAATCATTATATTGCATCAAAAATAAATTGTATTGTAAAGGGCATAGTTCAAACCTTTAACTTCTTCAAAACCATCCGTTCAATTTGCTAAGTTGAAACCTTTCTCATAAAAGTTATAATATGCGCATAAATGTGAATCAACGCCATTTCATCGAAAATAAGCGGAGACTACCCATACAAACTCAACGATGGACAAATATTTGTGAAGTCGAGCACTGCCATTATAGATTATTTATTTCTCTAGCCGTCTATTTATTCGGTTCAATCGGTGGAATAGCATATTGTTCGCCTCCTCCCTGTGGCATCCAGTACAGTTTAAAATGATATCTAGAAGGGGATTTATCCTACTTACTCCCACATAGTTTTGAGCTTTATAGTCTAGTCCCTACAAGATAGAAGCGCTGTGTAATTGGAAACTTGTGAAACTACAAAGTTTTGGTATGAAGTGAGATATAGGGAAAGAATTGAGTGATGCATAGGTAGCCAATCATTCGAAAGTTGTCACCGCATAATAAAGTCTACATCTGTAGTTATATACCCAATAATAAAGTTTGTCATGCATAGTTAATAGTTCATTATGTTTAATATTTATGTTACTTAAATCCCTCTTTACAAAGGTAGTGAAATCCTCTTTACATAGGCCGCGTCAAACAAATACGAATTTCTACGCCTTCAAACACACGAAACCTATATGTAATATAATTTGAAACCAATATAATGGATGTGCATAACAACGACAGTCAAGATAGGTTTAAAATCATACAAAGTCGAGGAGAATAGCACAACACAAAAGGGAAAACCAATGAAGGATGGAAGCTGGTAGCAAAACAAGATCGAAAACCATTGAGATTGGATAAAAATGGGATAACAAGAAAAGGAAGGAAATCATTCAAAACACATAATGGCTTTATGTGAGAGTGAGTGAGAGAGAGAGATTCAATCAACTTGTATTGACATGATATGACCAATTACATGTTGTCCCTACACCTTTTTTACCTGGCCATGCAAGAGATTGTTGTTCAACCAAGAGTTAAAACATAGAACTTCCCTTTGGAGCAAACATGAAGAAGACATCACGCCACATATTTACATCAAGACGATGAAATATTGTCGCTTATGACTTTTCCTTGAAATGAAATTCGGACCCTTCCCACTTGGGTCACATCCCTCCAATGGATTATATATATTATTGTTATTTCATGTTTAAATTTTTCTCAGATCCATTTATGTTGTAGAAAATAAATAATTTGGAAGATATATTTCTAAAAATGATGTTCTTATCAATTACGAACATGAATAAACAAAAAATATTTGCATCATCATGAAAACGTTTAAAAATAAATTATTATAAATAATTGAACTTTGTTTTGCGGACTACATATTTCGAGCAATAGAATCAATTATTCTAACGAAAATAGTTTTCAAATTATTCAATTTTCACAAAATGAATGGAATCTTAAGTCATAGTCATAGGTTTCAACATCAATCTTAATTTTAGGAATAGGCTCGATCAATTAAGAAAGCCCCACCGACACCCTAAACCAACAATACTCCAAATGTCCACATTTGTAATTATACAACCAATAATAAAGTCTGTTATGCATATTTAGGAGTTCATTATGTTTAATATTTATGTTAGTTAAATCCCTCTTTACATAGGTAGTTAAATTCCTTTTCATAGAGGCCGCGTCAAACAAATACGAATTTCCACGCCTTCAAACATGTGAAACCTATAATTAATATAATTTGAAACCGATATATAATGGATGTGCATCAGAAGGTCGGTCAAGACAGGTTTGAAACTATACAAAGCATAGGAGAATAGCACAACACAAAAGGGAAAATCAATAAAGGATGGAAGCTGGGAGCAAAACAAGATTGAAAACCATTGAGATATGTAAAAATGGGATGCTAAGAAAAGGAAGGAAATCGGTCAAAAGACCTAATGGCTTTATTTGAAAGTGAGAGAGATTCAATCAATTTGTACTGACTAATGTGACCAATTACATGCCGTCTCTACCCCTTTTTTCAGCTAGTCATCTAAGAGACTATCGTTTAGCCAAGAGTTAAAACATAGAGCTTCCCTATTGTGCAAACATGAAGAAGACATCACACCACGTATTTACGTTAAGACAATGATATGTTGTCGCTAATGAAATTGCCTTGAACTTCGGACCCTTCCTGCTTGGGTCACTTCCCTCAAATGGATTTTATATCTCTTATTGTTATTTGATGTTTAAATTTTTATCTGATCCGTTTATGTTGTAGAAGACAAATAGTTTGGAAAATAAGTTTCTAAAAATGATGTTCTTATCAATTATGAAAATGAATAAACCAAAAATATATTGATCATCTATGAAAACTTTTAAATATAAATTATTATCAATAATGGAAGCTTTGTTTTGCTCACTACTTATTTCAAGCAATAGAATCAATTACTCTTACAAAAAAATATTTTTAAAATTATACAATTTTCGCAGAATGAATGGAATCTTAAGTCATGGTCATAGGTTTTAACATCAGTCTTAAATTTAGCAATAGGCTCAATCAATTGAGAAAGCCCCACCACCACCCTAACCTAAAAATATTCCAAATGTCTACATTTGTAATTATATACCAAATAACAAAGTGTGTCATATTTAATATTTATGTTAGTGAAATCCCTCCTTACATGGGTGGTTAAATCCTTCTTCATATAGACCACTTCTAACAAATTCCAATTTCCATGCCTTCAAACAAGTGAAACCTATAACTTACATAATTTGAAAACGATACGTAATCGATGTGCATAACAAAAATGGTCAAGATAGGTCTAAAATCAAACAAAGTAGAGGAGAATAGCACAGCATGAAGGGGAAAATAAAAAGGATGGAAGGTGGTAGCAAAACAAGATTGAAAACTGTTGAGATGGGAGAAAAATGGGATACCATGAAAGGGAAAGGAATCAGTCAAAAGACCTATTCTCTCTCTCTGTGTGTGTGTGTGTGTGTGTGTGTGTGTGTGTGTGTGAGAGAGAGAGAGAGAGAGAGAGAGAGAGAGAGAGATTCAATCAACTTGTATTGACTGATGTGACCAATTACATGCCGTCCCTAGCTGGCCATCCAAGAGACTATCGTTCAACCAAGAGTTGAAACATAGAACTTCTCGGTGGGGTAAATGTGAAGAAGACATCACACCACATATTTACATTAAGACAATGATATGTTGTCGCGAATGACTTTGCCCTGAAATGAACTTCGGATCCTTCCCACTTGGGTCACATTCCTCAAGTGGATTTTACATTTCTTATTGTTATTTTATGTTTAAATTTTTCTCTCATCCATTTATGTTGTAGAAAATAAATAATTTGGAAAATATATTTCTAAAATGATTTTATTATCTATTATGAAAAATAAACAAAAAGTATTTTCATCATATATGAAAATGTTTAAATATAAAGTATTATCAATTATGGAAAATTTGTTATGCCAACTACTTATTTCAAGCAATAGATTCAATTACTCTAACGAAAATATTTTTCAAAATTTTCAACTTTCAAAATGAATGGAATCTTAAAGTCCTAGTCGTAGGTTTCAACATCAATCTTAAATTTAGCAATGGGCTAAATCAATTGAGAAAGCCCCGCCGGCACCCTAAACCAATAATACTCCAAATGTCTACATCTATAATTATATACCCTATAATAAAGACTGTCATGCATATTTAATAGTTCTTTATGTTTAATATTTTTGTTAGTTAAATCCCTCTTTACTAAATCCCTTTTTATATAGGCCCCCCTCAAATAAATAAGAATTTCCACATCTTCAAACATGTGAAACCTATAACTAATATAAGTTCAAACCAATATAGTGGATGTGCATTAGAAGATGGTCAATATAGGATCAATATCATACAAAGTAGATAAGAATAACAACACGAAAAAGAAAATCAATAAAGAATGGAAGCTGGTAGCAAAACAAGATTGAAAATCATTGAGATGGGAGAAAAATGGGTTACCAAGAAAAGGAAGGAAATCAGCCAAAAGACCTAATGGCTTTATGAGTGTGTGTGTGAGTGTGTGTGTGTGTGTGTGTGTGTGTGTGTGTGTGTGTGTGTGTGTGTGTGTGTGAGAGAGAGAGAGAGAGAGAGGGAGAAATTCAATCAACTTGTACTGACTGATATGACCAATTACATGTCGTCCCTACACCTTTTTTCAGCTGGTCGTCCAAGGGACTATGGTTCAGCCAAGAGTTAATATATAGAACTTTCCTATGGAGCAAACATGAAAAAGACATCACACCACATATTTACATTAAAATGATATGTTTTCGCAAATGGCTTTGCCTCAAAATGAACTCCAGACCCTTCCTACTTGGTTCACATCCATCATATGGATTTTTAATCTCTTATTGTTATTTCATGTTCAAATTTATCTTTGATCCGTTTATTTTGTAGAAAATAAATAATTTGGAAAATATATTTCTAAAGTGATGTTCTTATCAATTATAGAAATGAATAAATGAAAAATATTTTCATCAACAATGAAAATGTTTAAATATAAATTTTTTTATCAATAATGGAAACTTTGTTTTTGTTGACTACTTATTCCGGGCAATAGAATCAATTACTTTTACGAAAATATTTTTCAAACTATTTCATGTTCGCAAAATGAATGGAACCTTAAGTCATGGTCATACGTTTCAACATTAGTCTTAATTTTAGGAATAGGCACAGTCAATTGAGAAAGTATCACCGGCACCCTAAACCAACAACACTCTAAAGGTCTACATCTATGATTATATACCAAATAAAAAAGTATGTCATCCATATTTAAGAGTTCATTATGTTTAATATTTATGTTAGTTAAATCCCACTTTTCATAGGTAGTTAAATCCCTCTTCACATAGGACGCATCAAACAAATACGAATTTCCATGCCTTCAAACATGTGAAACCTATAAACCATATAATTTGAAACAGATACATAATGGATTTGCATAACAAGGACAGTCAAGATAGGTTTAAAATCATATAAAGGAGAGAAAAATAGCATAGCATGAAAATGATAATCAATAAAGGTTGGAAGTTGGGAGAAAAAATTAGATTAAAAACTGCTAAGATGGGAGAAAAATGGGTTACCGAGAAAAGGAAGGAAATCAGTTTAAAATCCTAATGGCTTTTGTGTGTGTGTGTGTGTGTGTGTGTGTGTGTGTGTGTGTGTGTGTGATAGAGAGAGATTCAATCAACTTGTACTTACTGATACGACCAATTACATGCTGTTCCTGCACCTTTTTTCAGCTGGCCATCCACGAGATCATCGTTCAACCAAGAGTTAAAACATAGAACTTCCTAATGAGCAAACATGAAGAATACTTCATGCTACATATTTACATCAAGACAGTTATACATTGTCGCAAATGACTCCGCCTTGAAATGAACTTCGAATCCTTCCTACTTGGTTCACATCCCTCATATTGATTTTATATCTCTTATTGTAATTTCATGTTTAAATTTTTCTCTAATCCACTTATGTTGTAGAAAAATAATAATTCGGATAATATGTTTCTAAAAATAATGTTTTTTATCAATTACAAAAATGAATTAAACGAAAATTATTTTCCTCATCTATGAAATTGTTTAAATATAAATTATTATTGATAATGGAATTTTTTTTTTGCTGACTACTTATTTCGAGCAATAGAATCAATTACTACGAAAATATGTTTCAAATTATTCAATTTTCACAAATTGAATGAAATCTCAACTCATGATCATAGGTTTCAACATCAGTCTTAATTTAAGGAATATGCTCAATCAATTGAGAAAGCCCCGTCAGCACTCTAAACCAACAACATTCAAAATGTCTACATCTATAGCTATATACCACATAATAAAGTCTATCATGCTTATTTATGAGTTCATTATCTTTAATATTTATGTTAGTCAAATTAATCCCTCTAGGTAGTTAAATCCCTCTTCACATAGGCCGCGTCAAACAACTACGAATTTCTTTCAAATATGTGAAACCTATAAATAATATAATTTGAGAATGGATGCGCATGACAAGGACTACTAAGATAGGTTTAAAATCATGCAAAGGAGAGGAGAATAGCACAGCACAAAAGGGAAAATCAATAAAGCATGGAAGTCAGGAGCAAAACAAGATTGAAAACCATTGAGATGGAAGAAAAATGGGATACCAAGAAAATGAAGGAAATCTGTTAAAAGACCTATTGGCTTTGTGTGTGTGTGAGAGAGAGAGAGAGAGAGAAAGAGAGATTCAAACAACTTCTACTGACTGATATGACTAATTACATGCCGTCCCAACACCTTTTTTCTACTGCCATCCAAGAGATTGCCTTTTAGCCAAGAGTTAAAATATAGAGCTTTCCTATGGAGCACACATGAAGAAGTCCGCATATTTACATCAAGACAATAATGTATTGTCGCAAGTGACTTTGCCTTGAAGTGAACTTCGGACCCTTCCCACTTGGTTCACATCTTTCATATGAATTTTACATCTCTTATTGTTATTTCATGTTTAAGTTTTTCTCTGATCCATTTATTTTGTTGTTAATAAGTAATTTGGAAAATATATTTTTAAAAATGTTGTTCTTATCAATTATGAATTGAATAAACGGAATTTTTTCGTCATCTATGAAATCATTTAAATATAAATTATTGTCAATCAGGAAAACTTTATTTTGCAATTCTTGTTGGAGCTTGAAGGCATAAGAAGATCCAATCATATGGCCAATGGGGATGAATTTAGTAAACTTCTTAAGAGTTATCAAGAGATAAGAACAAATAATCAAGGTTAAAGTAATGATGACTTGAGGTCAAGTAGAGATGTGTTCAAGTTTAAAAAAATACAAGTGGCATAATCATATGGTTCCAAGGTAGATATTTTCATAACTTGTTAAGACAACAACTAAATCAGTACATAAACGAAGAAATCAATATCCGTCCTAAATACTAATAAGTTTGAAAAATAGTTTGAATTCACTTTAATGTTCCCCGAAAATTATTAGCTTGGTAAATTTCTAACTTACCACTTATCCGATGTGTAACCTCGGAGCATAGCAATTTCCGTTAACAAATAATGTGGCGATACACATTTTATCGCCACTCTATGTAATCGACCTAAGAGCAAATATTTTTTAATCTAACACTAATGGAATCACCTCATAAAAAAAATACAAACACGAAAAAATACATATCGTAGCTGCCGTGTACTAAATGTGATTAATCCAATTGAAATTTCCATTTGTAACATTTATTGTCTTCATTTCCTGCATATTTATTGATGTAGGAACTTTTGGCTGTCGCACATAAGGCTTACGAGCAACATTTTTGCCACAGTTATTTCAATGTTTTTCTCATACTGGTCAAATTCGTACTTCAACTCATAATTTTTGTATTAAAGCCCCATCTTGTGTAAAGCATTCATATGACCATTTCTCTTTCTTTTAGCAAATGCTCATATTTGACACTCTTGTTGCCAATTGAAATAAATTGGTGAAGCATTGGCCTTCTTAAATCAAGCAACAAATTAATCGACTAGTTTGCTATTATATTGATAGAGCCTAGCCAAATTAGCGATTGTTCCTGCAAGTATTGTTCTATAAACTCAAGAATGAAATTGTCTATAGAGCCTAGCCAAATTAGCGATTGTTCCTGCGAGTATTGTTCTATAAACTCAAGAATGAAATTGTCTTTCTACCTCACTTAATTTACCAACAAAATTGGGTGATTAGAAAATAATATTTGATAAAGACAAAATAAACAACTTAAGTCTTTGGGAAATTAATTTAATGTTACCTCCTTGCACTGGGCTATAGATCGACCAATGTGCTTGATGGTCGATTTTTCATCTTTGGCAATGAAACCTACGAAGGCAGAAGTCTTCAATCCTCTAGGAAAGGGTAAACTATCCATCCAATCAAGACGTGACTTCCTATAATTGGATCTGACAACCCCCGTATTAGCTCATAAGTGTTGTAATACAACATCAGCCACTTGTTCAGCCCATTGTCGATGAGGTTGACCATCTTTCCCTCTAAGTAAAGAGGGTAGTCTAGCATGACTATCCACATTGGCATCCATTGGCAAATTTGGCCTATAAAGTTCCTCTATTTGGCAGTATAGCTAGACTAAACGGGCTTACATTGTCGAAAATTTTGTATTTGTTCAACTGGCCTAGCATTTCTAACACTTGGCAAGGGCATTTTATGTTGAAAATTTGATTTGCTTGTTTATTATTATCATTCCTAACATTCGGACTACTATTAAGTTAATTATTTTCATGATCCTAGCCTTGACTGATGATATTAGCATCAATAAATGGAGAGAGATTAGGAAGGTACACTGTTACCACTAGATTTGCTTGGAATCATAGTGGTTGATTAGATGAGATAACGCAGAAGAGAGAAATAACAGAATTGATGTATTTTTCTATGAAAAAAAATTGCATGTCATATTTATAGGCTTTTTTAATTCATAATATATCAAACAAGTATGTACATTTAAATGGAAATACCTAATTATCCTAATTATCTCTAACTTTAATAATTAATTAACCTAAATTTGCATGCGACTTATTAACGACCCATCAAACTATAGTATGGTTGGGCTCTGTCCCACGGTTGAAGAATTAACCTCAATTTATCTCTTCAGACGTTAGACCGGCTCTCGTGCTCAGTAGTCGTTGTTTATCAACGAGAGCAAAGTCGAGTGGAGCATGTTGGCTCGTCCTTTCAATCGCTAATCACAATCAGACAAAACATAACCGACTTGACGGATTTAAATAAGTAATTGAAGGAAGCATGACGTGCATGACTTTATATAGTCTTGTGCGTGATTGCCGGCCGAGAAATCCTATATAAAAGGGCTGAACGAGAGAGCTTTCTTGGTAATAAACACAAACTGGTTCAATTTTTTTTTTCTCTCTTTTGCTTCTTTTCTCTTTCAGATTGATGGAAGGCTCGTTGTTGTGTGTGTCTGGCAGGGCTCTCCTCTTGCTCTCTCTCCATGTCCTTACGATCTGCTTCCTGCACCAAGGTTATACTTGCGGAGTAGAAGGGAGGATTGCAAGCCACACAGTACCAGTTAGCTCTCTATTGCCTTCTCCTTCTTGCTCACCTTCCGCTACCAAAGGTGGGTCTCTCTCTTGATCTCGATCTCGATCTCGAGCTTGATCTGTCGACATGTAAAATGAAAATCTTCCATGGGTAGCAGTAATTACCACGATATCATCCGTCGTTCAATAAACCGGTTTGTGTGGATGCCTAGCACTTTATGTCCAGTGGAGAATTGCATCTTTCAGATCCTAACCGAACTCGAACATGAACGAGATTGGTCGGATTCAGCATCGCGAATGACCGAACCCAAACCGTGGCTTGGAGGGAAATAATACTGCTCTCCACTTAGTCATAGGAACTCATGCCTTGTGCCCGTGAGTTGCCATGGATTCTTCATGTTTTTACATATGATAATAATTATATTGATGAGGAAATTACGAGGAAAGAGGGTGATCAGAAGAAGACATATAGGCCAATGACCCGTCTATATTGCGGTAGCTCGCGCCGAATATTTCAAGTTGCATGGAGTGGAGGGACTTCGTCGTACAGATGATGGTGATCGTGTTGATGTGTCCCGTTGAAGGGACTTAATCTTTAAATCTAATGGAGATATTATGGTTAGAAATTGAGAAACATAATTTTTTTAAAAAAAAACGAGGGGAAAGAGTGAGAATTCAGGTTCTGACTACTACTTATTTTTCTTTTTTAGGCTCTGACATTTTTTCCACGGTGAAACCAATGATTTTAAGAGTTGACCACACTAAACCCAAGTCTTTGTCTGCTGGAAAAATTGAACAATCTTTCTTTATCTTTCTTTTTTTTTTCCCTAACCTATGCATTATTAACTTGCTATGTCGCATGTCTCTTACTCTCACGTGACATGCTTTTAGTTAGCAACCGAAAGTCGACCTTGGAAGTATATCACAAGCATGGCCCGTGCTCTCAGCTTGTTCAAGGCCAAGATTCTCTGAATCACACTAAGACCCTGCTCCAAGATGAGTCGAGGGTCAAGTGGATTCAGTCTCAATCCTCCAACAGCAGCGACGGCCTAAAAGCTTCGGCGGCCACCAGTCTTCCGGCAAAGTCCGGTATCACCGTGGGCACTAGCAATTACATAGTTACAGTTGGCCTCGGCACGCCGAAGAAGGATCTCACTCTCATTTTCGACACCGGCAGCCCTCTCACATGGACCCAATGTGAGCCATGCGTGAGGTCTTGCTACACTCAGTCCGACCCAATCTTTGACCCGTCACAGTCCTCATCCTATGCTAATATCTCGTGCACCTCGACATCATGCACGCAACTTGGTACCATCGGTAACAATCAACCACATCTGAAACACTTAAATACTTCTGATGTCTTACTGTAATTTTTTTCAAGCACAGATCAAGAATCTTGATTTCTTTAAGTTAGAAATCATGAAAAGAATAATTAGAACTAACGCAAGCAGTGTCCTTGGCTCTTGGATCTTTAGGTGGTTCGGGATGCTCTGGATCGACATGTTTATATGCCATCCAATACGGCGACCAATCATCTTCAGTCGGCTTCTTCGCGACCGAGAAGTTCACAATATCACCATCAGAGGTGATCGACGATTTCCAATTCGGCTGCGGCGAGAACAATCAAGGCCTCTTCGGCAGAGCCGCAGGGTTGATCGGACTCTCGGATGACAAGATCTCCATCGTGGAACAAACCGCGGCCAGATATGGCAAGTATTTCTCCTACTGCTTGCCCTCTTCCGCTAGCTCCATCGGACACCTGACCTTCGGCAAAGACGGCGGAGCATCGAGCTCGGTTAGCTTCACGCCGTTATCCAAGGTCCCACAAAGCTCGCAATTCTATGGGATAAGTATCATAGGAAGCGATGTAGGAGGGAACCGTCTATCGATACCGTCGACGGTTTTCTCAAGTGGAGGCGCCATCATCGACTCGGGAACTGTCATTACCCGACTGCCTCCAACGGCTTACAATGCCTTGAGAACCGCATTCAGGAGAGCGATGGCGAATTACACGGCAGCGCCGCCGCTTGATATTCTCGATACTTGCTATGACTTCAGCAAAGAGAGCACGGTAACAGTCCCAAAGATAAAGTTCTCCTTTGCCGGGGGAGTCGATGTCAATCTGGACCCCAACGGGATATTTTACGTCGCAAAGGCCTCTCAAGTTTGCCTAGCGTTTGCAGCTAACGATGCCGATAGTGATCTGGGCATTTACGGTAACGTGCAGCAGAAAACGTTTGAAGTTGTGTACGATGTTGCTGGAGGAAAGCTAGGTTTTGGTTCGAATGGCTGTTCTTAAGATGGATGCGATTTGGTTCGAATGGCTGTCATTAAGATGAGTGCAACTTCAACTAAAGTTTATTAATAGATATGCTCGATGACAATGAGGAGTACACAAATTGAGTATGTCGTCATCTTTTAAACGTTTCAAGTTGTAACCATAGAAAACCAAGAATAAAAGGATGTTGTATTACTATGCCCATCTTTGGCGTCGTGAAACATCGATTCTGGCGAGTTACAGACTAGGATGTCACACCTCGCTCTTGAGCATGCAGCAATCCCCGATCACTTTCTCTTCTGGCCAAATTAACAATAATATTCTAAATCAATAAGTAGATCAATTTTTCTCCATTCTAAGTTTGAGTTATGGAGATTTTGGGATGCAATCTTCATCACTTACATCATTCTCACCATCAATTCTTTGATGTGAGATTTTTTAATAACACAACTCAAACATGCGTCTCAATAATATCTCATTCATGTGCATGTTCTCCCTTAATTTAAGCATTCTTTTACATCAATCTATCTCAAGTTGAATCTCAATATATTTCCTTCAACATCAACATATCTCAACTTGAATCTCCAATATATGCCCCCATCTCCGATCTCTACCCCACCTTCAGGTACCCTTGTGCATCAACATATCTTATCTTGAATTTCTAAAGCCTACCTTCATCCATGGCCCCTTTATACCAACCCATGAAAGCCACCATTGAGATCGTATTATCATACCACAATGTCCACCACTCAAATCACGGGATTTCTTTCTTTAAAAATTCACCAAACATCAAAATAGACTAGGGTCAACTAATCTATCATTGGCTCTGGTATCACTTGTCAAGAGGACATAACAAAAGCCTGACACCTTTGTCGCGACCTACACAAACTTTTTCTTTGGAAGGGAATGGTTCTAGGTAAATTTAGAGGCATCGCTCATAAAAAGATCTGAACTGACATTCCTAAATGACGGCTTAAAAGCAGCATCCAATTGGTGATCTAACTTGGTTTAATCCTTACGAGCACAAACTCTCCCAAGCCCATACCTCGTATGACATTTAGGCCTTTGGATTTTTAAAAGTTGTTTAAAAACCTAAAATATTTCTAGGAGTTGCCACTAGCTTATTGGGTCGACTAGAAACCGATCGAGACGCGGGAGTATCATCTCAATTCCTACATAATCAGATATTCTAAGTTTGGGAACTTGTTTATGCTAATATTTCTGTTAATGCCCTTTTAGTACCTAACTAGTTGGTTGTTTTTATCTAAAGTGGTCACACACTCTTGCTCGTCTTTTAAATCCAAAAAGGTCATCCAAAACCACTAAGTGTCCATACAATAGTTTTTATGAGGTTATTTTCATGTAAATCTATACCAAGACTAACTTAATTTAAAAAAAGAAATTAACACACAATTTATCGAAAGACAATATGAGAAATAAACAATCAAAGTATTGAAATACGATACGATAAATAAATACTCGATTAATTGAATGCAATTAACTAATGACGATAAAAGAAAAACCGCCACCCATCGGGTATTCAATAATACACAGGTTCTTTATAAGCCTTCACAAGATTAGAATTAGAATGGACATCGACCTAAATACCACCAGCTCCACGCATGCGACGACGCAATCACCATTGCCACATTAAACTAAACATGCTATGATGTGGATATGCTAGCATTCATATAAGCAATCCATGATATAATACAAATATTCATATGCAAAGTTAGATAGGTATGCAAACAAATTAACAAACATCAAGAGCCACAAGAAACATCTAACATCCATTAAAGACCACTTTTTTCAATTTTTCTGAAAGGATATTGATTAATTAAGCGAGGCCAATTCTAATGTTAGAATTTGATTTTTCAAGCAAACATGGCATTTCTGAATAAAACCTAACTTTTAATTTTTTTTTCTGAATACTTTTAATAAAAATATTTTTATTATTAAAATATTATTTTTTATTATATATTAAAACTGGGTCGGGCTCCGAACCGGACCTGGTTTGGGCCTAACCCGAACGCGTGGATCCGAAGTCAAAGGCCCAAACCCGCGGGTCAAGTTTCCAGACTAAGGCCCGCGTCTCGGGACCCTCTGGCAAGCAGAATAAAAAAAGGCCCAAAACAGACAAAAAAAAAACTAAAATGAAGCAGCCCAAGTCCCTTAGCTCCCCAAAAAGAACGCCGGCCCACTCATAATCCATCCACCCCAGCCCAATGATCAGTACTGCACAGCAAGGCGCTCACCAACTGGGCTCATCTGAACATGGGCTCCGCAGCCCACTCCTCAACAGTCAACCCAACCAGGACCAAACGGAGCCCAGCGTGGGAGCTCGCGGAGGCCGAGACGAGCTCGGACCTCGCCGGACAAACGCCCCTCTGCTCGCGAACTAGATGGCGACCGGGGCCGAGCAAGTGGCGCGACGCGTCTGGGAGTGAGATCCGGTCCGCCGTCCAAACGCCCGCAAGCCGATTGGGGCCAAAAACGCCACGGCAACCAAAACAAAACAAAACAAAACAAAACAAAAACAACAACGCAGAAAACCAACTTGGCTCCCGTTTAGGCATTTCATCAAACAGACAAACTACAACAACAACTACAAGTAAAAAAACAAGATTCGAAGGAAAATGGAGCTGGATTTTCACCTATGACGCACGATGAACAAGCAGGGACGTGAGCATAACCAAGAAAATCAGAGTAAACATCCGGGGTTCGCTTGGACCGGCGGACGACCAGCACGACCCGCGGAGCTCGGGGAAACAGAATCTGAAGGACTAGAAAAGGCGAAGAACACAGCTACCCTCTTCGGTTCAAGGGGGTCGGCGGCTATCGGGCGCGCTCAAGAGGCTTGAGCCAAGCCTCTGTCGACTCGCGCAACGCCCCCGAACCGCGGTCCTCGGGAAAAAGAAAAGCAAGTCTCGGGATGGGCTCGCCGGAGAACAGGGAGAAGCTAAGCGTGTTGAGGGCGAGACTCACACCGGAGACTTTGGCAAGCCAAATAGCATTGATTAATCACGGAACAATCTTTTTAGAGACTTACACCGGTCGAGCAGCGACATCTCTCGACATTCATGGGCAGACAATCCGAGAAAGCATGCATCTATCTCTACTAGTGAGCTCTTCCTTGTCAGATAACATCGTTCCAAAAGAAATTCCGTTCGAAATTGTTTTCATTACGAGACTTAGAGAAACTGTGATTCCAAACCCTCCCCCATGATCTGTTTTTATAAAAGAAATGGTTTCTTCTCAGTTTCAATTTATCTTGCAAATTTTAGAAAGGAATGAAATGTTTCCTGCTTGTGAGATGGAAGCATTACCCAAGTGTACCTTGGGTAGTCGTCCACAAGAAATAAGCCATACATTTTACCTCCAAGGCTTGTATTCCTTGTTGGTCCAATCACATTCATGTGTAACGGCTGCAAGACTTGATTAGTAGCAACATTTATAGGTTTGAAGGAGCTCTTAACTTGCTTATTCAAAGATCATGCATTACACAATTCAGATTTTTCATACTTTTATCTCAGGCAATCTAGGAACCAGGTCTTTAGCAAATGATTTTTAGATTGGCTTCATATAAAATGACCAAGCTTTTTGTGCCTAGGGGCGTCAAATGAGGGGTGTCAAGTCGGGTTTGGATTAGGTAAAAGTGGTTTGACCTATATTGACCAATTTAATCAGTTTTGACCCATTTTCATATAATACAATTCTAGCGGCTCATACCTGACCCAATTCATATTGTTAAAATACTTTTATATTTAATAAAGTCTAGAAAAATTTTCTTCATGATTTTTTTAAATATATTGTTAAAACAAATTTATGCAATACAATCTAGTTTTTATTTTAAAGTCTAGTTTTTTTTTTTTTTTGCTTTTCCTTTTACAATTTTTGACGTGGCTCTAGCTCGCCAAATTTCAATGAGCTCAACCTTGCTAGATCTCTATGAGCTCAACCTTGCTGACCTTAGACAATGCTCGAGACTCGTCAAGACGAGGTCGAGCTCATCGAAATTCGGTGAATATTGACCTCAGAAGCCTCAGGCAAGCTTGACCTTACCAAATCTAATGAGTCTCAAGCTTGGTGGCCTTCGACAAGCTCCATCTCACCATCGGATCTAGGAAAGTCAAGTTGGCACCTCACACCTTAAGACTTGGCCTCTTGAGCTTGCCTTAGGCAAGGATCGAGCCTCACCGACCAAGGGCAAGCTTGAGCTCACCGACCTCAACAATGCCAGAGTTCACCAATTTGGCGAGGTCTTAACCTCTCCAGAGTCTAGCGAGCTTGTCCCTTGCTAAAAAGGAGGGAAAAAAAAAGGAAAGAAAAGGGAAAATAAAAAATCAAATATTTGTAATTAAAATATTATAATTTTCATAGTCTAAAAGTTACTTGTTAATTATACTTAAAATTAACTACATAAGTCAACACATTTAAGACATATTATGTTAGTAAACTACTCATTAAGACCCATTTAAATTTTAAGCTAATCCATTTATCACACATATTGTCTCATACGAGTTCAAATATGGATTTTTAACCCATTTTAACCACCTCTATTTGTGCCATAACTCTTTCACATTATTGATAGAGGCTAGGCACTAAACGGCATTACAACTAAGATCAAGCAGGTAGATATTATTATCTCTCTCCAATAAATGACCAAGATTTGCATTTACTTAATTACTCCATAACATTTACTTTCTTCAAAGCTTTCACAACCTTTGTTGCATAGTTGGTTGATACTGATCTGACTATGGTTAAGGCCCTCTACAAAAGAGACATCTTCAATGATGGAAAAATTGTATAAAAAACAATTGTAAACCTATTACACTTTTGCTAATTCAGTCACAAACATTTTAATTATGTCAACTGAGTTATAGAATTTTCACTTTTTACCAATTGATTTACCCAGTTATTTTTTATATGAAATTGTTGATATGGACATTGATAAACCTATATGGCATGGCTAACGTGGGCTTTCTAAATAATATTAAAATTTATTTCTTTTTTTTATTGGACTTAGGGCTGATAAGGGTCGCTAGATAACCCTCTTTAACCCTAAGTCCATGGGGAAAAAAGAAAATAAATGGAAAACCAGTAACATAATAAAATTATAATAGTTCAAAGAATTACTAAAATATTATTAAAAATGTTCACATCAGTACTGGTCATGCCATATAGGATGGTCAAAGCCCACATTAGAGACTTCTGGCTAAAATTGGATGAATGGATTCAAGTGGCAAAACATAAAAAGATTTAAAATTCAATTGATTCAATTAAAATGTTTATGATTAAATTGTCACAATTACAATAGAATTATAACTTTTTGTGTAATTAATCACTTAAATAATCAAGCAACCCGGCTTTATATTGCCCCTACCAACAATCCTGCCTCTATCCTTTGCTCCATAGATGACAAAAGCACCATCTATTTGAACAAGGTTCACACTTGATAACATCATCGATTATGTGCCGCAAGTAACACTATCAAGATACCACTTATTCTTACTCATCATCACCTACAGAAAGGAGAATTCCATCGTTTCTTTGGTAACAAGATAAACTTGGGTCCTTTCTTGGCAGACCTTGGAGTTGATTAATTCTCCAATAGATCTTCATAGCCTTAACCTGCTCAAGATTCTTGCTTAAAATGACCACGTTCATTGTAGGTTGAACAGTTACAAGACTGTATACTGATAGATCTCACAAACTATTTCCCATAATGATAATTATGGAAATGAATATGTGGTCTCCATTTTATTATTTTTTCTACTCTAGGGAAAAGATAATCTTCTTCTTCACCTTTCTCATGACCCGAACCAGAATTATTATAATGAGGAATTGAAATAGAAAGGACATGCCCGATAGGTTTTTGACCAAGAAAGAACTTTGTGTTGATTTTTTGAAATCTCATTCTTAAAAGAAGCACTTTCTTTTTTAAGAAAGTTTATGCTCGACATTGATAGTAGGAAATTCCTTTCACAAATTTTCGAGTTCTTCCCTTTGTAAAAGATCTTGACTCGTGAGTTTTTAATAAGCTTCCTTCATAACTCAGCAATTCTATTTTAGATCTTTTCGTGCTAATAAAAATTTTATTTTAAAAACTCTTGCATTTCATCAGAACAGAATTCAGTAAATATTTAACTCTACTTCTTTTCGATCTCTAAATCAGCCATCAGCCACAAATTGACTTATTTAGCATCATCATCATTTGACTCACACTCTGCATCACTCCGAATTTCTGCTTTCAATACTCTTTTATTCCTTCCAAACTTGCTTTCCCTTGTCTTGACAGGATAGGATTTAGGCCCCCCTTGAAATTTCTTCCTATCCTCATGATGTGTTTGAACTTTCTTGTGATCGGCGCCATGTCTTCATTATCTTCATCTTTGAATAATGTTTCATTTCCTGCATCATTAAAGTGTGCTTAAAAATCTCTTACCTCTATTGTTGCTTTCTTCCTTAAGATGTTCCAACCTCACAAGACATTAGTGTCCTTATTAACTCATCCATTGATTATATTGGATTCTCGTGATCTTACAACTAGAGTCTTCACATGAGGCCACTCCTTTGAAAAAGGTCTTAGGAGTTTGCTCACATTTGTATCATCTATGATCGTCTTCCCTCATTTGGTAAGGTCATTCACAATTTCAAAATTTGGATTTTTCAAAAACATATTCCGTCTAACGAATTGAGTACCACATTGGTAATTGTTGCCAATGTCCGTGGTAACCTACCTTGGAACAATGCATCTCTCCGGTAATGAATAGTTAAAAGAGTGTTATATGGCGGGAGTCAAATCTTTTAAACTTATTGGAGCTTGCAATACCCAAATCCCATACAAGTAGAGATCCACCCAAGAGGACACTAATTGATTATTTCTTTTAGGGGGCTTCACCCAAATGGATAATCAAGTTATATGGTCTGGAGACAAACTCGGCTCCTTGTTTAATCTAACAACGGCAAGGATCGGTTGCTAAGGTGAGAAAGATTGGACAAAGGTGTGAGGCTCCTAATAGGCTTTTAACTTTCCAACAAGGATAACAGTAGTGAATTAATCACAGCACTAGTTACAGGCTGCACGGCTAGGCAATACGAGCTGGTGCTGATGAGGAGCTTTTGCAATGAGTCGGATAGTTGAAACGCACATAGCTTGTTATTTGAGTAATACCCTATGATATAAATCACAAAGAAAATCCAATAGTTGAGTAATCTTTAGGAGCTTAGCCAGACGGACTGGGCTAGAAGCAATGGTTTAATAAACAGATATACCAGCCGGTTCAACCGGGTATTGACTTGGTTCACATCTTGATATTATTGATGGTAAAAATAGGTCGAGCATTGAAAGACAGGTCACAACCTTTTGGTTTGAATTAGATGAGACTGTTCCATTATGAATGACTCTGGGATTTCGTAAAACTTAAGGTATATCGAAGAGGGTATAGTTTGAGCCTTTAATCTCTTGGAATCCATTAAGTTCACTTTATCGTCTGAATTGGGTAGAGCTTTTGCTCTGATTATTTGATTTTGCATAAGATTCAACCCCATGGCCTTCCAAATAAGTGAAGACAGCTCTACTAACTCAACTGTAGACAAACACTTGTGAAGTCCTATACTACAATTTATATATTAATTAATTTTTCAAGCTGCCTTTCTCTTTCAGATTAACCGATTGGACCAAGTGTTGTTCGTCTCGCAAGTATGCATCTCCGGCACGACATGTAAAGCAACAGCTAGAAGGGAATTTGTCCCACTTACCCGTAGATAGTCGAGTACCACGGGCTGATCCCCCACAAGAAACTTGGTACTACAGATTCGGAAACTTATGACACTGTAAAGTTATGGTATGAAGTGAGATCTAGAGAGGATAACTAAGTAGATGATCATCCCTAAACGGTCAACACGTAAAGTGCTACCTTTGAGAGATTATTGCACACAAATCAAGTTGATTTATCATATAGTGTCGGGCGGTATTCTAAAGTCGTTGATGTGATATGCACCTAGAAAATTGTCAAAAAGTTTGAAACCTACTATCTTCCATTTGGCGACCAATATAGGCATGAATCTTACCAATTTAGTAGTAAACATTTTCTGATTTGCCAATGTCATATTTCTACTAGCCATTTGGCGACCAATTTAAGCTTGAATCTTTCAACCGTACCAATTTAATAGTAAACATTTTCTGATTTGCCAACATCATCTTTCTAGTAAATATTGGCTAGATAGTGGTAATATGGATGTCAACAATGGCCAATGTCAATGTGGACAGCTTTCACAATTTTTTTTAAATTATCTGAATTTTTTGTTCTTTTATATTATTTTCTCTCTTTCTTTTTTTTTCTTTTTTTCTACACATGGCCTATGGGGGCAAGGGTCACAATGCCCTCCTCAATCCCAACAAGGACCCTATGTAAAAAAGAAGAAGAAAAAAGAAAAGCATAAATTAAAAAATAGAAAATTTTAAATAATTGTAAAAATTATCTTCGTCAGCACTGACCATGCCACATAGAATGGTTGTCGTCCATACTAGCAATTTATAAGTAAAATGATCAGAATGACAATATTAACAAATCGAAAAAGTTTTTAAAATTAAATTAGTATTTATTGAAATGTTTAAAATTAAATTGGTCATCGTATGATAAATTTGAGATATTTCTGAAATTTATCCCCTAATGCACCTAAGTGCTCAAATTGTGTGTGTGTGTGTGTGTGTGTGTGTGTGTGTGTGTGTGTGTGTGTGAGAGAGAGAGAGAGAGAGAGAGAGAGAGAGAGAGAGAGATGTCCTTGCTGATAAGTACAATTCATTGCCGTCTCTCCTACCTTCTTAGCAAACCATGCATGAGATTGTCATCCAGTCAAAAAGTTAACATAGAATTTCCCCATCAAGCAATTACTGAAAACGTTCAACAGTAGATTCTGACATCAAGACGATGCTCCGTTCTTGGCTCAAACGCTTGGGTGCCCTCGAAAATTCTTTCGACGGAGATTCAACGTCGCATGCCTCGAAGACTTTTCCTCGACATGACCTCCGGATCGTTCCCACTTTATCCCCCTCCTTCATTTCTCATTACTTCCTGTTTAATTTTTTTTTCTCCAAGGTTTTCTAATTTAATTCATGCTCGCAGGTTTCGACATCAGTCCCAATTTGGGAATAGGCTTGATTGATTGAGAAGGCCCCAATGGCACCTAACATCAACTACATGTCAATTCCGATCCAAAAAGTGAACATGGATGATTGCATTCCCACTAATTGAACTTGTCGAGCGAATTCAGGAGTTCAATATCTTCAATTGTTACGTTAATTGAATCCCTATTTACATAGGTTACCTTAAGCAAAAACGGGATAATCACGTCTTTAAGCATGAAAAACTTGTCATTGTTATGGATTGGAACCAATGTAGAATGGACACACATGACAAAGCTGCGCTTATAAAAGATGCAAGAAAAGGAAAGAATCGCCAAAACTCATCTCGATATCAATTCATAAGCGAAAGCTAACTAAAGAAATAAATTACTAGCGATATATAGTGTAATTGGTAAACCCAGCCTCTTAATGAAACATTACCAAGCAAATTTTAAAGAGATTATTATGAATTGGGCTCGCCCTTTCTTTTCACTGTATAAATCCCCACCATTTGACCACTTATCCTCGCGGGTACCACCCTTTTGAAACTTAAAAAATTTTCAATTACAATTTTAACTAGATGACAAAGACTAAGACCAAATGCGAGACCCACTCTTATTTTAAACTTATTTCGTCTTCTTTCTTCCCATGTAGGACCGGTGTCCCTCTTTTCCATACATGCACAGAGAAAATAGTTTGATTGACAGGTAATTAATCAGCTATTGTGTAATGAGTTGTATATTTCTTTTTTCTCTTGTATTAATTATTTTTGCCAAGAGACCATCATTCAAAAATAACTTAAGCACCAATAAGAATAAAAATAATCAATCTACTAGTTTGAATGGATGCACTGGATTGATTATAACTTTAATGGGTTTAAACCACTCAGATATTCATATTCTTTGATGAATCAAATAGTCCAATTTTTATCAATTTTTCATCCCATTACTACATGATTTTGATATATAAAAAATAACAATATGACAAACTTAAGTACATTAAAGTTCTAACCATTTATTAAAACTAGTAGATTGATTCTTTTACTCTTACCGGTGCTTAGGTTATTTTTAAAAGATGACTTCCTAGTATAAACCAATAAAGAAAAAGAAATAAGTAGTCTCTACAAGCACTAGTCCCAAATGGAGGGAAAATGAAGAAACCAAACAAAAAGGAGGAAAATAAAGAGATAAGGAATAAGCCTCAATTAAGAGTGTGCCCCACATTTAATCTTAGTTTTATTAGCGTAGGTAGAATCGTGACGATTCTAAAATGCCCAAGCACGGGATAAGATAGTCAACTCAAGATGATAGGGGCATATGCATTTAAAGATATGGTGAAAAAAATAATAAGCAAAGATAAGAAATTAATTAAAAGTGTAATGTGGGTGTTACACTTGTTCTTCGTCATCCTCCCTGGCTGAAAAGAACTTTAGACGCAACTCATGACAAAGGGTTCATGTTATATAAGCACCCTTTGCCAATAATAAGAAAAAAAATTCAAATCATCGAGCAAACTTAATCCGTAATCGACATCTTTCGAAAATAACTCCTTAATTATATCGGCCCGAACACAAATTTCATGTGAACTTGGAAGCAATTCGGGCACAAGTATCAAAAACTTAACCGGCGACCTCGTAATAAGATTTGAAGACCAACTTCTCCTAATGAAGATTTGACATGACTCGCCACATATGAGTAATTCTAGTGATGCTCTTCCTTTTCCTTTTAAAGCCCTAAATCACACCATGAGACTTGGTGCTCTGACTTGATCGATGGATGACAAAAACTCGTACGCAAGAGATGATCTTGAACGGCAAATGAAAGCGCGTGAGGAAAGGCGGTCAAGATAGGTTTAATTAGCATTGTAGAAAAGGGGAGAAAAAAATATGAACTTTTCATTGGGTGAGCTTCTTTTCTAATAATGTCCTCTCTCTTCTTCTGTATTTTTCAGGTATTCGTACGGCAATGCACACTCATCCGTTAGACATTATTTTGGGGACGTCTTAGTAGATATGAAATAATGCAGAACAGATAAATCATAGAATCTATGTATATTTCTATATATCTTGAAAAAAAAAATACATGTCATATTTATAGGCTTTTTAAATCCATAATACATCAAATAAGTATGTACAATTAAATGGAAATACCTAATTATCCTAATTATCTCTAATATTAATAATTAATTAACGTCTCAATGTTCTGCCCCATATGCATCATAGGCTCCGTTCGTTTTACAAAAAAATATGACATTTTTCGAAAATATTTTTCGAGTGATCATTTTTCTAGAAAATGATAATATTTTCTAGTGTTCATTTGTCAAAGGCTGTTGACTTGCTAGCCTCAAGCGAGGTTGAGGCATGGCGTTGGAGGCTATGATATTTGAAATTAAATAAAAAGGACGAAAGTTATTTTCCACTTTTAGAAAAACGGAAAACACTATCCCCACTTTTGAAGTTATTTTTTCCCTATGGAAAATATTTTCCTTAACTATTTTATTTTCCGTGAAATGAACGCCGGAAAATTCTTAAAATTATTTTCCTGGAAGTTCTTTTCCATGAAACAAACGGAACCTTAATTTCAAGTAGCATAAAAAAAAAACTTTATAATACAATGAGTTGGAGTCTTGAGCCACAATCGCCTAAGATCCTAGTTGGGAAAACTCGCTCCACCATGTATCTGATTAGTGGATTACATGGACATTCATTAGTCCTCAGCTTTTGCCTAAATTTGCATGCAATTTATTAAAGACCCATCACATTATAGTATGGTTGGGCTCTGTCCCACGAGGTTCAAGAATTAACCTCCACTTATCTCTTCAGACGTTGGACCGGCTCTCGTGCTCAATAGTCGTTGTCTGTCCACGAGAGCAAAGTCGAGTGGAGGGTGTTGGCTAGTCCCTTCAATCGCTAATCACAATTAAACGAAACACAACCGACTTGACGGAATTAAATTAAGCAAGTAAAGGAAGCATGACGTGTATGGCTTATGGCTTTGTACAGTCTTGTGCGTGATTGCCGCCCGAGAAATCCTATATAAAAGGGCTGAACGAGAGAGCATTCTTGGCAATTATCTGGAAAAGGGGTTCAATTTTTTTTTTTGCTTTTGCTTCCTTTCTCTTTCAGATTGATGGAGGGCTCGTTGTTCTGTGTGTCTGGCAGGGCTCTCCTCTTGCTCTCTCTCCATGTCCTCATGATCTGCTTCCTGCACGATGGTTATACTTGTGGAGTAGAAGGGAAGATGGCTAGCCACACCGTACCAGTTAGCTCTCTATTGCCTTCTCCTTCTTGCACACCTTCTGCTAGCAAAGGTGGGTCTCTCTCTCTCGATCTCTCTCGATCTCAAGCTTGATCTCTCGATATGTAAAATGAAAATCTGCCATGGGTAGCACAGTCAATTACCATGGTGTCTTCCGGCGTTAGATAAACCTGTTTGTGTGGATGCCTAGTACTTTATGTCCCATGGAGAAGTCTTTCTTTCAGACTGTAACCGAACTCGAACATGAACAAGATTGGTCGGATTCGGTGCCGGTGAATGACTGAACCCGAACCGTGGTTCGCAGGGAAATAATGCTGCTCTCGGCTTAGTCATAGGAACTCATGCCTTGTGCTCGTGAGTTACCATGGATTCTTCTTCATGTTTTTCCATATGATTATGATAATATTGATGAGGAAATTGAGAGGAAAGAGGGTGATCAGAAGACGACATATAGGCCGGTGATCCGTCTATTTTGCGGTAGCTGGCGCCTAATATTTCAAGTTGCATGTAGTGGATGGACTTCGTCGTACGGATGATGGTGATCGTGTTGATGTGTCCCATTGAAAGCTAAGTCTTAGTGGAGACATATTATTGTTAGAAAGTGAGAAAATAATATTAAATAACGAGTGGAAATAGTGAGAATTCAGGTTCTGAACTTTTATTCCACGGTGAAACCGATGATTTTAAGAGTTGACCACACTAAACCCAAGTCTTTGTCTTCTGGAAAAATTGAACGATCTTTCTTTATCTTTCTTCTTTTTCCCTAACCAATGCATTATTGACTTGCTTCGTCGCACGTCTCTTACTCTCACGTGACATGCTTTTAGCTAGCAACCGAAAGTCGACCCTGGAAGTATATCACAAGCATGGCCCATGCTCCCAGCTTGTTCAAGGCCAAGATTCTCTGAATCACACTAAGACCCTGCTCCAAGATGAGTCGAGGGTCAAGTGGATTCAGTCTCAATCCTCCAACAGCAGCGACGGCCTAAAAGCTTCGGCGGTCACCAGTCTTCCGGCGAAGTCCGGTATCACCGTGGGCACTGGCAATTACATAGTTACAGTTGGCCTCGGCACGCCGAAGAAGGACCTCACTCTCATTTTCGACACCGGCAGCCCCCTCACATGGACCCAATGTGAGCCATGCGTGAGGTCTTGCTACACTCAGTCCGACCCGATCTTTGACCCATCACAGTCGTCATCCTATGCTAATGTCTCGTGCAACTCAACATCATGCGCACAACTTAGTTCCATCGGTAATGATCAACCACATTTGAGATACTTAGATACTTATGATGCCTTACTAGAATTTTCTTCAACCACGGATCAAGAATCTCTGCCTTCTATAATTTAGAAATCATGACAAGAATAATTAGAACTAATGCAAGCGATGTGACTGGCTCTTGGATCTTCAGGTGGTTCGGGATGCTCTGGATCCTCATGTTTATATGCCATCCAATACGGCGACCAATCATCTTCAGTCGGCTTCTTTGCGACCGAGAAGTTGACATTATCACCATCGGAAGTGATCGACGATTTCCAATTCGGCTGCGGCGAGAACAACCAAGGCCTCTTCGGCAGAGCCGCAGGGTTGATCGGACTCTCAGATGACAAGATATCCATCGTGGAACAAACCGCGGCCAGATATGGCAAGTACTTCTCCTACTGCTTGCCCTCTTCCACTAGCTCCACCGGACACCTGACTTTCGGCAAAGGCGGCGGAGCATCGAGCTCGGTTAGCTTCACTCCGTTATCCGCGGTCCCACAAAACTCGCAATTCTACGGGATAAGTATCGTAGGAATCAGTGTAGGAGGGAACCGTCTGTCGATACCGTCGACGGTTTTCTCAAGTGGAGGCGCCATCATCGACTCGGGAACTGTCATTACCCGGCTGCCTCCGACGGCTTATAGTGCCTTGAGAACCGCCTTCAGGAGAGCGACGGCGAATTACAAGGCGGCGCCGGCGCTTTCTATTCTCGATACTTGCTATGACTTCAGCAAAGAGAGCACAGTCACGATCCCAAAGATAATGTTCTCCTTTGCCGGGGGAGTCGACGTCGATCTGGACCCCAACGGGATACTTTACGCCGCAAAGGCCTCTCAAGTTTGCCTAGCGTTTGCAGCTAACAATGCCGATAGCGATTTGGGCATTTACGGTAATGTGCAGCAAACAACGTTTGAAGTTGTGTACGATGTTGCTGGAGGAAAGCTAGGTTTTGGCTCGAATGGCTGTTCCTAGGATGGATGCAACTTCAACTAAAGTTTAAGAATGGATATGCTCGATGATAATGAGGAGTACACAAATTGAGTATGTTGTTATCATTTGAATGTTTCGAATTGTAACTATAGAAAACCGAGAATAAAAGGATGCTGTATTACTATATATGCCCATCTTTGGCATCATTAAACATCGATTATGACAAGTTACAAATTATGGATATCATGAATTTACAAATTTAACTAAACATAAACATGACTGATGTCCATAATCTTAAGAAATTTGATTCCAATTAGGGATGAAGGAAAATATGACGAGCTCAAGGAAGTATTACAATCTAGTCTGTGCTCTTGAACATACTAGTTAATGAAATAAATATGGCATATGAGAAGAAATTGAAATTTGATGAGATATCCTTTGCCTTGCTCTTCGGAGCGTATCCTACCAAACAGTTTTTGGCTGTTTTAAGCTTCCAAAGACAAGCTTAACTTGCTCTCTTTGCCCTACCCATCATCTCAAAGTATTTCTCTACTTGGTTAGTCCGACATAGGAACGCTTCAATGTCGATGTAAATCTTCCCACATTCCATGTGTTCTTGCAGTCGGACATGGCTTCTTCCGCCGCCACCTCCCGAGTATTTTTCATTGACTTGCCTCCTAGACTGGCGATCGGGATACCTGCAATCGTTGAATCGATTTCGAGCTTCATCTTCACCTCAGATTCGATTGCCTCTATGAACTATCAAGTATTTTTGTATATGATACCAGAGATCCTGTTAACTTAAATAAAATAAGTTAAGTTTCTATCACATGACATATAAAAATTATGGTTAATATCACAAAAAAAAAAACAACTTCAAATTGATACACTTATAAGAAATTAAACCCAAATTAATTTTTAGATCACATAAAATCTTAAACCGATTCAACTGTGATAAATTTACTCAAACTTATTTCTGGGTCAAACAAAATCCCAAATTAGTACACTCGTTGCATATTTACCCTCATCAAAAAGAGTTGTTAAATTGCTGACCTGGATGACACGTAAGAACAACTCAATCGGCATGACAAGTTCACGCGAGAAAATCTATCTTTATTCGGAATAAATCTGACATCGCTCGCGAATGCAAACAGTCCCACAAGAGAAGCCCAACGAGGAAGGCCCGCGAGTTTCTTTGGACCGGGCCTGACAAGCAGGCCCGGTTGGCCGTTTCACCGACCCGTATTCGGATCTCCATTCGGTTCGGGTCTCTCTCTCGCCCCACCGATCCACGTCAAAGCCACGCGAATGGGAAAAGCGGAGAATTTGGGACGCAGAGAACTCGCAGGAAGAAAAGAGCGAAGCCGACATTCGGAAGAAGTGGGGGGAGGAAGGAAGAGGGCGCGCGACGCAAGAACAGCTTTCTGGGGTTTTCGTGTCGATCCGGCCGTTTTGCTTCCTCTCGGATTCTCGGTACGGAACTTTGTCTGCTCGGTCTTCCTGAGCTCGTCGCACGTTGCGGATTTCCTGGGAACAATTTGTTTGTTTCTTGCGGCTTTGTCTGGTCTGATCTGGTTGTGGACCCATGAATCGTTCGGGTGTCTTTGTCGCTGCTCGAAGTGACTGTCTTGGTTTCGCTTTCCCTGCGGTTTTATCCGATTGCTTGCGAGCTTGGTCTCTTCGGGTTCGGTTGAGTTGCTGGGATTCTTTCTGTGTTTCTTGATAAGGATGTGGTTGCCTTGTCGGAATTTGAGCTGCTCTGTAGTACATAAGTCGTGGGTCGGTTTCTTCTGGGATGGAGCGGGGCAGCTATTCGGTGATTTTATGTGGTTGTGGCATCGGAAGTTCAGATCATTTCGTGAGAAGGATACTATTCCATTTGATATTGATTTTACTTCGTAACTTAGTTGTTTGAATCCTTATGTTTGATCTGTTGGAAACTTGAAAAGAATTTTCTCTGTAGTTATGCCAAGTTTTTGAAATCCTACGGGTCCAAGTTTCGTTCTCACCATCAGACCATATGCAAGTCTAATTGCTGTGATTGGTCATCATTCGCTCTCTTGCTTGAGTTCTTAGAACTTTGTAAAGAAAGGGTTCAATATTTTGTAATGTTTACTGGACAGACTGCCTGACAACAGTACTTGTTCCAACGACCTGTTGCGAATGCTGATTTTCTTCTTGTTTCATTTATCAATCCATACTTGTCTTGGTGGCAGAAAAAATGAAAATTTCTGATTGATCAAACTAAAGAGAACAGCGTAGCTGACTAGATTCTAGAAGAAGTTGGGAGAAAGAAAGAGGTTTTGGATGTGCATAGGGTTTTATCTCTTCATTTCTTTGCTGTTGTATAGAGATTTCCTGTGAACTTGTTACTCTCTCTAATTGTGTACCTTTCTAAGCGGTTTCACTCATTGTCTATTGTCCAGGGGACATTACAGTTTTAGCTTATGGTCCAATTGTTCCTCTCTAGTAGTGCAATTACTTTCTCATTGCTTATATATCAGAAATCCACCTTCTTGGCTTCACATATCTTTTCACCATTTACGTTCCTTTGGCATCTTAAATTTCTAGTGCTCGTTTATCTATCTAATTTTCTATTGATTTGAATCTGGTCTGACTGCCATGGATAGTGTCCTATTTTATGTTGGTATTGCTAACCTTCCTTACTATCATCTCCATACTGTGGTTTACTTCCTTACCATCCTCACATATGCTTTTCAGTTGAAGCAGATGATTGTAGTTTGAGCTTGGGGATTGCCATCTCTGGTTTCGTAGTCAATTGCTTGGAAAAAAATGGTGTGGTTTAGGGCAAGTTCCAGTGCAGCAAAGCATGTTGTTAGGAGAGCTCTCTCTCAAAGTAGATCCTATGTGACCAGATCACGAATTCTTCCATCGCAAGAACGATGTTTCCATGCTACAGCTTTTAGACCAAACGCACAAGCTGCTCCTGTACCTCGCCCTGTTCCACTCTCAAGGCTTACTGATAGCTTCTTGGATGGGACAAGTAGCGTTTACTTGGAAGAGCTTCAAAGGGCATGGGAGGCTGACCCAAATAGTGTGGATGAATCATGGGACAATTTTTTTAGAAACTTTGTGGGTCAAGCAGCGACATCTCCTGGCATTTCCGGTCAGACAATCCAAGAGAGCATGCGTCTGTTGTTACTTGTGAGGGCTTACCAGGTGAATGGTCATATGAAAGCCAAATTGGATCCTCTGGGTTTAGAAGAAAGAGAAATTCCAGATGACTTAGACCCTGCACTTTATGGATTTACTGAAGCTGATCTAGACAGAGAATTTTTCATAGGGGTGTGGAGGATGGCTGGTTTCTTGTCTGAGAACCGACCAGTCCAAACACTGAGGTCCATTTTAACCAGGCTTGAGCAGGCTTACTGTGGGAGCATTGGATATGAGTATATGCACATTGCTGACCGCGAAAAATGCAACTGGTTGAGAGATAAGATTGAAACACCAACACCTATGCAGTACAATCGCCAACGCCGTGAAGTTATTCTTGATAGGCTTATATGGAGCACACAATTCGAAAACTTCTTGGCCACCAAGTGGACAACAGCCAAAAGGTTTGGTCTTGAAGGCGGTGAAACTTTGATTCCTGGGATGAAGGAAATGTTTGATAGGTCAGCAGATCTTGGGGTTGAGAGCATCGTCATTGGGATGCCTCACAGAGGTAGATTAAATGTTTTGGGAAATGTTGTTCGAAAACCACTCCGACAAATATTTAGCGAGTTCAGTGGCGGTACAAAACCAGTGGATGAAGTGGGGCTTTACACTGGTACTGGTGATGTGAAGTACCACCTGGGTACTTCCTATGATAGGCCAACGCGGGGTGGGAAAAGAATACATTTGTCATTGGTGGCAAATCCAAGCCACTTGGAAGCTGTGGACCCAGTAGTGGTTGGTAAAACTAGGGCAAAGCAGTATTACTCGAATGATTTGGAGAGAACAAAGAATATGGGTGTTTTAATTCATGGTGATGGTAGCTTTGCTGGACAGGGTGTGGTGTATGAAACTCTACATCTTAGCGCCCTTCCAAATTATACTACTGGTGGGACAATACACATCGTCGTGAACAACCAGGTTGCCTTTACTACTGACCCAAGGGCTGGTCGATCATCTCAATATTGTACTGATGTTGCAAAGGCATTGAATGCCCCCATATTTCATGTGAATGGTGATGATGTGGAAGCTGTTGTTCATGTCTGTGAGCTTGCAGCAGAGTGGCGACAGACTTTTCATTCAGATGTGGTGGTTGATTTAGTGTGTTATCGTCGGTTTGGACACAATGAGATTGATGAACCGTCTTTCACTCAGCCCAAAATGTATAAGGTCTGCATCCCATGAGGAGTTTTGATTCTTTTCTATTGTTGAGCATCACTTGCTCCTCAATTCTTTGAACTTCAGTGAATTCTATATAAAGCTGAATAAATTATTTTCCTCTGCCACCAAGTAAATTGTTTTTGTCCATCTTGTTCAGGTTTGTAAAGTTATTGTTGTGACATTTCTTCATGTCAGGTTATCCGAAATCACCCTTCAGCTCTTGAGCTTTACCAAAAGAGACTCTTGGAGTCTGGGCAGGTCACCAAAGAGGACATTGAGAAGATACAAAGTAAGGTCAGTACAATACTCAATGAAGAATTCCTCGCCAGCAAAGATTATGTTCCTAAAAGGAGGGACTGGCTTTCATCTCACTGGTCTGGGTTCAAATCACCTGAACAGCTTTCTCGTGTCCGGAACACTGGGTATATTTTTCTGCACTGCATGCATAGGTAAAATGATTTTTTTTGTCAAACTCACTGTACTAAAAATTTTCTGCTGTTATTCAGTGTGAAGCCGGAGATTCTGAAAAATGTTGGCAAAGCAATTACAACTCTTCCTGAAGACTTTAAGCCCCACAGAGGAGTGAAGAAGGTCTATGACCTGCGAGCCCAGATGATTGAAACTGGGGAAGGTATTGATTGGGCAGTGGCAGAAGCACTTGCTTTTGCCACACTACTCATAGAAGGTAACCATGTTAGGTTGAGCGGTCAAGATGTCGAAAGAGGAACCTTTAGTCATCGGCATTCAGTACTTCATGATCAGGAAACTGGGAAGCAGTACTGCCCTCTTGACCATGTGATGATGAATCAAAATGAGGAAATGTTTACAGTTAGCAACAGGTATAAACTGCTGGTAGTTCATTCAGAGTTAGCAATTCTTTTTCTTGGACTGTTTGTCCTTTTTTCATGAGCTGTCCTTAATACAGTGTATTCATAGACCTTTTGGAGCCATTTATTCATTCCTTCTTACATAGACAAACAAGGAGAAGCTTCTTGAATATTAATGGTTTCCATTAATTGACATAATGTAGTTCCCACTATATATTCATGTACTTTATCTGGAGTAATAACTAGGACTATGACAAGGTTGATTTGCTGCTTGTTGAGATAGCTGCACCATTTAGTCATCTAGATGATGCCTCTGTTTCAGGCTGTATCTGAATTTTTCTTGTACCATGAATTTAGGTATTACTTTAAGTTTCTGTTGATGATTTTTCTTCACTACACATGGTTCTGAATAGATGACTGCATTTGATGTAATGCTGCCTTTACAACATTTAAATGTGTTTTAGTTTGTTTATCCTTTCCTGTTAGTTTAAAGTACACCAAACACTAGTCCACCAAGATGAACTACTTTTTCCTTTCAATTTAATCCTTTGCAGAAAAATATGGGACGTTAGCAACTCTCTAAATAACAATTGCTTAGGCTGCTGTCTGACCTTTCCTTCGTTTTATCACTCTCTTATATCAACAGCTCACTCTCAGAGTTTGGTGTTCTTGGGTTTGAATTGGGATACTCTATGGAAAATCCGAATTCCCTAGTACTATGGGAAGCTCAATTTGGTGACTTTGCCAATGGAGCTCAAGTAATTTTTGACCAGTTTTTGAGTAGTGGGGAGTCTAAGTGGCTACGACAAACTGGCCTTGTCGTGCTGCTTCCTCACGGTTATGATGGCCAGGGCCCTGAACATTCAAGTGCACGTTTAGAGCGGTTCCTACAGGTATGCACGTGAAAAGCATGATTATTTTATGACTGTTATATATATCTTGCTGCTCAAAGGCTCAAGATAGTTTCTGCTAATTTCTTGTTGCGCAAAGAACGAGGATTGTTCAAGTCTCTCTTTCTACACCCTCCCACTTGTAGAATATGTGTTTCTTTTTGTATGCTTCTTTGGTTAATGTGTGGTTATGAACTTGATGGCAGATGAGTGATGACAACCCATATGTGATACCTGAGATGGAGCCAACTCTCCGAAAGCAGATTCAGGAATGCAATTGGCAGGTTGTGAACACCACAACTCCTGCTAATTACTTCCATGTCTTGCGGAGACAGGTCAGTGCAGCTAGGTGGTTCATATTCCTACTTTTGCTCAAATCACCATTCAACAGTATCTGAAACTATTGTCAATTACTGTAGATTCACAGGGAATTCCGTAAACCTCTCATTGTAATGGCTCCTAAGAACTTGCTTCGGCACAAGGATTGCAAATCAAATCTATCTGAGTTCGATGATGTACAAGGACATCCGGGTTTTGACAAACAGGGCACTAGATTCAAGCGTCTCATTAAGGATCAGAATGATCACTCAGATCTTGAAGAGGGCATTAGAAGACTGGTTCTTTGCTCTGGAAAGGTATCCCCCCTCATTGCTGTTCATAGTGTATTATTTGATATATTGTTTCATTATGTGTCATGACTGGTAAAAGGATAAGCTACAAAGCATTGGTCTCTTTGCCTAAGACATTTTAGTCGAACGTTATCTGAATTACTGGACTGTAGGTTTACTATGAGCTTGATGAGGAGCGCACAAAGGTTGGTAGGAAGGATGTTGCAATCTGTAGGGTGGAACAGCTGTGTCCCTTCCCCTATGATCTTGTCCAACGAGAGTTGAAGCGCTATCCGAGTATGTTTTCTTAACTTGCTAATTGCATTGCCACTAGCACTAAAGTATATGTGCCCTTGGAATGTTAGAAAATTTCTATATGTTCAATAAGTGTTTTATTTTCTGCTCATTAATATGCTTTTGCTTATTCTTACTCTTGTTGCTTTACCACTTTACTTCATGTATTCACTGGATGCCTGGACCTTATACCTATCCTATCACATTCTTGTTGATGCATCCCAACTGAACTGAATATCATATAGTGGATACATAAACCAAGAAATTGATGGTGGAGCTAATATAGGATATCTTTTAGCGGCAAAAGCAAGGATTTTGTTCCATTTCTAGCAAAAAACGAAGAATATATTCATCTAGTGAGAGATTGGAGCTGTGGGTGTCCAGATGCCACCCTTGGCCACTCCTTAGATATATTGGAGATAGGGTTTTATCATAATATGAGTTCTGGACACTGCACTTCAAAGGGTCCCCCATTTCAATCGACTAACTAGTAAGTAAGAGCACTTATCATCTGTTTCCAGAAGCCGTAAATTGCAATCAATTTATCTTGCCCCTTTGCACCTGAAGGATTGCTCAGTTGACAGACTACTTCCCTGTGTTATTAACCATGATCCTGATGATTTATTGAGCCCGTCATTTTTCTCTCCAGATGCGGAAATAGTTTGGTGCCAGGAAGAGCCAATGAACATGGGTGCTTACAGCTACGTTGCACCCCGTCTCTCCACTGCAATGAGAACACTGGGCCGAGGAACTTTCGAGGATATCAAGTACATTGGCCGTGCTCCATCTGCTGCCTCAGCCACGGGATTCTATCAGGTGCACGTTAAGGAACAGACCGAGCTTGTGCAGAAAGCCCTGCAACCTGAACCAATAAACTATCCATTCTAAAGCTTGTACTACCAGAGAGCAAGGGACTAGCGCAGAAAGTTTGTGATGAAGGGTACGGAAGTTCTCTTTTAAGTTGTACTTGAAAATTCATTCTATTTGCTATTTTCTTCCTGATATGCCTGTTGCAGGCGCATTGATATTTCCAGACGAGCGTCTCCATGAAAGGTTTTTTATGCTTGTTCTATATACTGCGAAAAGAGCGGTGTTAAAATAAAACTGAGATAGAGCTGCCAACACTCTTGAGATGGATTATGTTGCAATTTTCTTTATTCAACGCTCCATTGAGATACATTATGTTGCGAAAATCAAGATAAAGTGCGCCTCTCTCTCCCTCCACCCCCCCCCCCCCCCCCCCCTCTATATAAGGTTATCAAAGAAACTTCAATCTTATCAAGTGTTGAGTTCTTAATTTTCAGCACTTGTTTGGATTACCAAATAGGTTTGTAAAAGTGACCACTGATTGCTCAAAAACCAGGTTATGGAGCTAAAAACTCCTCAAAATGTTACCTTGAAAGGGTCCTTGGAATTTCCAATGGTGAAATTAAACAAATGACTTGGGCCGGTTACTGTCTTGTGGATCCATGTATGGGAGTGATTATTAGATAGCCTACACTTCTTGGCAGATTTCTTTTGAGAGGAACGAGATCCAATCTATGTAGATGCAGTTTTGAATGAGAAAACTGAAATTGGGAAATTTTTGTTTACACTCATGTCCATGGTTGAGTGTCGAACATAGTCGTCAAATTTTATGGGGCTCGTGTCATGTGAGATCTCATGTGAACTTAGGTGTCAACATAGGTTTTTTTCCTTCCACTTGTTTTATGAAAAATGAATAATTCAATTTTTTTTTTAACTAATGACAATGCGACAGAGGCGATTATTATTAGAAAATATTTTCCAAGTCATTTAATTTCCTAAAAAACAAACTCACCCAAATAATTTCTGGTCTCCTTTGAAGAGAGAACGGTGATGATTTGCTAGTGTTTTCACCTAGACGCATCTCACAAGGAATTTAACATTTGGAAGAAAATCCATCAATCGATTTTCATGGTAAGAGCTTATTAAGAGAATCTGATTCTCGCTCTTATGTACATGATATAGTGGGGAATCGAAGCAAATGAAATGGGTACTTGCCTAGACCTAGGTCATTAGACAGGGTATTGCAATCACATCTATCAAATTTTGCGAGACGCGGATGTAATTTGTGTCGTTCAATGATTATGATTGATCGATTCATGTCAACCTAGGTCTAAACAAGAACTTTCCTTTGGAGTGATTCTCGGTAAACTTTTCAACCGAGAATGGTGGTGATTTGCAATCTAGTTTTCCAACTGGAATGATACGTACACCAGGATTAGGAATTGCAGTATACTGTTTCTCTTCCATTGTTGACAATCCACATGCAAAATGGTCTTGGGTCTCAAGGCCTTGACTTTCGGTAAGCTTGCTTAGAGTTGAATTAGAATAGCTCAAGAATATTTTGGTCCATAGGCTATTTAGAGAAATATAATAATAAAAAATCCTAAAAGTAGATGTACTTATGCCAATTCAATACTAAATCCTTTAACCATTTCAATTGAGTTGTAAACATTTTCATAACCAATTGAGTTATCCGGCTAATTTTAGCCAAAAATTACTAATCCAATGGTTATCTTATTGGCATGGCTGACATTGACAATGAGCAATTTTAATATTATTTTAACATTATTTCAAACTTTTTATTAATTTTTTTCTTTTCTTTTATGACTGTGGCCTCGCCTAGATGTGGGTAAGGTGGTCTACTTGTGATGGCGATAGTCTTGGTGAGGCCAACCTCACCTATGATTGTGATGGCCTCACCCATATCTAACCAAGTTCAAGTGAGGATTGGGGCCCTCGCTAGCTATAGTTGAAAAAACAACAAGAAAGGAAAATGTGAAGAAAATAAAAAAGAATGAACATGAAAAATTGTCCACGTTAGTGTCATATAAAATAGTTGGTGTTCACATCAGCAATTTCTAGGTAAAATTGAGCGAATTGGCTCAATTCATAAAGCTTAAAAAAATTTAGAAGCTCCATTGACAAAATAAAATAAAATAAGATTCTTGGTAAAACCATAAATGTTCACATCTAGAGACTCTTGATTATCTCATCTTTTATCTTCAACTTCGTCTTCTCACAACCAACAATATCAAGCATCATGTCATACCTCGTTAACATTGTACATTAGTACTTCTCAAAATTGAGTATGAAAAAGATGGTGGCTGACTAAAATTAATTGATAACTCAATGTGAAAAATGTGAAAAACTTTGGTATATCAGTCAAATTATGGTTTATAGCTTCAAATAAAAGTTGGTAACTTCAACACCTTGGTAAGTTATAAAATAAATGTTTTGTTGATTATCTAAATAGTGGGTAGTTTATCAATAACAAATAAATTGCGGTACTCCTATGTAAGACAAAAAGTTGGCAAGTTACTAAAATTATTTAATATCTCAATGTGCCAATACATCGACAACTAAAAAAGTTTATGTAGTATTATAAATTTGTATCATTGTTGACACGTCAATTTTGATTTTTCCATTGGTATTTAAAAATTACGAACCAAAATTGACCCCGAAACAAAAATATTAACTTCTGCATTGAATTTTGGGCATTTAGACATTGTAAAGCATGTCGCCATCAAATAAATTTTGTCTGAGTTAGCCTTATCATGCTAAATGTTGCAAAAATATAGCAATCATCCTTGAAATATGCCCGACCTAACGAGAGATTACGAACCTCACCCATGATAAGGTGAGAGACATTATATCAATCTCCCCACACTTTTCTTCAGCAAGTTTTCCCCAGAGGGAACTGAATTTGAGGGAAGTGACTGGATAAGAGAGCTCAGAGAAGGAAACAAAGCAAAGAAGAAGATTTGCTCAGCGATATCAGAAAATGCAACCAAAGAAGAAACCGGAGGAGGCAAGAGGGGATTTGAAAATGTATTTTCAGGGATTTGAAGGCGAGAATTCCGGGATTTGATGGAAGTTTTTGCCTATAAAGAGGGATCGTGGAAGAGAACGTACAAGCAGAAAGTGAGAGGGAGGAATTGATCATGAAAAATGCAGATATATACAAGAAGACGATTTTGGTTCCTTCACAGAAGATTTCCGCTCAAGCTCTTGACGATCTCCAGGGAACGCCGGGCAGCAGTCATGAACGAGGTCCGGCGAAGACCCGGTTTACTATGGTGATTGCGTATTCTTCCAAGGTCGGTGTGAGTTCGTAGTCACCAAATATGAACACTGACGTCGTGGCTCGCAAGAGGGCGACTCATTGCATGAATCGTGCCCTTGACATTCGTATTCAGTAAGCATGAGCTACTCCGACTTCGGAAGAATACGTTATTACCAGAGCTTGCTGGAACACCTATCGGTTCAGTACGTGCATCAGTCTCGGCGGAGTTTCTGAAGAACTGAAGAAATGGAAGAACTTGTCTCGCCTTTTCTGGCTGAATGTTTTTTTGTTGATTGTTGACAGATATGTAATATCAACTGAAGATTATTGATTGATGTACAGAATCAAATGAAGATCATTATCGAGATATTTGTATCAATTGAGGATGTCGAGAGATCAATTAGTGATCGGAATTGATTCTCATAATTTCCTTAATTGTACATGTGTAATATAAATACAGTAGTCACACTTGTATCGATCAGACAGTAAAAGTACAATTCAAAATTTCACACTTTACTTGCGTTCTTCTATTTTCTTTCATTGATTCTTCAGTTGCATGCCTACTTAGACATTAATATGATTTTGGCGAAAGCCTAATACGCCTTGATTAAGGCAAGGAGACAATCAGATCATAATAGCCTAAGGTTTTGTTAACTAATAACATGAGAACGAAACTATTTACTAGATATTGGTAATCACTAAAATAATTGGTTATTTAGGAAGTTTAATATATATTGGTACTTTTCAAAACTAAGCAAGTTAAATAATACTTAAGTAAGTGAAATTTCAATCAAATTTTGCTGAAAATCATTGATATAGTAATCCGATCATGGTGTGTTCATCTACATGACATGACATTTCCAGCGAAAATTTATTAAAATGACAATTGGCGTACACGAAAGTAAAAATAAACTTTTGGCTTATACATGGTGCAGTAGTTTCCTAAGAATATTAAGATATTGTCAGTTTGATCTTGGCATAATCGATCTTGTGATTTCTTTGTTTTCGCCAAATCTCTAGTCTGATGTGATGATCAATAGAAAAGCAAAAAGGTTGGCAAAGGGGGGAAAAAACAAACAAACAAAGAGGCAACTAAAGATTCCATTATGATAATGCTCCTAATTGTAGTATGAGTCATTTAGAAATCTAAAATCCAGTATAATTTGCTTATAATAATGATGATGATTGACATACAAGAAAAATACTTTAACAACAAACACAAATTGCCAAGCGTTCCACATCACTAATGCATAGAACACCCGTATAACAACAACCACAACAATAATAATACGATAATAATTTGATGGCAAACACAAATTATAGAAAGATTATTGATTCAGTCCTAAGTATATTGTATAAATGTTAATTAAGTTATAAACTTTTCAATTATGGTCATGTTTGCACAAAATTCTTATATAGTCCTTATAGCCAATTACCATTGGAAATCGCTAATGTGATGGTTCACATCAAACGTTGTTTCTAGTAAAATTATCTATGTTAGCGTGTCATAGAGGATGGTCGGTAATAATTAGATGTCACGTCAATAAAAAAAATTTACAAAAATTGGCACGAGGATATAATATTCTATAATATTGAAAGCATTGGAAAGTTTATAATTGAATTAGTATGTACACATTAGACTTATAACCGATTTAATAATTATCTCCCCAAATTGCAAAAGCTCCTCCTACATCTTATAATAACCATGATATAATAGGGGTATCAACAACGACGACAATGGATATATAAAGTACTTCAAAGACAAGTATTAATTACATAAACTCGCACGGTATTGATGCACAAAACCACATGAATGAATTAAGGCCCACCAACAATCAGAATAACCTCCAAAATTTGAAATGTTATGGATTACCCTTAAACTTCACCATCATTGTATAATAACCTCCAAATCTTTAAAAGATTGTCAGATTATTGCCCATGGACTTTAACACAGATAGATAATAGTTCAAAAACCTTGAAAATTGTACAAATTACCCCCTAAAATTTTATTTTCGTTGCGATTGCTGATTTTTATGTATGCATAATCTTTAAGTGTTAATTAAAAATAGACCAACTCATTCATCTTAACAAAATAACCTCCACTAAGTCCATTAACCATGCATCACTCTTTATTTTCTAACTTTGTCTACTCTGTGGTAAGTGTTATTTTTTGTTGGAAAAAATGAGTTAATAAATTTTTTGTTTAACACTTGACAATTGTATAAACGGCATAGCTAATGGCTGCAACAAAAATGAAAGTTGCGGGAATGATCTGTAACTTTTGCAAGTTTACAAATTGTTGCATATCGAGTCAATGTTTAAAAGTGTAATACAAGATATTTGAAAATTCTAAGCCTGCTTCACTACGATGCCAAAGTTCAGAGGGATTTTGAACAATACTTTTAAAAGTTTGTGAATGGTCCATGATCGGTTGTATAAAGATTGGGAATGTGTTTCATGTATAAAGAGGGTTTTTCTTCTTCTTCTTCTTTGTTTAAAGAATACGTTTGTTTTATGAAAAATAAATGATTTGAAAAATATTTTCATAAAACCGATCGCATGTATGACTTAAAAAATAATTAATTAATAAGAAGCATTTTTACTATTGATAGCAATTTATGTCTAAACCTATATTAATACTTGATAAGTTGATCGATGAAGTCATTGGCATCGAAAAATAGACACGATATATAACTATTGGGCAGTTATATCTATTGCTGCTTAGGATTTTGTAACATCTTGTGAATAAATATTTGAGATTATAGGAGTTAATTGATAATGTGACTTTTTGTAACCACCATTAGAATGTACTTTGTTTATTTGAATTGTAAAGTCATAAATGCTGAATGTAACAGTCACTAGAGGGTTGCAAATACTCCAAGTGTATTCACTGTAAATGAGACCCCAATTAATTATAAAACTCAACGTTTTTTTTTTTTGCATATTTCTTAATCTTATTTCCCTGCAATCTCCATGGTTGATTGTGGTTATCTCTAGTTTTCATACTTTTAAATTTCTTGTCATTTATTTTCTTGTTCAAAGTCAACAAAAGCCCCTTTGCAAACTTCGTCGACTTATGTTGATCCATCTATATTCATTTCATGGATACTTTTTGATGAAACAAAGTTTACATATTCCCAATCCTCAAAGGAGAAGAAAGTAAAAGAAAGGAAGAATGAACTGAGAAAAATACATTAACAACAAGCAGAAATTGCCAAAACCTTCCACATCATTGAAGGGCGCAAAAACCTATAGAACAAAATCCACAGCAATAATCGTCATAAGATCTCGTTACTTTAATGACAACCGCAAATTTTGGAAAAATTACCAATTCAGTCTTAAGCTTATTATATGAATGATTTTCCAATTTTCGTAATGTTCGCATGAAAATTCCTATGTAGTCCTTCTAGCCGATTGCTACTGGAAATCACTAATGTGGCAGTCCAATAAAAGCTTAATATAACATAGGCAAAGTTGAAATTTCCCAAGTTAAATTTAATGTTGATTCAGTAATTATCCTCACAAATTGCAAAAGGCCCCCTATATTATATGATAACAATAATAATAGCGTACCAACCACAAGAACAATAATGTATATAAGAAAGTGCTTCAATAACAAATATTAATAACATAACCTATCACATTATTAATGCTCAAAACCCATATCCATACTAGGCCCCACAAATAATGGCAATAACCTCCGAATTTTGAACATGTTACGGATTATATACTCCTAGACTTAGCCATCATTGCACAATAACCTCCCGAACTTTAAAAAGTCGTATACTTATCCGCATGAGCTTTGGCACGATTGGATAATAGTCCCCAAACTTTTAAAAGGTACATATTAACCCCCAAATTTTGGTTCTTCTATTGCGGCTGCTAGTTTGGAGAATGATCGACAACTTTTTTGAGTTTGCAAATTACCACATATCGGGTCAATGCTCAAAAGCATAATGCATAATATTTGAAGATTCTAAGCTTGCTTTGAGGGATTTTGAGCAATTCTCTCGTGGATAGTCCGTGATTGGTTGCATGAAAATCGGCAATGTGTTCAATGAATATGGAAGGGATGAAGGCAAAGATAGTTCTTATACTCTTCTTCGATGTTGTCTTTGACATGTAAATTTAACCAATTGGGTCCTACTGACTAGTCGATCCGACTCAATCATATGAAGTGTTTTTTTTTTTCCTTTTTAGTTGCCATATCAATAGAATTTTTGAAGATTATAAAAGAGAATATATCCAATGAGGGAAAAGAGGGGCGCCCCTTCAATAGCGACGGTTGCCTGGGGCTCGCGGGTGTCTTGGACCCTCGCTCGGCCGTATAGAGTGGCGGCGCCACCGTCATGGAAAGTTGATGGCGCTACGGTTGCCTTTGTACTGATTTGGGCAATGGCGAAGCAGCCCCATGGGAATGCACGTGCAAGGGTTGGCCGGCCATGGCAGCTCCCTCCCTTTCCTCGGACTCTTCTCTCGTATTAATATAGCTTTTCTTGTTTTAATGATCTATTTATTTCGTAAATAATGAATGGTTTGAAAATATTTTCGTTAATCGCACGTATGACTTAGAAATAATTAAAACAAAATCATTATTGACAGCAATTTATATCTAAATATTTTTGTAAGCCATGAAATTATTTTCCATCATTTATTCTTGTAACTATTATAAGCGATCATTTTTTGAAAAATATTTTTCATGTGATTCTTTTTTTTTTTTGTGAAACAAACAGAGCATTGTTTAAGATTTGGAAAATATTTTCTCAAAATATGATCGTTATCATTGATTATAGAAATGAAAGAATTTAAAAATATTTTCATTACCCACGAAAATAAACATTATCGACGATGAAACCATTTTCAATTGGTTGATTTTTCCTAAGTAGTATAACAAATTATGTTTCACCAAACAAATGCACCCTCAAATATTACTAAAAGTATTCATGTGGCTGTCGTCCCGTGTATTAGTAACATTAGCTTGATGGATGTTAACCAGAACAAATTAAATTAAAGGACTAATTTGGTTCGGTTTAAATGGCTTGCATATCAAAATGATCAAAATTACAATTTAATGACTAAATTGAACATAAAACAACGACATCAACACTATGTTGCGGAATTGCCCCCAGAAATGGAAAAAAAGATCTTCGCTAAGGGAGAGTCCCAAGTTCAAGACCCCGGAATTTCTGGCCGCCGCTGGCGACGAGCCGTCCGATCACACACTACCCTCGCCCACAGCCGTCCATATCTTCCGCTTTCCCCCCCTCAACCTGTAAACGACACACTCTCTCAAAACTCCTCCCCGGCGGATCAGCCCCTGGTTTGGTTGACCTCCACGAAAAAAACCACGCGAAACTGCGACCTCTCTTCATTTCCCACAAGCCCGAACCAAAATTCCTGCAATCCCCACCTTCGTTTGCCTGAAAACCTAAGTGGGTCTTCGTCGCTGCCAGCAATCTTTGCCCAAATTGTCGAGCTTGTGACGGTAAGCTCGAAAATTTGGATTTTTCAGTGCGTCGTTTGGATCTTCATTTCTTGTTTCGGGATCTCGGTTTGTTCGTCCGCTTGAGTCATGAATTGCAGGTTTCGGTGAATGAGTGACGTCGGTGATTCAATTGATAGCTGGAATAGGGGTTGAGGGAATGGAGAAGCTAGTCGCTGTATGTCCACTGTGTAGTTTGGGATTGGCCAAGCTTGGTTTTTCTTAGCTTTTGTTGAGTTGGAATAAGTGCTAGGTGATTGCTTCTGTCTGTTCATTTTTGGTGGCTTGATTAGCCTTTTAAACCATCCATTTCTGTTTTATCTTCTCCAAAATGCCTCCTGGATAGGTTTTAGGGATCTGCATTGGTGATCGTTGCTCTTTGGAACCAGTAAAACCTTTTGGGTTGCTTCCCTCCCAAAAAAAAAAGAAGAGAAATCCCATTTGTATATATGGGGATCCTGAAGAACATCAGAGGGTTTATTATTGATTGTAGCCTCAATGGATCTCAATGCTTTTATATATTAGACTTAAAGAAGTAGTCTGGCTCCGTCATAATCTTCTTGGTGGTTGTCTTCATTGATGTTATGTGATACAAAGCATTGTGAAGGTGTTATCCATAAGTATTTTCTTCTTTCTTTTGACACTAGCGTAACTTGCTGCACGCAATATATGCTGAAGTCTCATATTCTTCCAAGTTCCCATGGAAAGCTCTAAGACTGGTGAAATGGACAAGGAGTCATCTGATGCATCCATTCCTGCAGCAGCAAATCATGTTGAACCTCATCCTCCCACTGATCCCGCACCAGATAGTTCTGCCCGAGATGGGTCGCCTAGGCTTTCTACTGCTGGAATTTCATCTTGGGCTAAAAATTTGAGGATTCCTCAGTCTCTATCAACTGCACAAGATGACTCCACCGCTAGCAATGGTGGTAAATCCACCTTTGCACGATTCACTAGTGGATTGGGATTGCGGTTGTCTCCAAGATCTCCTCCAGCAGACGACAGTATTGGTAGTCCTTCAGGTGCGCAGCCTGGTTTCATTGGAACAATCACTAAAGGGTTGGTTGATTCCTCCAAAAGTGCGGTGAAAGCAGTACAAGTCAAGGCTCGTCATGTTGTCTCTCAGAATAAACGTAGATACCAGGTGTCTTAATTTTGCTTTCACTTTTTATCCTAATTTGGTTAAGAATTTTTTATTTAAGTGAATTGGCTACATTTATTAGTGCTTGGACCCCTGGACCTTGTTTGCTTGGTCTGACTATTGTTCTGTCAGCTCAAGCTATCCTTTTTGTCCTGAAATGCACTAACAATTTAGTTTATGATGTCGTGTGGATCCATTAATTCAGAGGTTGTACTTAAATGGGGGAACCCTTGCGAGATGGAAAAAAATCTAACAGTGACAAGTACTTGGTCCTCCTTTTGGGAAAATGAGCAAGTATGGCATAACATGGCTCTTGATGTTGTAGGTACTATAAAATCAAAGCTTTTATACTTCTAACAGGATTTTCTGGAAGTGTTACTTTCCATGGCACTGCGTATGCACATATTTAGAACGTATTTCCTGTACGAAAACACATATCTCCTTTGTTTGTGAAGTCAACGAACTGATGTAAGATCTCTCAACTTTCTGTATTTTCCCTTTAAAAGGCTAAATTCTAGGATGAAATTCTTGGATCCGGAACTCAGCACATTCATGTTGAAAGTTCGAATTGCATTTTATAACATGTGAATAGTCCCTCTTGTCATCACAAAATTAGTGCACTAGTCAGTCGTCACACTTTAAAGCTAGGGAGCTGTTTGGTTCATGGCAATGTTTTTAGTTTATTTTGAGTTTTCAATGTTCTTGAAAATATATTTGATCTGTGAGCATTAAAATTTGAATATTTTGTTTACACAGTTCTCCTTTACAATGAAATTTGCGAAGCACTTGATAATTAAGAAAAACATTTCATCAAAACTGTAGAAAGATTGTGTCCATCAATACTATCTCATATTAATGTTAATGAAAGAGTTAACTTGTTAACCTTCTAACTTTGTTATTCTCCTCGAGTTCAACTTTTACTCCTGTCAAAATAAATAAAAATGAAAAAGATAATAGAAAAGCAGAGAAAGTGTCTGCAACATCTGCAATGCTTCGTGAAATTTACAAAGCATTGCTTTCACATGTAGGTTTGTCTTAATTAAGCATCACCAGCCTTGATTGTAGCTGTGTGGTTGAGTGTTTGATTGTTATAATAAAAAGTGAATAAAATGTTAATGAGCTTGACGATGCTCTTTTTCTTTAGGAAGGAGGATTTGATTTGGATATGACATATATCACTGAGAACATCATTGCTATGGGTTTTCCTGCTGGTGACATGAGCTCTGGTTTCTTTGGATATGTGGAGGTAATTGAACTATTTCCAATCAAATCAGCAAGTATTCTTATATTTAGTTGGTTATTGTTGAAGTTATTACATGTGTGTGCAGGGATTCTACCGCAATCATATGGAAGAAGTGATAAAGTTTTTTGAAACGCATCACAAGGTAGGTAATTAGTCAAATGTTTATCCGATGGTCTTATTGGAGGCTAATCATATTATGAGGTCGATTTTTTCTTAGTTTTAAGTTGGATCTTCTAGGTAAGATCTTATGTCTAAACATATCTGATTTAACCACATGCTGGTCTTTTAGTTGCACATGGACATTGTAGAATGTCCTGAATTAAGTACATGATTGAAAGAAGTGTACCTTCATTTTAGCACATCATTAGCAAGGAATTTGTGTTGTTTCCTCTTTTTGTTCCACTTGCCATACAAAAAGCATTCTAGGTAGCCTTGATCTTGATGTCTGTTTGCATAGTAGATTTGCAGCCATGGAGTCGTGATGATGGGCTCAGCCAGCTTATTAGATGGCTTTCTCTTATTCTTTCAGACCTATACTAGTGTGCAGAGACCTAAATGGGTTTACATTCTGTATAATTTTTACTCTTTGGCCACAAGCACTTGCTACCATTACTTCTCTGTATACAAAGAATATGCTTAAACATCCAAATAGCACGACAATACTTCCCGTACCTTGGTTACTGCCTGCTGTATGAAGATTCTCAATGCATGCCTTATTGAATTATAGTATGCCTCTTTTGGGCAACAACTTGGGCTCAGGGTTGCATCTTACGTGGTCTATGAAGCTTAGGGTTGCATCTTACATGGGCTTAGGATTGCGTCTTACCTGGTCTCAAGGTGCACCTTATCGGCGCTTCTTTGTCATTAAGAAAGGAAGTAAACTATCCTTTGGCATAATAAACAAGATATTTAGAGGGCATGAATTATGGTAATGTAGTTATATAAGTCAACAATACAAGAATTCTATGAAGTAGCTTATACTGAGAAATATCTATATACCCGTCTTTTCAGTGGGACTAAAGCTCAAGCTCTGGTAAAATAGTCCTTTTCTCTGGTTATTTACTTGTTATATGTTGGCTTTGCTAGTCAAAGCTATAAATATTTCTATGACTAATAGGTTATGAAGGCTTTGACATACCTTTTATCGTCTTCTTTTCCAGGACAAGTACAAAGTATACAATCTTTGCTCTGAAAGGCTATATGATGCATCATTATTTGAAGGAAAGGTGTGTTATAACTGGTTTCTTCTGTTTATAGGGTAAAATAATGTGGAGGAATCATAGAAATGAATAAACTAAGATTTATTGGTGCACTCAGTTATTTCGGGAACTTTTCAGGTTGCAAGTTTCCCATTTGATGACCACAATTGTCCTCCCATTCAGCTTATAACATCCTTCTGTAAAAGTGCTTATGGATGGTTGAAGGAGGATATTGAGAATGTGGTGGTTGTGCACTGTAAGGCAGGGATGGCTAGAACAGGGCTGATGATTTCTAGCCTTCTCCTATATTTGAAGGTATGACTCTAGAAGTTGTCATGATGATGACATACGGCCAGTGTTATCTCTGCATAGAAGAACAATGGTTCATGTTTCTCATTTTCATTTCTTGGACATTCTCTGCAGTTCTTCCCTACCGCTGAGGAGTCTATTGACTACTACAACCAGAAAAGATGTGTGGATGGAAAAGGGCTTGTCTTGCCAAGTCAGATTGTGAGTTCCTTTCCAAAATACAATTAGGGATACACTTTGTCATTGTCCTCAACCTTTTTTATTCTGTTTGATAACATCATTGTATTTTCTTTTCAGAGATATGTCAAGTACTTCGAACGTGTTTTGACATACTTCAATGGAGAAAACCAGCCGGGGCGAAGGTATGTTGCTGATCCTGGATACTGCTTTTGTGGTTTTCCGACAGATTCTAAGATCAGCTTTTCTGCAGGTGCATGCTTAGGGGATTTCGTCTCCACCGGTGTCCTTATTGGATCAGACCCTCCATTACAGTCTCTGATCATAATGGTCTCTGCTGGCTCGTGTGCTGTCTTTATTCCTACATGACCAATTCATGTTGTAAAGATAAATACAGATATAATAATTTGAAATAGCTGATCTTTGGAGTCTTTATATATTGGGATATTTTTCTGTTAAAAGATTACTGGATTTCATGTTTGGTGCGTAGTACTTTGTAAGTAAGCTGTGTGCAGCACAATACATATACTTCTGTCTGTTCCTTATGAAAAGCACTATATCACAACTTTGTCACTCTTTATTGGGACATGATAAAATGATTTCATGATCAAATATTTCTTTTGGCTATTGATATGCAGTTGACATTGGAAGATGGCTTTTCTTGAGATAAAGTTTGGTTTAAATCTACTTTTGAAATGAATGGAACTTTGTCTGTTAAAAGTCACTGTGCTAGTTCACCTTAGAAGACAATGGCATTAGAATCTCTTCAGCATTCTAGTATATTGCCTAATTGCTTAAAGGTTTGCTGTTATATCTCCTGCTCTCCAGGTATATTATTCTCTACTAAGAAGCATCCAAGAACAAAGGATCTGTCGGTAGGTCATAATATTTATTGTATTTAATTTGTCCTCCTTTCACTGGTCATTTCACCATTGCAAAAAGAGAGAATTATTGATATATGTTTGTTTTGTTCAGCCTGAAGATTATTGGTTCTCTGCACCAAAGAAAGGAATTATGGTGTTTGCTTTGCCAGGCGAGCCTGGTCTGACAGAGTTGGCTGGGGATTTTAAGGTTCATTTCCATGATCGCCAAGGAGATTTCTACTGGTTACATTCCATCTTCCTTGTGATATATATTCTCTTTTGTGCTTTTCTGTGTTTGGAGCTGTCTAATCAACTTATTTTCTTCAGTTGGTTAAACACAACATTTATGGAGAACAGAAAGGTCCTCAACACCAACGATCTTGATGGGTTCGATAAGGTAATCAACTCCTTGTAATAATCATTGAGACTTCTGGCTTTCTTTTCTTAGAAAAAAAGAAGAATTTGAGAGTGATGATTTAGCATGCTCCATGCATTCTGCTGGCCTTATTTGCTTTACATCAAACAAGTGAAGAATCATCCATTCAGTTTTAACATGAGGTTGATTGTTATGAACTTTGCAGAGGAAATTACCTTCTCCTGGGTTCCAGGTAGAGATTGTGCTCGTGGATTATGATGGTGCGCCTTCAACCCAACCCTCCACTCAAAGTGGGACCCAGACTTCTGATGCTGCCTCCGACACTGCTCCTGCATCAGTTGTCAGCACTGCAGCCACCTCTGATCCCCGTGAAGGCAAAGACCCAGGAAGCAATGATAAAGACGACGTGTTTTCAGACAGCGAAGCAGAGGAAGCCGGATCTTCTAAGAGCAAGCGAGCTCAACCAGCATCTTCAACTGGCGAAACTGTGACATCTACTACTCCTGCTCCAGAGACTAAAAGTAATGCAGATCAAGTAGCAAATGTGACACGTGCAACTGAGCAGGTCTCTCTTGGAAACTCAGGTCCCACCCCACCAAAAAGTGAAGTTGTCTCCAGCGCTGCATTCTCCACTTCAGAGAGTGAGTTCAAGGCAATGGCGGCTGATGCTTCTGTGTTCACCTTTGGGGATGAGGAGGACTACGAGAGTGACTGACCAAGGCTTCGGTCATGATGGTAATGAGACCTCTCTGCAGCTATGTACATAGATTGATGAACTTAAGCTGCAGCTCTGTTGTTTACGACTTAACCGTTGATATTCATTTCCTTTGATATTGTGACATAAGCTCCTGTTTCTATCTGTCATTGTGTTTCTGTAAATCAAAAGGAACTGTACAATTCCAGGTACTTCGCTTCTGTGGGTTTGGATATATCCATCTTGTTTTATGGGATTCATGTGAAAAGGGTAACAAGAGACGGGCCTAAGAACAGTTGGGCCAACAAGTATTCATCTTGCAGCAGAAGAACCAAAAGCATATTTTGGCCATTCCGCGAAGTACCAGAAAGAGGGTAGAAGGTAGCATAAGCTGGTGGCTAGTGATAATTCATGTCCTAGGGTCATTGCTCATCTTGAACACATTATAAGATTCTGCAAAATTCCTGGATGATGATTGTGAATATGTACTTGATGGAGAGATGCTGTTCTCAGAATAATGACTGTTCATGCCAAGGTGCGAGATTGACTATAAGGGCATGCAAAACTTACAATTTTCATTTGGAATCACCTTAAATGCAGTTCCTTGGAGTCTTCAGGGCAATGATTAAGCCATGGACCATCTACCTATGGAAACAGCCAATCAAGTGTTGCCTTACTTTCTCAAGTATCAAACTACCTATCCAAGATCAGATGATTTGTAATCACACCATTTTAGTTAAGATTGGAAATAATTGTTAGAAGTTTTCAAATGTATATGAATTTAACATATAGTTACGCTTAGCCTTAGTTTACTTTGAGGAAAATAAATAATTGGAAAAAATATTTTTTCAAAAAATAATTGCTTATACCATTTGAATTAATTAATCAATGGTTTTATTATCAATCCCAATTTAGGTAATATTATCATAAGCAATGGAAATATATGTAACTTATTTATTTTTACAAGCGATATAAACAATCATCTTTTGAAAAATACATTTCAAATTGTTCAATTTCTATAATATAAACGCACCCTAGGTTTTAAGCTCTAGTTAGGCACTAAAATTTTCACTTTGTTTCAATAAATGATGTGACAACTTTTGTATATCGTTTCAGATGCATCGCTTAAAAATGAGTTTAGGGATTCATTTCATTGAATTATCACTTCCCACCATATTTAGTTAATTCAAACTTGTGCACTTGACTACTGCATGCAGCATTTCTCCTCGATCGTAATGGCACTGATATTTTCATTTTCAACAATGAGCAACTCCACCTTAATCAAATAAAGGGGCAAATAGAAGTATGGCCATTTTTTTTCATTAGCAAATTTTCTCAATCATGCCTCTGATTGGCGCGTCACAAGTCATGGGTATCACTGATATATGCAAACCTAACTTGGGCAATGTCTTCATATGTGACGCATCAATCAAAGACACTACTGGAGAAAATTTCGTTGAATCAAGAGAGAAGGAGAACATGATCCATATAAAATAATATGCATGTTCTCTTGACAAATCATCTACTTGGGTTCTTGAAATTTAGCCCATATAGCCCAAGCGCCTCGATCATTCGCGACCCACCTGGGTTCAAGCCCGACCGGCTGGTTCGTTACCACGTTTGTTCTTGTCTTCTCCATCCTCTCGATCCCCGGTACTCTCTCTCTCTCTCTCTCTCTCTCTCTCTCTCTCTCTGTGCCCGGAGGATGTTCTTGCAGTGAACGGCCACCCTTGATACGTCGTAAGCCTCCTCACTCCACAAAGCCTTCACCTCTTCAGAAAGGAGGTATTTCGCAGATGCCCATTTCTCTCCTTCGCTTCTTTGTTATCTTCTTTGTTTGTCCCGTCTGTTTTAATGAGTTCGTAAAGATTTCTCTTTTTGTGGGCACCAAGTGGTTGACTGATTTCCTTAACCTGCCCTGCGGGGGATCATCACCGCAACCATCTGGTTATTGAACTGTTTGTGTATTGTAGTGATTGAAGTTGGACACTTCCTCTCCCTTTCCATGAAAAATGTTTAATTTTGGATGAGATATGGGCGACGCAGAAGATAAAAGTGGTATCTTAAGTATGTTACTTCATCTTTCGACATTACGTGGTCAACAAAGTTCAAGCGGAAATCGGGTTCGCATGTCGTCTGCTAGGAACAGATGGAACCTGAACTTTGTAGCAGATGGAAATTATATTGAGTGTTCCATTTAAATGTGTTGTCCTAGAAGTGATTTTGGTGTACTGCTCCTATGGTCGGGTGTTTCAAATGGTCGACTTCAGAGAAATTAATTACAGAAGCCACTCTGTTATATGAATAAATAGCTGTTGAGAACTATGTAGAGTGGCATTCTGTTACTATGTCATTTTGAAGCTACTACGATTGTACAATCACCTCGAAACAGAATTATGGCACTTTTATCACTATTAATAACTTTGTAATCAAGTATGCAGAGATTGGGTTGCTTCTGAAAACTGAATGCTTATTCTTTTGAAACTTACTTTTGGGCAATCGATGTTCTTTTTTTCATTTCTTTAATTTTCCCTATCTTTTGAATTTTCTTCTCATGTCCCCCTTTTATCGAACTGTAAACTTCAGTATCCTCCTCACCCATTGGTTCCAGTAGACGACATAATATATGATTTTATTGCTAGCAGCAAGATTAATCTACTGCAGATTTATTTGCTTTTGGAATAAGAAGGACGAGTTTTAATCGCTACATTTGTTGCACTCATGTCAATCTCAATAAGGCTATAGTATTATTTGATTATATTACTACCTCATTATGCAAAGGGTCGGGATGTCTACTTCAGAGGAAGATGTTCTGTAGACTTAGTTATCTTTTGCTTGTGTCATCACAGTAAGAGCGACTGGGTCTGAATTAAAGAAACTAGGGTAGGAAATTTAGCCTCTTAGATGTTTCACTAGATTGAGAGTGGATTGGGCCTATGTGAAAAATGTAACATCAAGTCATCCGTGCACTAGTGATGTGTAAATGTGGTGTCTAATGTCTATGTGCACTGGTGAGGAAATTCAGTGGACACAAAACATGTTTCATGTTATGATTCAGAGTGATGTAATGTCATTAAATGGCATTGTTTCTCTTGGTATGCCATGTGGGCACATGTGAGATGGCAATATATCGGACATGCCTTGCCATTTTCTTTTGGGCGAGAATGATCTGTAGGTTCTCTCACATTGTGAGCCGCTGTTCTAGTTTTACCAATCAAGTGCAAATATGAGGAAGTACTGTTTTGGCACCAATAGAAGGCAATAGAATGTTTAAATACGCTCCTGTCTTGCTCTGAAACATCTATGAGTTTGGTGGAGGAAGCAAAATAGTTTAAATATATGCAGATAAGTACAAGCTTCCAAAAAAATGTCAGTTCACAATGCTTTATGCAAAAAGTGGTTGTGTCTTGGAAGCAAAGATATTCCAATCAGGATGATAACAGATGTTAAGACTTCCTCGCCTCTGATTAATTTCGTTTTAGTCAATCATATAACTTCCTGAGAAATTATTAGAACCATCCAAGTTGTCCAATTTATGCACAGATATTGGGGCAAATCGCATCACATCATTCATATTCTGTTAGCTCTTTTAGAAGTGGATGACATGGACTAGAATTTTCAGTTATAAGCATGATTTCTTGACCTGATGTCTTCTTGTACCTTTTTTTTGCGAAGTTATACTATTGCATCAGTTGATTTTAATTTATTTGTTTGCCTCTTTTCTACCCTCTATCTATTTCTACTTAAAAACTCATACAAGTTCCTCTTTTTTCAGTTCACTTTAGAGGTTTTTGCAATGTGAAGTGTTGCACTCTTAAAATCATGTTGGTATTATTCACAAAGTAAAATATGTTTAATTTTTCTAGTAGTAGTAAATATTCTGAGCTGATGGAGGAGTTACTATTTCACCACCTTTGTGCAGTTCTTATTTCTTACTTTTGAGGTTTTGTTATATTAGTTGTAAAAACTCTTCATTAAGTTTCTAATTCTCCTATTTCAAACATCTAGTGAAGGAATGGTGTTCCACTGCATTGCTATTGAAGGATTCTTGGGTAACAAAAACTGAAGATGGTGACAATCAGTGGATTAAGTGGACTCCATCTAGGTCTTTTTTCTCTCTCTCTGGTGTATTTGTCCATGACCTTTCATTCTCCTATCTCACCTAAATACTCTCCTGTACATTTGTAGGTGTGGTCCATCCTATCTGTGATAGATTTCCTCTTCATAGTAAGAGCTATATGCAGACGAGAAGTAATGAATGCAAAGTTATTGGACTTGCATGTTGTAAAGTAATTATGATTCCACCATCTTTCTCTCTAAAATACTATCAATGAAGTTATAATTTTAAGTTTTGCAATGATTGGGCCTCTTTGCAGATTTCAAGAACAACGGCAGGTTGTTTGAGTACCAGGCATTTCACGAACAATCATGGCGTGTCTGCATTAAGAAATAACCATGCTCCAAGCTATGACGATGACCTAAATCCTGAACCCTTTTGGTCTAGTCTGATCAAAGAAGTAGCATGGTACTCACTAATTCTCAGAAACATTTTCCCTTCAGATTCTTCTGTTGCCAGTCCTCGGGAAAATGATGTTCCAAGTCTGATCAATGATTTTCCTTTCATTTTAGATGTTTGCATGGCACGTAATGCTTGATCTTTGCATTCACCAATTTTCTGATTTCCGATGTAGGTCTTTGAAGTCATTATACACATTCTTGTGCGAGCAACCTAGCCAGCTGAAGTACATAGAATGGCCAAGCTTTCAAAGCACGGTAATTCCCAAATCCAGTCATTCTTGTTGCCTAGACGGATTCAGAATAGTTGTTTTAGCATGAGGAGCTGTGCTGCATTGGTAAATAATGCTGATATTCATGCTGAACGCTTACAACACCACAACCAAACAAGATTGCATCCTTGTGATTGTAGCATCCTATTTTAACTGAATTTTTCAGCTAAAGATCATACAATGCATGTTTTCTTGCTTTAATTTGACTACTCTTGAGCTGGCTAAGAGATGAGTCTTTCCATGGATGTGCTGCAGCTGAGAACAGCAACTCTCACATTGATTCTTGTGGCTTTGCTCATCGTTGCTCTATCATCGGTGGATTCGGCCCTTTACTGCATGTTGAGATGGTTTCTGAAGCGATCTTCATGACCAACCCACATGCTCATTTATTCGTATTTCTGGTCTGTTCTTCAGAAATGTCTAGGGTAATGGAAAAGACATTGTATATAACTTCAGAAGTTATCAACTGATGAGTAAGGCATTTCATTTTCTTCTCTCTTTCCGTTGCATTTACTATTATGATGGATTTTATGACTACTATTCTAAATGCTGGAAACTATGATCACCTGGTCATTCTTGCATTACGGTCGACTCACATAAACTATGTTCGTCGATTGAAATTAAAGTGAATCATCGATGCTGAGATGACAAAAGAAGCTCGGAAGCATAAGAGGATAATTATAAAGTTCAGTAGTGAAGCAACGGGTCAAGACTGACTAATGGATGGGATGATGAGCCAGTCATTTCTGATCACTCAAGCGCATCTCAGTCACTCTTGAATTTTCCCTCCATTGACTTGTCTCCGTCAACTTGTGTTCATATTTTCCCACACCTAACTCAAAGTAGTTAGAAGGGCTTCTGGCTAGAGAGGCATTAACTGCTGCCATTCAGGTCCAGCTTATGACCAATTGGCCAGTGGGAAGTGGGAAAATTCAAGCGTTGGGGAGCGAAGTCCTTCCCCCCAAACAATCAAATGCGTTTCTTCTGCTTTCAACCTGATAAAATTGACAAACTCTGTTTGAAGACAGCTTATCAAAACAAAGACCCCAAAGACCAAGCACAAGAAGGAGAAGAAGAGGGGGAGGAGGATTGACCAAAAGTGCCTCGTGCTTGCGCTTCTTTTAGATTTCATGTCTTGGGACAAGGACAAAACCCTAATTCTCTCTCTTCATCATCTCTCTCTCTCTCTCTCTCTCTCTCTCAAAGTAAATGGGAGATCTTGCAAACAGTAACCCATTATCTTGCTTCTATAAGAGGATATTTTCCTGGGTCCCGGCTTGGTGTGTGTGCCTTTCTTTTCCCACTCGTTTGCCCTCCCAACACAACAGTTCAACACCAGCACACACCGAAAGCACACGCGATTTTCCAAAAACCCAAAAATATTTTTTTTCTTTTTGAAAATAGGAAGACCCCAAAAGAATTTTTTAATAATTGCATAGAAAGAAAAGGACAAGCGTGAAGAAAAAGAGCAAAGCTAAACCCACTACCCCTTCTTAAAAATCAACTCCCCCTCCTCCTTTTCGTCTCTGCAACGCTCCACAGAGAGAGAGAGGGAGGGAGAGAGAGAGGGCTGGCTTAAAGGCCTTTCCTTTGTGCACAATGAGCTGAGGAGGACGCAAAAGACCACTTCTTCTACCCCGAAGAAGAAGATGGCAATAGCACAGCGACAAGGTCACGACCCATCAACACCGCAAGAACAAGAAGAAGATCCTTCCTTCTCGTTCGGCGATGCTCTCTACTGCCTAGAAGCAAGATTCGAAGAAGACGACGAGGACGACGGAGTTGACGGAATTCAAACGACTGCCGATAAAAGCTCTTCGCTCTTCCCCTCGCGGCCAGTGGATGGACAACAAGACTCGTCGTGGGAAGACGAGGAGGAAGAGGAGGAGGCCGAGCTGGTCTGGCTCTTGTCCAAGGAGCGCGGGAGGAGGCCGGACCACGGGAAGGACGAGTGCGCCCTCGCGGCGCGGCACGAGGCCGTGGAGTGGATGCTGCGGGTGAGGGGCATTTACGGGTTCTCGGCGCTCACGGCAGTGCTGGCCGTCGATTACCTCGACAGGTTCCTCTCCGGCTCCCGCCTGCAGCAGGACAACAAGCCGTGGATGACGCAGCTCGTGGCCGTCACGTGCCTCTCCCTCTCCGCCAAAGTGGAGGAGACCCACGTCCCTCTCCTCCTAGATCTCCAAGTAAGACCCCAAAAAGAAGCAAAATTCATCCAAGAAAAGCAAAGATAATAGGAACACTCCATTGCACTCCCTCAAATGAATTGCAAAACCACGTTCTTTGAGATGAATCTTTGTCCTATTTCGACTGATATTCACGTCTTTGGCATAGACATTTTGGTTAATCTTTGAGAATGCGAGGGTGATGTATAAACGCGCGCGCGCGCGCATGGTGGTGGCTTGTCAGGTCGGGGACGCGCAGTACATGTTCGAGGCGAAGACGGTGCAGAGGATGGAGCTCCTGGTGCTGTCCACGCTCGGGTGGGAGATGCACCCCGTCACGCCACTGTCGTTCGTCCACCACGTCGCGAGGAGGCTCGGCACGAGCGGGGGCGCGCGCTGGGAGTCCGCCCACTGGGAGTTCCTCCGCCGCTGCGAGCGGCTCCTCGTCGCCGCCATCTCCGGTAAGAGAAAGAAAGGGAGCAAATGCCGCTCTCATCTTTCCACATCCATTTCGAGATCCGCTCTTGATGAAGGGAAGACGACACACGCCCATCATCACGAAGTAGTCTGACCATGTTCCTCTTCTTGGAGCAGATTCCAGATCGCTGAGGTATCTCCCGTCGGTGCTGGCCGCGGCGACGATGATGCACGTCATCGAGGAGGTCGAGCCGTTTCGTTCCTCGGAGTACAAGGCCCACCTTCTGAGCGCCCTCCGCATGAGTCAGGTCCTCTCTCTCTCTCTCTCTCTCTCTCTCTCTCTCTCTCTCTCCTTCTTTTCTTCTCCATTTCCGGTTAATGTTCTTCCTCTTTTCCTAGTGGGGTTTATCATTTGCCTTTGACCATACGCAGAAAAGGACACATGGTTCCACAGTGTATATACATTTTTTGTTTTCTTCTGTGGGGTTGATTTGTATAGTCCACCACATTACCCTACAATTTCTTTTTGAAGAAAAATCGAAATATTTCTTCTTCTTTTTTTTCCATTTAATTCATTGACGAAAAAGATCCTTCTAAGGGCAATGTCACGAAACTACTCTGAAGCTCTTGAAGAATTTCTGTCGCAGTTCATATATTTATGTGCATTTCTTTCCGCATGCGTCGCTTTTAAACATAATTCACATGTATATGCATAAATATGTGGTCTTGACATATATATCATTTAAATTTTAACATATTGGGTCTTCGTTTTTAAGTGACGAGCACGCTCGTACGAAGAAAATTCCTTAGTTAGAGTGAAATTAATGAAATTCCGGCCAATCCATGATGAAAGTATCAACATCATAAATGGACTTCAAACCCTAATATTAATGTCTCTGTCTCGACAACATCTATCCTTGACTTAAGTTGGTGCCATCCTCATTTGTTTATTATGCTTCTTCACCAGGAAATGGTAGAAGAATGTTGCAGATTCATTCTGGAAATATCAGAGACTAAAACCTATGCCATGAACTCGTACATCAACAGCTCTTCGAAGCGCCAGCGGTGCTGCGATCATCGAAGCCCGAGAAGCCCGAGCGGAGTCATCGACGCGTCGTTCAGCTGCGACGACGACTCGAACGACTCATGGGCCATCGACCCGCCGTTCGACCTGGATGACGACGGTCTGAATCCTCCACCGAAGAAGAGCAGATCGTCGCCGTCGTCGGTGCAAGACAAGGTGCTGGACTTGCCCTTCATGAACAGGAGGCTCTTTGAAGGCATCGTCAATGGCAGTCCTATTTAATAATCTCTCTCTCTCTCTCTCTCTCTTAGAATTTGTATGACCTTTCAATTAAATCAAAGTGAAGAAATGTGAAGTGAAAGCTGAGGGGAAGGCTTTGCGTTGAAGAAACGGGAGAGCCTGCGCTTACGTACGCATGTCTTCGTCTTGGAGCTCGTTCCCGGTCTCTTCTCTTCAATGATCTTGAAGTGTCCCTTTCACTTCAGAATTGCTTCATGTATGGACAGGATATATTATGTCACCATTGCAAATAAAATACAATTATTTTGGGATATTTCATTTTGTTCATATACGTACTTAAATACAATTATTTGGCCGTCAATAATTTAGATGGATGTTTTAGATTTGGTTTTTCATTATTAGCCTCCATCTTGTGATTTCTGTTTCTTCTCATCTTTATTTTACGTTTTTTGAAATTAGGGTTTGACTTTTATCTGATGCCGAACATCTTATCTTGAATATCTCAGTAAAAGTATGTATGCGCTGATGTTTAAAGTGAGTTCAAGTCATGTCAGAGATTTTCTTCATTTAAAAAGCCGTGTGAAATTCTTTTAACCTCTGGGCATTGCAACAGTAATTCTTTTTCTTTTTTTATGGTTTTGATGAGGGAACGCTCCTTAAAAAGCCCAGTTCTATATGTCAATTTAAATTTATAAATATAATCTTTTTTTTTGCATGTCAACCGTCAATTGTTAAATTTTAGGATTAATACCACGAAAAATTTTAAAAATATACTTCATGTAACGCATTTATCTCAAACTTCTTTTTTTGTGATTAGAAAAACTCCAAGCTATACTCCTATGACACATTTACTATAAACTTTTTTTGTAATATTAAAAATCCCAAATTATATCTCATGTGACACATTTAACATAAAACTTTTTTTTATGACACCAAGAACCACAAACTATACCTCATGGGACACATTTATATCATAATCTTTTCTTTTTCTTTTCTCTGCCAAGTGAGTTGGTATGTGACCCACCGGCCACCAAAGCTCACTGGCACTATTAGAGGGCGGCGAAGCCCTCGGCGTTTGCCAATCAAGGCTCGCTCGCGATCGGTGAGGCTTGAAAGAAGGAGGCATCCTCCCCAACCCCTGTCGGCTTCACCTACGGCGAGGCGAGGCTACCCTATTTGCATAGGGCTCCTCCTCCGATCGTCGGGAAGGTAGCCCCGTCAAGATCTGGGCAAGGCTACCCTCGCCCGATTGTGGGCAAAGCCAGCCTTAGAGTGGTGAGCCTTGGTTGGCTGCTAGCCAACTTACCAGCCAAGTGTTTTTTAGGGGAAAAAAAAGAGAGAGAAAAAGTTATGGGATAGATGTGTCACAGGAGGCATAGTTTGAAGTTTTTGATATCACAAAAAAATATTTTGGATAAATGTGTCATACGGAGTATAATTTGAGATTTTTCGTGATATTAACTCTAAATTTTAACGTAATATAGTTTTAAAGATTCCCTTTTTAGAGTCTATACAAGCCAATTCATGCTTTTGACTTTGTCAATAAACCCATCATGAGCAACACATCGCATCTTCCAATTTGAGAGTTTATGTTGGAAAAAAAACTAAATCTCAAAGAAAGATTCATGTTCAAATATATATATATATATATACATACACATTTATATGTACTCTTTCTGTGGATCTTGAGATTTGCAAATGAGAACTCTATTTTATATTGGGACCCTTGTGCTATTTTATCAAATTCGGATTGGCGTTTTGTATGAATGGAATTTGCTTCGAAACTCAATTGTCATTTACATCAATGATAAAGATTTTATTAAAGACTGACATAAACATTGTCCGGGAAAAATGCGAGGCTTTTAAGACTCCCAAGTTATGACATGATATGAATAAGAAGAAGGTCGTCGTACCCCGAAGAACCGTTATCCATTCAAAAGCATATTGCAGTCAAATGTGAGCTTCTCCATGAATTTCTATGGAGAGAGAGAGAGAGAGAGAGAGAGAGAGAGAGAGAGTTAATGCATGAAGAGAGAGAGAGAGAGAGAGAGAGAGAGAGAGAGAGTTAATGCATGATGCATGTGAAGTGAAGAAAGGAAAGGCGCTGTCGGCCAGTGCGGAAAGGAGGGGTTTAGATTACGGGTGTGAGGCATTGGATAGAGCTTTGACCTCGTTTAAAGCCAAAGTCTTTCTTTCTCTTCTCTTTTCTTTTCTTTTTCTTGATTTTGTCCCATTTGTATTATGGCGAGGTTGGAGTCCACCTCACCCGCTGTTAGAAATATTCGCTTTTAAACACCAACGACAGAGAAGATATTCAGTAGTATTATAGTGGCGCGCATTTTCCCATATGAACCAATCATAAATTTACATATGGTACCGCAAAATGAAATAAAATAAATTATTCCGAAATGCTTTATCATCCATAAAATACATAGTAGCTTTTGCGGTACTACATGTAAATTCGGAATTGGTCCGAATGGAAAAATGCGCTATACGTCAACCGATGATGTGGCGCTATGATACTATTGAATATCTTCTCCTGACAAAGCACCAATTGTTCATCAGGCAAGTCCGTCACTCCAGTCAAACCAAGCAAGAATGAGGAAACTCTAAACGAGTGATGCACCCGAGCCTAAAGTTTGTATACTAAATTGAGGACAGATTGAATAATCCAGTTAGCGACCTCGGCCTGCAAGTCAAGTTTAAGGTCACTTGGCAATCATATGGTTTTGTCGAATTAGAAATCAAGTTAAGTGAGAAATGAAATTTTTAGCAGCGCATTCATTGTACACTGTGGATAATATGGTGAAAAAAATATCTTATAACACCATGATCGTGTTCAAAATCTTATGTGATTGAGCTTGAAATCCTCTCGAAATGCTTTCTGCTTCTTTTTATTTTTGTCAAACAAATCCCTTTTTCGCGAACAATCAGTAGTTCTAAAATGAACTTTCCTGCTTTAATAGCTTATCCATTTAGGGAAATGATTTTGAAAAAGTGTTTTCATTATATAAAAAAAATTGTCAAGCATAGATGCTAAACATATTATCTCCCCAAAATTAAAAAAAAACAATTAATAAGGAGTATATTTTCAAAATTATGCATCTTTCAAGAAGTGAATGAATTTTCAAGATTATGCATCTTTCGAGAAATCAAATAGACATGAGTCTAAGAACTATTCTCAAGAGTTATCAACTCCAATTGACTTTAACAACACGTATTTATATACACAGAGTATGTTCCCTATTAAGTACGAAAATAGACGTCTTAAATGGTAAGGCCTCCTCAAATACAAAAATTTAACCCCCAAAGATTTGGCTAAGTGATTTAACATTAGTATGGATCCAACAGATTTCATATTCAAATGACAGCATTCCTCGTTTAGAATAATCTTGGGAGCCAGCTGGAACCTTACTTAATATGCATGGACTGTATGATTCGCACATATCCATAAAATCAAATTGGTCCAATGAAAACTTTATTATAAAACAAAAGAAAAATAATATCCCAACTTGAATTTTATTTCTCAAGATGGATTTGTTCCTTCCCACTCCCCAAGCACGCGCGTAGGGGCGCGTGGAACATGCAACGCGACATGCTGCGATGTTAGATTGCCAATCATGCGTCCATGCATGCAAGAAATAGACATAACTTAAGGAGGTTTAACCTTATTAAGTGTCATTACTTGTCCAAACGGGGTAATTTTATTAACTTAATTTGATATTGATTTTTCTCGCATGCATGCACATTCAACTGTTTTATTTTTATGTTTTTTGGATTTTTTTTCGTGTTTGTTTGGATTACAAGAGACATTACAAGTAAAATAGAAATAGAAAAAGAAGCTGTTGATTCTATATGTGGAGGATAACATTGCATAAATGTATGACTTAGTGTCATTCATTTGGAAAACCACAGTGATTTATAAGCATGTCATTTCAAGACTGAGAAATGACTCGTGCAAATTCTATCATACTATGATTAATTTTAGAATGTTCAATCTGAAAATTTAAAGTTGTTAAACTTCCATTTGCTTCGTTAAAAATGAATGATTTTGAGAAATATTTTTCCAAAGATTGTTCATATCGCTCACAAAATGAACAAACGAAAAATAGTTACATCACTTGCGAAAAAAGTAGTCATAAGTTGTTGTCGATAATGAAAATACTTCTTCTTGAGTAATTATTTCACTTAACACACCAATGATTATTTTTAGGAAAATATTTTATAAACCATTCATTTTTTGAGAAGTAAATTGGAATTTAAAGACGTGATTTAGTGTTTAAATATTTTGATACTCACAATCTCGCATAAGTTGGATTTGACCTAAGCTAAACGTGGAAATGCATAATAAAGGAGGCCAACCGAAAACGTTTAAACTCGGAATATTATAGTATGATATCATGCTTAGAATATTAAACCTGAAAATCCTAAACTTTTAGAGCGGTCTTAGAAAATTTTGGGTTGGATATTCTATCATGAATATCAACCGCGACATGGAACTCTGAGCACTTTCTCTATTTGTTTTGTTACTCTGTTTTACTTATATGTATTTGCAATTTGAAGATGTTCTCCCTGTCTTGATGACACTACATTGTTCCTACGACATTTGACATGAGCCTTCCGTGCACGCATGTCTAGCCAAGCGATGTCGAATTGTCAATCGAGGTTCAGATTTGCAGCGAAACATCTGTCTGCCTCTTTTTTTCTCTTTTGTCTTTTCTCATTGGATTTGAGACCACAATCATTAAATTATTGGAAACGAAACACACTTGCTATTTTCAATTATCAAATCGAAGGAAAAAAATGTATTATAAGCCGAAAGAAGGGAGGAAAATGACCACAAGATCTTCTCTTTCTTTCTTTATTTTCCCCAAAATTGTTCCAGAAACTACTCATAGATCTCATCATTCGTCTTGCTTTAGCTGGATCCCATTATTATTAAATCGAGCATGACCCCAAAAAATACCAACAAAGGAAAAAAAATAATATCTTTTAAAAAATGAGCGATGATAATGGGCGAGGAAACGCATTATGAGCATGCACCTGCTCGTCTTTACATGTTGGTAATAATTCCATGCTTTTAACTCTTCATGGCGCGCACTTGCGCTTGTTGTGCCCATCCCACGTCATGATCTTGCATGCTTACCTATTTACTTCATCATTCCACTACACCACCAGCAAAATTGGCTTTTGCATTGGTGGGAGAACTTTAATTTCAAGTGCCTTTACATCACTCGGAATAATGTGCCTGTGAATGTGTAAGAAATTAGAAAAAACAGAAAAAGTAAAGAAAAGGTTAAGCTTCGCAATATATGTGTTGATCTTTAGAGTTAGAAAAGAATGGCGACGGACTGTTTACGATGGTTTGACCTTAATTGGAGTTGCATAACATGTATTTATGGGAATGATTAATCGCGGCAATGGTACAAATAAAAATAGAAAAAAGGAGGAAAACAACCTGGAGATACATCAAACACATTTGAGATAGAAATAGGAGCAAAGGAAGTGTTGATTTGGGGTTGAGATGTTGAATTATTTGATGCATTTTCCGACTCGGATACCACATTCATCTTTAGAGTCATTCTACTTTAGAGTCAAAGAAAGAATGACTCAACATCTATGGCAGCTTAACCTTAATTAGGGTTGTGTTTAGTTACAACTGTGACACGGATACAAACATAATTAAACAACAGCGTGAGACATATTAATAATATATACCCTTTCTAGGTGGGTTCACCATGATATAATTAAGGACAATACTACAATCGAATTAACTGGCTTGATCGGTTGATTTTTTTATACATTGGTGTCCATTAAAGTTAGAATAACCGCATCCACTATTAAAACTGAAATCCCTTAATTAAGTAGATTCCTTTGTTTGCTCCTTTCAACGTGGAATTTGCATAGAGGATGAGCTCGGTTTTTTTATTTTTATTTACTTTATTCACGTGTTGGAGAGAACATGTGATCTTTTATAAAGCCAGTGAATCTGTGCAGCGTTTCATGCATGCCAGCCATTGTTGCCACTTAAACAATTCACACTCGACATTGTATGCTCGAAACGCATTTCGAGTTCTTTTTCAACCTTGTGCCTTCAAAATGTGTGTCATGACTTTAACTTCCCCCCCCCCCTCCTCCTCTCTCTCTCTCTCTCTCTCTCTCTCTCTCTCTCTGTGTGTGCGTTTCTTTGGGATATACTTGATATAATTACATTCATATAGTCATATGGTCAATCTTCAATCTTTCTACCTTCAATTTCACTTTTTGGAAGTTCATTTCAAGAAGTTACCTTCCTAAATTATGAACTAATCATGTGCAAGGTAACTTGTAGTTACTATATCAAGAGGATGGTTTGCTAGTTTTCAGACATCAAATTGTTCGGTTTATTGAAAAGAAAGACAAGGATACTCCATATTCTGGGGGAGAGAATTCTATATCAGATTTACCCTAAGAAATTGAGATGTAAGCTTTCATAAACTACAAGAGTCTTTATTTACCTGAAACAAGAACTCTAATCTTAACTTCTTTGCACGAGCCACCCCAACTAGTGCCTAAGACCACCACCGCCCTCTGCCTCCGTCGATGTGGCTCAAGCAAGATGCCACCATTCTTCTTCTCCTCACTCCCTCTGAAATGGCGTGGCAGCCTGTATGGGGCGTATCTCGTCTATTAAGAGGATGCTAACATGTCAATCTTGAAAAGAATAATAATTTTCAAATTTAAGTATATCCCCTATATTAGAGGATCTCAATTTTATAGAAGGAAATAACTTCTTGCGATATCTATTGGTATAGCAATATTCATGTCAAATGGTATCAAACTATTTCAATGACTTTGTAACACTTCTTTAGATTGACTTTTTATAATTTCTAAGGAATTAGGTTACCGCAAACAAAAGATCATGAAGATGTCTGACTTAAAGTTTGACTTCTTAGTCATAAAGAAGATTAAGAGACACCTTGATTGGCTTAAGGGGCAAGGAATTGACATGCATATACAGATTAGTTGAAAGAATGGGCATGCACACGTGGATTAAGTGCATGACATATGTTCTTCTCCTCAGTATATCAAACTTCAACAAAATTCTTTTTGGACCATCAGCCCAAATTTCGCAATTACCCCAAATTGCTTTTACCTACTTCATGAGGTTGGACATTTATGCACTCGAGGTACGCTTACTTATGATTAACAAAAATAATCAAGAAATGCATTCACTAGCGAGAGCTTCTCATATATGAGTGGGGCTTCTTCACTTAAGAACAATAGTCCGCAGAGGCTGAGAGAGAGAGAGATCTTGGTCTTTGCACAGTTGATGGGGGTTTTGCTCAACATATAATAAAGGAGGACGCGAAAAGTCAGAGGTGGGGATTTTGGAAATGGGAGACAAAATCTTTGATCGTGTGGAAGGATGTCTTGTCCCCTTCTTTTGCTCCTCTCCCTCCACTTTAAGGTTGGTAGTGTGTGTGTCTGTGATGGACAGAGAGTAGTCCGAGTAGATGCGTGCTATTAGTGCTCGTGATTCATGAGAGAGAGAGAGAGAGAGAGAGAGAGAGAGAGAGAGAGAGAGAGCTTGTCTTGTATTTTCAAGGGAAACAGCTTGCTCCCAAGGACGAAAGATCATGAGCTCACTTTGTCCCCACACCAATAATTGTAGAATAATATGATGGCTTAGAGAGAGGGAGAGATGTGAAAATGTGGCCTTTTGACTTAGTCTCACCCTCCTATCATTCCCCCCTTTCTGGTTCGGTTCTGGTCACCGATGAGCCAAAAGGGAGGAGTTTTGATCTCCGATTTTGACCAAAACACCAACCCATGTGGTGCTCCTTCCCCTCTGGTTCTTTTCTTCTCCCCCCCACTACAGCTGTAAAGCTTCGAGCGATGAAAGCAGACGGAATTTCCTCGAGTTGTTATACTCTTTCGTGCGAATACAGGTCATTGTTGGTCTTGACAGTGTGTTGTTTTGCACAGGCTTTGTCATTAAGGGATATAGAAAGGTTTCCCTCTCCTTGCCTCGAGAAGCCAAGGGTTGGGGTTCAGTTAAAAAGTCCTAGCACAGGGACTTGCTGGGGGAGTTCTTGTCTAATCCTAGGTTAGGTGCATTGCCTATTGAATTCGATTGTTATTGACCATGAGTGAGTTCAAATCACCCCTTCTAGACGATAAAAAAAACAAATTAAAATTTCACCATTTGCTAGGAGGACGGTTAGTAGTTTGGTGGGGGTAATTACAAAAAAAAAATCCTAAATATATTGTTCGGATGCCAATTTCAGTTTTAAACATTTTAATTTGATCAATTTAATTACAAACCTTTTGACAATTTGTCAACTTAGTAATGTTAGCCATGTCTATTCAGAATTCATTTATGTGATGCAGACCAGCCATGTAGCTTGGTCAATTATCAAGGATCGTGGCCCTTACTGGTCATACAAAAAAAAAAACACTCAATCTTTTTGAAAAGATGCAAAAATTATCTTTGTCGACTTCGGCCATCCTAAGTAAAATTTTCAATGCCGTGTCAACAATTTTCAATAAAAATTAGCTGGAATGCCTAAATTAAAAAATTAATAAATTGTCAAAATATTTAAAACTAAATTGGACAAATCGAAAGATTTTACACTGAATAAACATTCATATAATGGGTTTTATGTTTTTTTTGGTAAATATGGGTTTTATGCTTTTTGTTTTTCAATAAATAAAAAAAATTTCCCGAGAGGTTTTACGTCACAATACAAGCGAACTTAAAAACTTCAATCGCTCAAGCGATGGGCATGTACATCTTTCCCACTCAAGACTTTGGTTGCAAATGCAGCGGTTGCACTTTAACTCTTACGCGGTTGCACCAACCAAGAATTGGCGAGCAGTGCAGTAATGTCTAATGGATCATAAGGACCAGAATAATCGATTACATGCTCAGATGGTCTCGGATAATTTAATATCGGTGGGAAATTCAAAACATGTTCAAAGAGGAAGAAAAGAAAAAAGAATAAAAGGAGACAACACAAAAAGTTTGAAGATTGGTTTTTCCTGTTTTTGTCCTTGTTTTTTTTTTTGGTCATTTCTTTCTCTTTTCGGCCTGAGAAAAGTGCAAGACTGTTTGCTAAGACCCTTCATGCAGATGGTCCAAGAGGGGAACAGAATGACCCTTGAAAGGGATCAGGACAGAGCCAAAGGAGGCCCCAAAACTTCTGCCAAAATTAACATTGCATTCTGCAGCACTATGCATCTTCTGCACATCCAATGCGTGACTCCCATAATTGAGCCGATTCGTCCCATTAACCCCTTCCTTTTTGTTGGATCCATGTCCACAGTGATTGTATGCAACACAATCGGCATCCGATGTGCTTGGGGGAAGATGCATCGATCTTCCTATGTGGTCACCATCCCCATGCAACGCCAAAATCTTACAACGTCGAATCGATCACATTCCAACCATATGCAGGACACAGGGAGGGTGAGAAATAATATCTGCCTGAAGTTGTTGTCCCTCTCTATGTCCAAAAAAATTAGGAGCCAAAATCGAAACCAATCCAATCATAACGTGGGTATTCATTGAGATTGAGTTCCACTAGGCCAGCATATAGTTTTGCCAATTCCATGTATTGACCATCAATCTCTCGATTAGACTTAGCCTCTTCAAAATTAGCAACTATGTCTTATACTCTTCAAGCTAAGGTGGAGGAAGCTCCACAACCCATGTGGTTAGTAATTAGTGCATCTAGATTGAGAGCCATATGAAAAAATTTCTTGCCTAGATCCGTATTCACTTGAATCAGTTCATCGCAGTATTTGATTAAGTGGATTTTGTGTGGATCCCAAATGATAGAAGCACATAATCAATGACTGAGATGGATCTGGTCCAATGAATTGAAATTTGGGCAAGCCCTCAATATAAAACTGCAGGACAAGATGCTGTCCTCAGCACCTGACCTACCCACGGCAATTCTTTGCCCCATGGCAGAATCTGCTAGAAGGGACTGTTTGAAGGAGACCTAGACTAGGGTTTAGGCTTTGCCATGCCATTAATGATCAATGAACCAGGCTCAACGAACATACTAAATGAAGTCACCCAACAAAACTACCTTAATGGAACTGAGCTCAAGTTGTCATAGGCCATTTGAATGTGCTCTCTTCAAACCTTGGCATAGCCATGTCCTGACTCTGAGAATCATAAAGCCCAGCAAATCCCTATCTCCAGTTTCTCTTTTAGTGGGTCCTATATTAATTACTCCTGAAGTAATATGCCTTCCCTACCACAAAACAGCATATTTATTATCATATAGCAAGGACGATATCAAAGATTTTAGATGTAGACAAGGCATTCAATTAGAAATTATAGTAAGTCCAGGGTTATGGTTAGGTGGTCCTAGGGCGGGTTTTATAAAAAAGGGCTTTCCAGTTCATGCTTCTCTTGTTTACGCTCTTCTAAGTTCCACGGGACGACGATTTTCAAATTAAGCTAATGCAATGCATGCAGGAAGTAGGAAGGTTTTTGCTCATCTTAGAATGTCTTATTTCTCAGTAAGACGAACCAATTGCCGCAATCATAAGTGCTTAATCTAATAGATGTGTGAGGATGGGGTAATATACCTTGATAATACCCAATGATTTAACATTAACTCATTTTATGCGGAATAGGGTTTGGTTGCATTATAAGCTTAAATTAGAGTCCCTCTACAAAACAAGAGGATAAAGACAGATAGGTTGTTCTCTAGATGTTTTTTGTTTCAGGCTTGTCCTGATTCTGTGAAAAAAACATGGCTGCAATTCTGGAAATGTGTCTGCTTATGAAGACAGAGATTTAGGCGTTTTTTTAGGCAGGTTGTAGTGACCCAGCACTATCAACTGATGTTTCAAGAGAAATCTAGCTAATTCATTACGTTTAGATTAGCTGCACTGGTAGAGTCTATATTATACAGAAAATGTGCAGCTTTATGATAATACTGACCGATAAATATGCCATTAAAATGGTTGACACATCCACTAATTACTCTACAATGGTAAATGTTCATTAAAAGCATGAAGAAGCAGAACCCCTTAAGAAGGGGAAGTGCATGAGGACAATTCCTCTGGACTCACATACTTAGAAGAATTGAGAAACAACCTAATTTTATCCAAACTTGGAAGGCGTTGGAAAATGGTTCAACTTATGTATCATAAATTCAATCAAGGTAGCTATTTTTTCTCCTCTCATTCATGGCTTAACGAATCATCTTATGCTTAAACAAAAACCAGCCCAAACTATATAGAAACGCCGTGCTAACATGATGAAACACCAACAAATACTAAATGTCAACGTGTTCGATTTGCCAAACCCGAAGTAGTTACATTTTGATATAGTTAAAATAAAGACGTTAGATTGATTCAAATTATCATTATAGTAGCATCTTTCATATCTCTGCTTCCTCTTATCTCTTAATATGTACACGCGGGAGAGTACCAGGAAAAGAACTCCGTTTGTCAGGCAGCTTGACGGAAAGTTAGCTAAGAAGCTAAACAAAATGACATTTTTTTCCTACACTAGAAAGAAAATGGGAACGCATCACAGATGGGCAGATGTGGCTGGCCTCTAGACAGCCACAGGAACCATTCCCGTGATGGCTTCATTTTTCCAAAAGGAGACACCAGACAAGTAATTAATGATTCATACCAACAGGCGGATTTAATCTGACTATCGATCAAATTCCACAGAAAGAATCTGTAATCTCAGTTTTGTGGTTGATGAAGATACAGTGACAGCAGCAAACCAATGATTGATAGATGATGCTGCCGCGTAATCTGGTAAAACTAATTCTTTTACCATTTGATAGATCGGTGATCAATGGCATCCACACGAACGTGGATCAACGACACAAAATGTGCACTGGCAGGACAACTAATGCAGCGTTGACACCTCGAGTACACAGGCTATTCGTTCATGGGGCTGCTGCATGTAAAGACCAAGCCCAGGAACATGAATGGCCACCAGCTGGTGTCCTGACAAGCCACTGAAGCCGGTACCCGTGACACATGAGACAGACCCCAAAGTAAGGGTTCAGCGCATCATCACAAAATTACTAGAGGTACACACTGCAGCATCTGACATGCCAACAGATCCTAGACTTGAATTCAAAACACAACACGGATTGGCAAAAGACATGACTGAGGTACCAAAGAAAAGTTGGAGGGGATAACTACTTGGCTTATTATTCGAGCAGTGAAGTGAATATGCAAAGTACGTATATCTTCTTCACCAGGCAAGTCCGTTTCCCTTGGTAAGACGGCAAACAACAGCACACGGACAAATGTAAACGGTGGAAAATGCCATTCCAATCTCGTCGGCTACTGACATACAATAATGACATGGACCCTGTCATTCCCTTTACCCAGATAGAAACAAATCAGACAGAGAGAATGGATATTTGAGAGGCTACTAAAGTTGCATAGCAGAGAGACTCAGGACATTGGATATGGTTGCTGTAACAGTAGTCAAAATTGAAACTGAGGTAACAGCCTTTGGCGCTATGCAATTATGCCAAGAAAGAAATGAATTCCATTCACTCCCAAAAGTCAAATGGACATGCCACCCGCAAACTAGGATGTTTCGCAAGAAATTATCTCTGGGCAAGTCATGAACTTGCAGCTTCTGATCTCACCCTTCAGATTCTCATAGAACAGTAATGGAAAAATAATAAACCTCTTACGTATTTGTCTAAGTGCCCGAGAGAATGTTTGAGGAGCATGAGCAAGTGTAGCACTTGCTAGTTGCTAAGCTGTTCAAGAGATGGGATGTACAATCTTCTAATCAATGTTACATGCCCGTTTTGTTAGAGCAAGAGTAGAGCTGCAGATTGAGAGTATCCAAGAAGAGAGAATTTTGACAACCACAACCACGTTAGAATGTCAATACTCATTCAGAGTCAGATAACTGATCGCATACGGAAGCTTGCTAGGTATGCTCTTGTGGGAGGGAAGTGTATATGATCTTCAAAGTACTCATCTCTCAGAAACTAAGACAAACAGAACATAAGAAAGATCAAGCCTAAAAGGGCTCCATGTAGAATGATCCCCTAGAAAAATTTAAGATCAGGTTTAGAAGTACGCTTTTGTACAATCCAATCATCCTCCACGCATATGAGCACCTAGCTCACCAAACTGATCATCAGCTTCTACTGTATCTTCTGATAAGCGAACTGCATCCAATTTTTGCTTCAACACTTCTATGGCATTGAGTACCAACTGCGAAGATTTAATTGCTCCAGTGGATTCGACAGTGAAAATAAAACTGTCCTCCTTTGGATATATCTCCACAAGACCTGGCTTTCCCATGGCTTCAGCTTTTTTTAGTACTTCATCATCATAAGTATAAGCCTCAGCATCAACCACTTTCACCTAAAAGAGAATAGAAAATGGGAAATAAAGGGTCTAAATTCGGGCCATCCATGCATATTTGCTCAAAGGAACAAATTAAAGCATAGTGTCAAGTAGACAGTCCATAATAATTGTTAGTTTGGAACGTGACATGGAATGAAACTGCATCTTTATGTCAAATTAACAAATTAGACAAGCTGCAACATCAAGAAAAGCAAATACCAAATACAATTCAACATGCCAAGAATGACACACTGGCAATCATGCCTTAATTCAGGCCAAAGTAAAATTTACTCCTTTATGTAGAGAATCTGCTACTCATAAAACTAGAAATCATTCCTGCTTAGTGTCAATTCCTTCTGGTGAGTAAAGCATCCTGTCTCCTAAGAAGAAAAGTTCAGCACACTCGTGAGTTACAATTCTAATCATCATTATACAAAATTTGCCAAAAAAGCACCTCCTCCAGAATTATCTCTACGAGTTTATATATTACAGGCACAGGACAATCAAGAAAAAAGAAAAAGAAGATCTCTACCCTTGTCAAGAATCATTCTCAGCTTTTATAGTGTTCAATCAGCTAGCATGTAAGAGCCATATCAGACTAAATTAAAAGGTTAAATAACTCTTTCAGACTCTCTACCAGTGAAGTTGTTAGCTGAACAAATGGCCAATCTGACTATAATTTGACAAGAACTCCCAAAAATGAAAGAGCTTAGTAGCCACACGATTTGGCAATTAAATCAGTTTTTCCAAGAAAAATATCAAAGACTAGTCCAGAGACTTGATTACAACAATGAAAAAATGTGGCACAAAAACTAGAAATAGAAATAAAAGTAACCTTTACTAGTGATTAAGACTGCTCTTAGCAACGCATGAAAACAAAAGCTTTCTTGCAGGCATGTCTGGTGTGTAATAAGCCAGTGATATTGCTCATATAGTAGAAAGTGTCCTATTTATCTATGAGTAACTTCTTTTATTTCCCAACTTCTTAATATCAGTAAAAAGTAAGTCTCTATTTTGTAGGGCTTATTCAAAATACATCTTTGCGCTTGCCTGATGCCAGCCAATTATTGCATTGAAATTTAATGTAAGTTTGCCATAAGGAATTACCAAAGCAAACAATATTTTTGTCAGCAATTAAAGAATAATTTTCTTCGAAATTGACCAGTGACCCACAGAAAAAAAATGAGAAAAGCATGAAACAGTTTGAATTGAGACAATAGAAAGAAAATAAAGATGGAACGAAGCTATTTAAAAGTTTTCTTTTCTCTAGTTACTTATCCGAACAATTTGCAAGGTTGAAATAATTTATAAGGTCGAAAACATAAAAAAAAGATACTGATACTTTCATTAAGAGCATAGTGAAAGAATTTGGAGACATAACACTGCCTTTGGATTCATACTCAGTGCAGAAGTAGTGTCCATCAACTATCCCACATATTGTGCCACCTAAGTAATTTCTATCCCTCGATAAATTCTAGACAAGATAACACATGGTTTTCATGGGAGTGATGCCTTGTGATTGAGCACCACTTACTCCAGTGGAGAGTTTTACCTTCACCAGCTTAACTACTCAAGGCATGTTCAATGTACCCAGTACTTAAAAAAGTAATCCCAACAAATCTGAGACATGGTTTCCTTTAAAAAGTTACCATATACAAATTACGACAGATTTTTCAATCACAAAGCATGACTAAGTGACCCCACTCAGTAATAGTTACCCTGCATAAGATCACATCCTTTCTTCCCCGTTCAGTTCCTCCCAAATATTTCTCATTCTAACATCTTAAAGGTAAACAACCAGCGACATCACTTCATTCTCCATCGCCATTGGTTCACCCTTTTATCTACATGAGAGAGAGAGGGAGAGAGAGAGATGTGTGCCCCGCTGATCATCTTCTTCTTCTTCTTCTTTTATGGTGTTGGTTTTTCTTTTTTCTTTTTTTTTTGGGGGGGGGGATGGGGAGGGAAATTCACTGTACCATAAACCCTTACACCCTAAACATAGATCAGATCAGCTGGCATGTTTACAACGTTATAGAAAGCAATGATTTCACAGTGGTCTTATTTTTATTACTGTTGCTAAATTAGACTCTTCTCAATATGCTGTCATATACATCTACATCTACATCTTGCATGTAATGATCTCATTCTTTCAATTTATCCTGATATATTAGAAATTCTTCCTGAAATAAACTATTATCAACAGAATTGCCAATGCCAGATGATGACAACCAAAATTATCACTTTTCTAATTGGGTTCCTTTTACCAAAAACAAAATCAAAAGCTAATACATAATATAGCTGTCAGTTTTTGCAGCGCCGGCCACTCCAACCAAAAGATTTTTGCACATGCAGGCTTGCTGCGGCAAGCATATCTTGCATTTCAAGTGTTTCATCAGTGACAGGATACGAGTCACCGTCTCAGCTATGCCACAGGAGGCTTAATGGAAGTACAGGCAGGGATTCACACTGGGATGCCTACTGATTAAATTGAACTCACAGCAATCAATTGGAAAATCAGGTTCTACCATTCTGGCTGCAAATAAGTTGCATCATTTCTTTTAATCAGATAAACTTGCTATTTTAACTTTACTTTATTGGATTCTGTGTATATGCTAAATTGATTTATCACGTTCATTGGAAACTCATGCATCACACAGGCACACACAAAGGGAAACCAACCTGCTCAGTAATTGGATCAATGTCAAACACTTTGGTAGGACTGCTGTCCACCCAACTTTGTTTTTCCTCAAGGGACAATTTCTCCATTAAATCTTCATTGATGTGAATTTCAGGTTCATACATGAATGTCACTGTGGCTGCAGGGGACCATTTTGCATGATCTTTGCCAATTCCTTTTCTTGCTATTGCTCGCAGCCTTAGCTCTTGCCCTCGGCGAAGCTTCACGATAGTAATTCCCCTGTGCACATGAACAAACATATGGCAAAATATAGTGAGAAAAGTAACTATCTATAGCCCCATTCTCTCAATGCATCCCAGGAAGTAATGACAGTGATGCTGATTTTTCATACCTATCCACGTCCTGGAATCCACCATCTCAATGATATGAATACTTATCAGTCACATTCTCTATTTACTTGCAGGTATGAAGCAATCGTATAACGACAGCATATGATTAGCTACGAAACATACTAACTTGCATTTAAGGTCTTCCTTCCAAAGAAATTAATTTACCAAATTGGTCTAACTTAAACAACCATGTTGACTATATGTGCCCGCCCTTAATCCATGAAGAAATCTTGAAGTGATTTTACAGTATATCTCAGGAAGAGACAAATATTGCTGCATGTAAGTGTCTGGAAGCCAACAAGAAGCCCTCCATCAAGACTCGTTCCACTATTAATTTTACCACTAACCAGAACACACACCCCTACACAAGAAAATTCAAACAACCAAAAGCCCTTTTTATTTTTGGCTTTCACAAAGCCTCCAAAGAAGCAGCAGGTTACGCTCTGCAAATCAATCTTATACAATTTCCAAATGTACAACTCATTCTATAGAGCTTTCAAATTACATCCGTGAGAATGCCATGTAATCTTTTAGCCAGTATTAGGGTAACATGTGAAACCATAAAGCAGGAGGATTTCATATTCTCCGATGACTAGAGAAAGATGACAATTTCCGAGCAGAAACCCAAAATTTAAAATTAAAAGAATTACAAAAACCCCTGACCCATTTACCTTGACGAGAAAAAGTAATTGACTCAGTAGCAGCGCCAAGCAAAAGAGCAAACGAGCTTATAACAAACCTACTTCTGCTCGGAAGAATCGTCGCCGAGGGCGTCGGAGAAGTCGACGGGGACGACAGTGTGGTCGGAGCTGATGAGGTCCTTGCTGGTCACGTCGAGGGTCTGGTCGGTCATGCACCGGGCGCGGAGGTGGAACTCGACGGAGCAGAACTCGCACTGGCCGTCGCCGTCGCAGGCGTCGCAGTCGCGGGAGAAGCGCATGGACATGGCGCGCTCGGAGGTGAGGGGGATGAGGCCGAGGCGGTGGGCGATGAACTCGTCGTTGAGGACGGAGGAGTTGACCTCGATCTCGACGAGGTCGATGGCGATGGTGGGGACCTCGGCGATCATGACGCGGCGGAGGGCGTTGGCGACGCTGGCGTCGGTGTCGCGGAGCTCGAACTTGAGGTAGTCGTCCTTCATCTCCCGGATCTTCACCCTCGGGAACCTCTGGTACGACGCCCCTTCCATGGTCGACAACGAAGGAGAGAAGAGGAGAGAGCTCGAGCTTTCGCACTGAAGACAATCGCAGAGGAAGCGCTGCTCCTTTGAGGGGTTTTAGGTGTATAATGCGAGAGAAAGAGAGAGAGAGAGAGAGGGCGCGCCTGGGCAAAATTAACGTTAATTCAATCATCAATATTTTAATTATATCAATTTAATTATAAATTTTTTATATCGATTTAGTCTTCAACTTTCTAAAAAATTATAAAAGTAATCCTAAATCTATTATTTTGATATTTGGTCAGATGGAGAATGTTGATAAATCATTAAAAAGGCTCAGAATTAAATTGATAAATCACCAAAAATTTTAAAGCTAAATTTACTAAATTTAGAGATGAATTAGTTTTTGCATAATAGATTAGAACTTTTCTTAGATAATTTTTGTGTATTTTTTTTTTTGTGATCGATGACTCCACCTGGGCCCTTTTGCGCTCGGCAAGCGCTAAGAAACCGGGTACGTATACATTGGACCAATGCAAGCTAGCCATCACACTCATATTAACGGTTAAGTCACCTAACAACGTTGCTGGGATTCGAACTTGCACCTTTTACGATAAGCACAAGGCCTGAACCAACTACGGATCGTGCCTTAGGGTAATATTTGATTGTTTAAGAAACCAAAGTCGCATTAAAAGCCATTATTTAAGAAACCATTTTATGGTGAATTTTCACGACATTAAATGTAAGTCACATGTCAACATCTACATTGTTTGTCACTCATGTTGATTATCACAGGTGTACCGGTTTGAAACCTTTTGCTATTTCAATATTTATTTGGGACAAATGTGATAAATATGCATCGATTTAACTTTTTTCGCAATGAAAATTTAATTTGATCAAATATTCCTATTTGATGATCTTTTAATGTAAAAATTAGTTTGAAATAGATGTGATGTGGATGTACTGATTTTTTTTTTTGTGGCGGTCAGCCTTAATTCTTTTTAATCCATGCCCTAGTACGGAAATTCCATTTAGCAATCCCTGCTTGCTTGACTTGCTTACCCTTAGAAGATTCAATAAAACATTTATAAATTTTTTAAGTTTGGACAACCCATAAAATATTTATTACATCATCGAACGTCACTTCTTGGCTGTTTTTGCTCGGAAACAAGAGCCAAGAATGCCGGAACGCAAACGCAAACGCAAACACAAACCGCAACTCGAACGGAGGCTCCACATGCCGGGAAAAAGAGCATCGGGGTCGTGCGGTTTGGCTCTAGTTCCTGTGGCGCTCTCTCCTGCATCGCAAAACTCATTCCGTCGGCGGGGATCTATGATCTGCGAGTCTCCTTACTCACCGAAAATCCTCCAAGAAACAGCGCGGGATTCTTGGAAGCATACTGGGTAATTTCCCTTTGCTGCCGAGAGGATTCTTGTGGGCGGGTTTGATATTGCTTACAATGTACACGAGGAGGTTGAAGAGTAAACTTCAGAAATGGGGGTCGGTTCTTTATCATCGCTGCAATAACGGGGTCGGTGCTCGACGCCAAGACTATCTTCTTCGTGGCTGTGGATTTACCCCGGAAGCTTCGGAGGGCAAATTCGTTCAATCCCTCGCTGCTCTGATCGGGAGATGCCTGTTAAGCTCAAACGGTACCGAGCGGCTTCATTTGTCGTCCCACAGTGCCAATTGGGATTTTTCCCTGCGAAATTTAAGGTCTTTTAGGTGTTCGAATGGTGGGTTTTTCGCCGGCTTTTCGAGCGTGGCGGACAGCGCCAAGAATGATGAGAATGGCAAAGATAACGGTTCATGTGGTGATGACGAGAAAGTGTCCAGGATGGGGGCATCTTGGATCGACTTGTATTTGCCAAGAAAGGCGAGGCCTTACGCTCACCTTGCTCGCTTGGATAAGCCTATTGGGACTTGGTTGCTTGCTTGGCCTTGTATGTGGTAAGAGGCTTTTACGTTTTTGAGGTTGCTGTTTTGGTTTCTCTTTTTGCAACACTGAAAAAGCCTGAGTAGCTTCAGAGAAATGGATCACTGATGTAGAAATGCTGTGTTTTCCAGTTCTTTTACCGGTTTACACTTCTTGTTTGGGGTAGTTCATTCAATGTGTTTGTATGTGCGATGTGCTGTGATGTGTTTGATAGAATGGCTCAAAGAGGAGCAACTAAATTTGTTTCTATCCTTTCCCAACTGTACTGCTTGTGTGCTGCACTATACATATATAGGGTTTGTCATTTGGGAGTTGACATAGGCATCAATATGTCACTATTACAGGGACTATCAGTGGTAGCATTAGCTGTGGATCTCATACATCGATGACTTGAACTGCAAGTAAGGAGACCATGGTAATAAAAATTTGTGCAGCTGACTCTTTGTTCTGTAAGGGAGATAAATTCTGCAGCCGTCTCTTTGTTTTTAAAGGAAGATATTACAAGATGCTGTTTATATCTGAACCATTTTATTTTTGGCAATACTCTGAGGCAATAATACTCTGAGGACTGGACATAGCCACCAAAGGAATTTGAAAATGAATGTGGGTTCGGGCAATGGCATCATTTCTTAAGGCAAAGGGACCAATTTGTGGGCTAAAACATAATCTTCTGTACGAAACAAGACTTTGATGGCTTCAGACTATATGTATGTTTGGAGGGTAGTTGCTGACATTTGAACCCATTTTTCATAAATAAGAAAATTCATATTGGGAGGTATCTCTGATTGATTCTGTCCTAACTCTTTTCTATTCTGCTAGGATTTGTGGTTTCTACTTTCTGGATGACAAGATGGTGTACCATATGGAAAATAAGACCTGCAGTGTTAAATATGTTTACTTTGTTTTGGGGATTTCTTTCCTCACTCTCTCTCAACAGCAATTTGGCCACTTCATGGTCGCTGTAGAATTTCTTATTTTTTTGGGCTGTAGCTTGGAAAAAGTTCTTTCTATTGAAATTATCAAAAAACAAAATTTCACTGTCACGAACTGGCACTATATGTGCAAAATCCGGATGATTCTGTTAATCATTTTCTTTTGATTCATCTTTTTGTTCATTGCAACTTTGGCCTCAACCTGTGGGATCATATCTTCAGTGCCTTAAAGGTGGTCTAGGTCATGCCAAGAAATTCCACCAGTTATTTAGCTGTTGGAGTGCCTACGTAGGAGACTCAATCTTTAAGAAATCTTGAAGCACTGCACTGCACTGCTTTGTCTTGTGTCATGAAGTTGGGAAGGACCTAACAGAAGATTGTTTGTGGAATTTCGAGCTTCGATTGCTTTTATTTTTCACTCTGCTCTGATTTATTCTTGTCTAGTAATATTCTACTTTCATTTTTTTCATAAACTTCTCTTTTGTGCTTGTCCAGTTCTGATGCACTAGATTTCTCTTTTAATGAAGTTCCTTATGATACATCGAAAGAGAATATCTCTTAGTGTAAAACACTTGGGGTGCCACTTTCACATTGCCATATGAAACTAAGGGACAGAAAATGTCACAAATGTTTATAAGCTCCTTTTCAGTTGTGATATTGCTGGTATCTAAAATGGTCCTTAACACTAATTAAGATGCTACCCAAGATATTAACGTGGATGATTTATAAAGAGAGTGTTGGTCCATACTAGTTGCAAGACAATGCCAAGAACATATGGTGTTTGGGGTGTCTTCTTGCCAACGGATTCTGCAAAAAAGCTTCAAATGTACTCTTTGGAGCTATCCACCTAGAACTGTTGTAAGCATGTACAGGATATTAGACTGCTATCGCTGCAGGGTCCCTTTTATATGACAACCTAATCGTTCATATTCAGTTATGCTTGCTTCATCTGTTTGTTGGTATAATGGGAATTTATATACCTTCCATGAACTATGCCTCTAATATTTCTTTTGCCTACGGAATTGGGATGTAAACCAAAAAAGAAAGATGTTCATGATGCTGTTTTAATGTGATATGGATATGCTTATCGAGTTTGTTATTGTTTACATCCAACCAATTCTAGGTCAATTACGCTGGCAACAAACCCAGGAAGCCTTCCTGATCTTAAGATGTTGATGCTTTTTGGTTCTGGAGCTTTGCTGCTGAGAGGTGCTGGATGCACTGTCAATGACCTCCTTGATAGGGACATTGATGTGATGGTAAGCATATTCCTGTGTATGTGTTTTTCTGTCTTTTTTTCGGTTGAATAACTAGAAAGTGCACATGAAATTGTTGAATAAATTGCTTGAACCCTAATGTTATGATGAATAGATTTTTTGACTTCTCCTATCGAACCAAGGTCTTTTAGATTAATTGTTTCCTTGGCACACTTGTTGCTTTGTAGCAATTATTTGCATTTTGATGAGAAGTTGTAGCATTCTAAGACTTGAAACTGTTATATGTTTAGTGTTTTTATTCTCTGAAAGTTATTTTCTTCTGTTTTTTTCTTACCTTTTTTTTTTAAATGATTTTTCTGCTCTTCCCCTTTTTAGGTGAATCTTTTCTGAAGTTAACCTCTCGCATCTTTTTCTGGTTGTCAGCTTGGCAATATTGGATCGATTGGAAACTTGATAAAAGTTCCTATCTCAATTTTAGTTGCATGTCCTTAACTTTTAGTCTGTTAAAATGGAATGGCTGACTAATTTTTATTACAGTTCTCTGGCTTGACCATGATAGTTACCTAGTATATGCTGCTAAAGTCGAGGGTTTAAATCAACCTTTTCATGAAATTAATGTAAAGTAAATCATAAGTTCACTATTCACCTATCAGTTTAAAATTATTTCTTTTTAATGTACTTGGAAAGCCCTTTTCATCTTAAAAGTCTAAAGAACGACTCAGTCAATTTGTATTTTTCCAAGCAACCTTTGCTTATTTTCCCTAACTCTTCTGGTTGCTGTAATGTTTCTTTATTTTATGCTGCTGAGTAAATTTGTTATGTTCCTCAGAAATAAATCATGGATTGCTAAGAGCCAAAGTTCTTGGAATTTGTTGTTGATAAGATCAATTTGTTAAGTTTCTTTGCCTTTTAATTTTTGTTTGACTCTATTTCTGTTAGGTGGAACGAACAAAGTCCCGGCCAATTGCAAGTGGTCTTTTGACACCATTTCAAGGGCTTTGTTTCCTTGGGTTTCAATTGCTTTTAGGTCTTGGAATTCTTCTACAGTTGAATAATTACAGGTTAATCTCACTTTTATGTCCTATTGAGAGACTGTAAGCTTTCACTAGTTTTGCAAGCTCCTTTGAGATTCAAAATTGATATTTTGTGGAGAAGTGGCATGCTCGGGTTGTATGTCGTTGGCCAATAGTTTCCTTTAGAAACAAATAAACTCATGCTTTTAGTTTTTTAAGCAGTCATTGTTAAATTGTCATAAGCACATGTAAGTATGAAACTCTGCTTCTTGGCTAAGTTCATTTGGGTGGGTTTCCATAGTTTCTCTACCACCAAAGTGCCTAACCTTTTCAACTTGTTCCCGCAATTTTCTCTTGTCACTGGTTGAAGTGTTCTGTGAGTTACCTCAAAAGACAGGATGCAAAGCTAAAAACAGTATAAAGGTGATTGAGCGTTGAAAACCTAAATAATTTTAGGATCAAGTTGGTAATTGTGAACACTGCCGTCACTATGTTCTACTACTTCTGTAGGATGCCTAGGCTTGGGTTGATTGAAGGCCCTTGCCAGCTTATTCCATTCTGTATGCAAACTCATTATGTTTTATAGCCATTACCGGATGCTTTCTTTTTGGTATAAAAAATTCACCTTTTGTTCCTGCCATAATTTTTTAATCACCTCGCTGCTGTTGACTTTCATCTCACCAGTATACCAGAATTAGGTTCAACATTGAGGAAACTTCTACTGCTCCATCCTTGTTTTAAAGGAACATGGACGTGATAAAGGATCTTGGCCTTTTTTAGCTATATAGTTTTCTGATATCAGATTCTTGTATATTCAGAAATAGTTAGTATAAAAGCATGTAGAAGTGGTCATGGTATATGCACAGGTTGTTTTCTTCTTTTCATAATGATTGCAGCTTTATTATCTTTTGACAGCCGTATATTGGGAGCTTCTTCTTTGTTGCTTGTCTTCTCCTATCCGCTGATGAAAAGGTTCACATTTTGGGTAATAAAACTGGATTTCTATTTGTCACAGTGGGCATAATCTTTCTACTGTGCTTTTTATTGACATTGTCTGTTGTCTGACGTCTAGGAAAATTTTTAATGCCAATGCAGCCGCAGGCCTATCTAGGTTTGACTTTCAATTGGGGAGCTTTACTCGGATGGGCTGCTGTTAGAGGAAGTTTGGATCCTTATATTGTGCTTCCTCTATACTTTTCTGGAGTTTTTTGGACTCTCGTGTATGACACTATATATGCACACCAGGTTTGTGACCATATCTCGTGAAACTTGTTGAGGAGTTTATATTTTTGGTAAATGTTGAGGAGTTTATATTGTGCCTTTTGTTATGCAAATAATACTTAATTTGAGTACTTTTTCTCAAAAGCAACATATTAGAATCAAAATGGAGAATATATTCATTTTTGACAAATGGATTTGAGTTGCCCAATTTTATTTTAATTCTGAGAGATTTTTGGAAGACATGAATGTTTTTGATGCTCATCTTGAATTTGTTGGATGAAAACTGCTAAGAGGGGACAACTTATTTGGCTTATTGCTGTTCCTCAAACGAGCATGAAATGCGTGGCTGTTTATTTTTACTTAACTCAGATGAATATGCAATTGCTGGATTTACTGTTGGAGTCCTGAATAGTGCTTATTTGAGCATAAAATTATATGCTGTGCCATGTGTCCGTGAATGTAGAAAGTATCTTGCATTTTATTCTCTGGTACTTGCAGTGAACTGGTAATATGTGTGATTATTCAGTTTATGCATTAACAATCCTTTTTTGGCTCTCTTTTTTCTGTCTGTTTTTCATAGGCTTTAAAGTTCTTTGTACTTTAGAATTAATCTCCTTCCTGGACTCCCACTCCCAGATTCCCACTCCAGCAGCACGATACAGTGTTTTAGTTAATAGCAATATGCATTTAATTATAACTGATCACCACATTGTTTCCTCCTTTTTAAAGGATAAAGAAGATGATGTTAAAGTGGGTGTAAGATCAACGGCATTGAGATTTGGAGATTTGTCGAAGGAATGGATTTCTGCTTTTGGAATTGCTTGCATTAGCAGTCTTGCACTCTGCGGATATAATGCTGATATTGGTATTAGTTCTACCGTCTAAGGATTCTGGCTTTCAATATTAATGGCAAGCTCATTATCTTTTTTGAATGATGCATGTGGAGCAGGATGGCCGTATTATGCATTTCTTACTGCTGCTTCTGGACATATAGCATGGCAAATATTGACAGTTGATCTATCATGCCGTGCCGATTGTAACCAAAAGTATGTATTTTGGATCTAGTCGAGCAATAAACACTTTGCCTTTCAATTTTTTTTTTGCATAAGTTCTATTGATACTTCTTTCCTTAGTTTACTTCAACATCTTTAGTTTTTTAAAATAATTTCTCGTCGAGCCAAATAGTGGCATAGAATCAATATTAAGAACACAGAAAGAGGACAAAGTCATCATATGTAACTCAAATAATCTATCCAAGTAAGTTTTTGATTAACTTTCGAATATTATGAATGCCTAGATGGCCATTCGTTTAAGATGATTTCCCCCCTTTAAAGATCTTTCATAACAATTTTTCATAATAATGAAGTGTTTTGTTTCTTTCCTTTGTAGATAATTTATTTGTTTCTTTCTAGTGATAAAAGGCAATTGACATCTACAATGGCCTTTTTGTGAGAGACATATAGTTCAGTCTAAGTGTGTAATCATCCTAATTCTTTTAGGATCACATGTATGACCATCTTTGGTTGATGGTAATGGGATATATTCTCTGGTTGCTGTTGTTTACGGTGATCAAGAGTGGAAGCCTTTGGCTTATTGGCTTCATCACTGAATATTGGATTGTGTGTTCATAGTATTCTTTTGCTTTGTCAAAGAATATTATGTAGTTATTTGATGATAGTTATTATCGGCTACCAGAACATAGTTCCTTATGTGATGTAGGATGTTTTTGCATGTCAACGGAAACCTCTTTATATATTGTTCAAATCATTCAAAATGTAAAATCTCTTCAGAATTTGCCAAATATCTCGTGTCTACATTCCTTTTTATTGAACAAGTCATTGCTATTCAAAAGTCATACTCTGTGAATATCTCTCACACATTTGAGTGGTGCAGATTTGTGTCCAACAAGTGGTTTGGAGCCCTTGTATTTGGAGGAATTTTGTTTGGAAAGCTTGCAACGTAGAGGCAAGTTTTTTCATGTGGGGCTGTTCCCTAGATTTCTCATCTTCTCTTTTTCCTATGATGTAAATGCAACTTACAATCATTGTTTCTTGTCCAATATAAAGAAAGGATACATCTTAATGCTATCATCAATACTAATGGGATTAGATGGCTTTTTATTTGGTAAATCCTTCTGAAAATAATAAACAATTTTCCAGCTACCAAACTCGTGAATTTGGATGTCTGGAAACTCCTTTTGGTCGTTGGATAATTATATTCCCCAACAAAAGAAAACTCACCGTCACTTTTGTGGATTCTCTGTGTATCATCCTGTTAAAGCTTTTTTTAGACCATTTTCTTTTGTGGCTGTTACTCTGAAACTATTTGCTTTTGTAGCCACCTGAGTTTCATGTAACAAGTTTGGTTTTGGCTATTGCTCTTTGATCATTTCATTGCAACAGAGGTGTTAAACTGCTCGAACATTGATGTCTTCGGCTCTTCAGAATTGCTGAGATGACTCTGGAGTTGGTCTAGTAAGCTTAAGTACATTTTCTGCGTCAAAGACTGGGAAGAAGAGGCCGCCGGGGGCGGCGAGGGGGTGGGGGGCAAGAGAGAGAACTAAAATTAAACAAATGCGCATTTATCCTTGGACACAACATTTGTATAAAAAGTAATTAAGGATATTTAGGGGAACAAAAAAAAGATGCTTGAGATTTTTTAAAAATATGAGGCCTTGTTTGCTTTATATAATAGCGTAAACATAAAAAATCTAAATCATGTATTGTCTTTACGAAGGCGTACCACATGTCAACTTGTGGTGGATCTCTCACAAAGTTCAATGACTCCAAGCAAGAACAACTGAGAGAGTTAATCATACAAAAGTAATGGACACTTTAGAGCACATCTAGATAAAATGGAGTAAATTAACAACATATTGCAAATAATAAGGAATTTCCGTGCTCGATAAAAAAGTTTAAAAAATTTTGAACAACATAATGATATAAAATCCTAAGGACATGACCATCATAAGGGTCGAAATTTTCTTAATTAAGCAATGTTATGAATCTTTTTTACAGTATTTCGGAAAGATCACTACGAGCCTTTTTGCTTATGGTACCCAATTTTTGCTACTGTGGATTGTCTAACCAAGTGAAAGTGAGGACGGGGCCGATGTAACTATTTTTTCTAATAAAAAGTAAAATTATTTTTTCTTTTCTTTCATTTTGACTTCTTATATCACTGATATTCATTGAAAATATTCAATTGATTGTCATATGAAAGGAAGAAAAACCGATCTTTCTAAAGAGTTTTGAAGTGGCACGTGGCACTTCAACGAATGCACAATTAGCGGGCCACAAGAAATTGAGTCCAACCATTTCCCCCCCTTTTTTGATTGCACTAAATGCTCCATTGACGAGATATTCATTGCCAAGCACCATTTTTCAGCTAATACACCAACGCGCTTTTATTGAAAACCAAAATGCTTTGCCGTTACTTAAGGCTATTTCATTTGATAGACAACTGAAGATAATTGTGAAGATAAATATATATACATATTTTAAAAGACATTTTGCTCATAAATTAGCAACAGAAAGTCAAAACATCACACATCCGGAACATAAGTGGTCTTAACCCAAACCAACTAGTTACGAGGATCCAATTTGACAAGGGAAATGAAACCAAAAGTGCTGCACAAAACATCATCTCTTAACTAGTCCTAAGAGATTACTTATTTCCAGTAAATAAAACATGCTTGTGAGATTCAAAATATGCAATATAATGTCCCTTTTGCCCAACAAAGCATGGCTTCTGGCTTTGGTCGAGTTTCAATGGCAGCATGTTTGAGCAGCAACGCTTTCTTCAAAAGAAGAGTGGCTTGATGCCTAATTCTGCAAAGGGCCGCTGTTAAGAATTGCATGACTGTAGATAGAAAAGTTACATGTAATTTAAGGAGTGAAGCAATTACGTCTACATTTGGTTTAGCTTTAGAAATAAATTTTGAGAAAATGCTAAATAGAACTTGCTTAGTTTAGCTTTAGAAATAAGTTTTGAGAAAAATGCTGAAAACTTGTAGAATTAGCTTTTAGCATTCAGCTTTCAATATTTCCAAAAGCAATTTTTCATCTCAAAGCACTTTCGGAAATGATCATCAAACACTCCATATTTTCGTCAATTTTTTTTTTTTTGGGAATAATGAACCCAACACATATAAATTAATACATTACCAATGGTAGTTGGAAGCTCCGGATCCTCCACTTTTCATAGATAAGGCTGAAGAATAGCGTGAGCATCGGGACGATCCCACGTCAGTGTCTTCCACTTTTCCTCATCGTCCACAAAAATGTACGGAAGGTCCTCAATTTCACGTAATTGCAGCTACAAAGGAATCCCCTTCAGTTCTGGACAATAGATAACCTCCATATTTTTAATGGAATCGCAGGTTACTGAGACTTCACATATGCTCTTTAGCCGAGGTAGATTGAACAGGTCCAAGTCCTTCAGATTTGGGAGAGAAATTGAGGACCGGAAGGATGTGTTGGTTACCGGAGTCATTATGCTTCCTTCTTGGCATCGTCCCGCTTCGCTTATCAGGCTTCCTTCTTGGCTTTGTCCTGCTCCGCTTATCATCTCCACCATTTCTTTGCAGCCATGGACCCTTATATGTTGAAGATGTGGAAGATGGATCAGCAACTCGTGCGTCAACAGCCTTCTCATTTTATCGCAACCATATACTTCAAGAGATTCGAGAGGAATCTCTTCAACTGTCATGTTAGGGAGAGGGCCTCCAATTATCTCCTCCATGTTCGCACAACCAATTACTTCGATTTCTCTCAGATTGGGGAAGTGGGGCAGCCACTCAGATTCCACCACTCTCTTCATTTTATCACACTTGTCAACAATAATCTTTTCTAGACTAGGGAAGGTTGGGTTATGACGTGGCGGTGGTGATGTAACTGTCGCCATTATCCCCACCATTTCCTCACAATTCCTTATTTTAATCTGTCGTAGATGCGGAAGGGAGAATTTGGACCCATACCCAAAGAGATACTTCAGTTTCGGACATACAGATATTTCCAAAAGCCTAAGGCTTGGGAAGAGGAGAAGGCTCGGGGTTGTGGCAGGGGAGTCATGGATGTCGATTACTTCTTCATCTTGTCCTCCCCAGAGCACTCGTAAGTTTTTCCCTCTTCCTATAAATAGCTTCTCAAGGCATTCAAGCGGACCCATGCCAGCCAAATTTGTTGTACCGTCCCAATCGAATATTTCCAATTTCTGCACATCTTGGGGAATCAAAATAAAAATGCCAGCGCATTCCCCTCCCACGCTCACAATAGCATGACTCCACCCTTCAATGACGACTCTCCTTCCCAAATAAAATAAAGGACCATCATCATCGTCGAATACTCCCTCGTCAATTAATGATTGATAGGATTCCGCCATGATGAGATCGTAACGGCGAGCGTTACTCTGCCCAACAACCCTCGCACAATTGTTGAAATCATCCGCATCTCCATAGTAGCACCGAAGTGCCTCCAACGCCACCAATTTTGTGATGTCTTCTCCATTTGGTGCCCCACCACTAAGATACTGCAATTTTAGCAAACCCCCGAGTGTTCCTTTGGGTAATCTCTCTATACGTGTCCAACATAGGTCAAGGTATCTCAAGTTCACCAACGTTTCTAGCCCCTTGATCTCTTCAAGACTTTCACAGCCCCTAGCATCCAACTTTCTTAAAGACGTGAGCTTCCCTACACAAGGGATATGGCGTAGTTTACGACACCAACTAAACAATAGCGCTCGCAAGTTTACCAAGTCTGAGATGGAATCTGGAATTTCTGTTAGACCAGACCCACTCAAGTTTAGAACCTCTAGCCCCCATAGCTTTTTGAAGAAAGAATCAGGGATGACACTAACTTCCCACAAGCTATCATTCAATAGAAGAGTTGATAGTTTAGGACAATTTGGTGACATGTCCAACGGAAATTCTCCAATGTCATTCCCCATTAGGGAAACTTTCTCCAAAGCATCCGTCCAATATTCCCTAGGTGGAATCCCCGTCAACTTCTTTCTTGCTTTTACAAGGGAGGTCGCTCCCATGATGTGCAATGCCATGTCTCTAATCAAATCATGCATCTTCATCCCGTTCTGATGAGCTTCCAATAGGCAGACATTTTCCAATTTGGTCAGGATAGTGAGGCCTCTATTATATAGTTTCTCCCTCATGTCCACTCCACCAATCAATCCTTGGTCAATAAAGAACTCTATTAACTCGAACTTCTCAATCAATTGATCTTCTGGATATAGTGCACAAGATAAGAAACACTGTTGAACTTGAGGATCATAAAGGCGATCGTAACTAAATTGTAGATTCTTTAAGACCTTGTTTGCCAAATCTGTTTGCCCCATATCTGATTCTCTCAGTTTCTCCAAGGTATCCTTCCATTCAAACAAATTGGTAACTCCTTGCATGCTTCTTGCCATCGTGATGATTGCAAGCGGCAAGCCTGCACATTCTTTAACAATATACTTCACAATTTCTTGAGTTTCCAAATTGAGGGCTACATCGGATCCAAGCTCCTCCAAAAATAAATTCTTTGCTTCTATTGGAGATAGAGGTTCTATGTTTATCTTCTCTTGACAATGCATCTGGCGGCAAACGTTAAGCAATCGTGTGGTTAAGACCAACTTAATTTCATCTTCTCTAATAGGGATTCCCACCTCTTTAAGATCAAAAGGTGCCCACACATCATCAAAAATTATTGTAGACTTCCCTCTTCTACTTAAACAATCAGACAACATTGATGCTCGTTTCTTCACGTCCTTCTCTTCTAGTTTGCACCTATTTAGTGCGTCCCAAATGTCGTCCTGTAAACCTTTTGTGTTGAAATCTTGTGACACAGTGATCCACAAAACATTTCCATAATTTGCTATTTCGAGGAGTCTATTATGGATGTGCTCCATAATAGTTGTTTTACCGACACCCCCCATTCCATGAATTCCTAGTCGAGATATTTGACTCTCTACCAAGTACTTCAAAATCTTTGTAGTATTTCTCTGAAATGCCTCTCCCACCATCTTTCCTTCTAACAGTTTACTGACTTTAGTCTCTCTCGCCTCGAATAGTCCTATGCCTCGTCTCCTAAGGTCTTCTGCTTCTTGCATTAGTATATCCGCCTGTTGATGTGGTGGCAAACAATCCTCACGTGCTACTTCAGTACGATCATTTATAAGCTTCTCCACACCCATCAACAAATTCACGACTTCCATTCTCACCTTCTTTAAATACAGAGATTCACCAAATTCTATCTCCTCCCTTATGCTGGCTGCTGTGCCAGTGAGCATTTCTAGTTTTCTTTTCAAAGCTCTATTCTCTTCAAAGATGTTGCTTGTGTATGGATGACTCGTCATCGGCGCACCCTCGTTCATATCTACTTCTGCAGTTAAAAAAATTCCGTCAGTTAAAGTCCCATGACAGCATTATTGCGGCCCCATGACACTGTAACATGACGATGCATAAGGGATTAGTCTTTGTAGATAACCATAGACCTTGTACTAACGATGGGTCTACGAGGCCTATTCCATAAGTTGGAACCGGAGGACGTGGAGGAGCATTGATTGGAGCTTGTGATGATGAAGGGATACATGGAGGGTGACATGTGAATGGACCTCCCCACGATGATGATGACACGGTTGGATTCTGATGCGCTGTCATGAGATTCATAGATTGATGTAGAACACTTTGACGTTGTGGGGGCATCGAAGCTGGTTGCAATAAAATATTATAGTGTAAGATCAATCGACTATGAGACTTTCAAATTAAGCCGTGGGTATAGTAAAACATCATGAGCTTGACCAAGCAAAGAATCTACAGCGGACATCAACATTCGCAAAAATTAAATATTCAATGAAAGAAACAGTGCAGTAAAAAAAATAGTGATATATGGCATACATAATACGATATTATTGTAATTGGGAACCCACGCGATATGAAAATAGATGAATTTGAGTTATTCTAGAGAGTTAATAAGACGATTAAGAGTCACTTCTGTAATGAAAGCATCAATGATCACTTTGTTTACGATAATCTGGGAATGCCTATGAGTCATTCCGCACAACAATGTCTACTTAAATAAATCAAGGCATACCTTGTGATGATGATGGGCCGGCCATATTTGCTTCACCCTCCACAGATTGCAAATCGACATGCGTTGCTGTCAGAGAACGTCCGTCCATCGATTCTCGCAGGACAAATGAACTGGTTTCAGTTTCACGTTCTTCATTGCAGCTTGGAAGCGGTTCGTTAGAATGCTGCACAGCGGTTCGACCATACTGGAACCATAATGCCGTTGTCGGTGCGCCTTCCGGCATCCCTTATTTATGAGCGACAACTTCATGCATTAGACCATGATCAAAACATTCTTCTTTGCAACATGGGGTTTGCAGTGAGACCAAAAGAATGATAAATTCGGTTTGGATTTTGTTAACGAGTGCCTCGCTAGACTTGTTAAATACCCAATTGGAGAGAGTTTGTGATTTTCAATGGACCACCATTCTCGTATTATGTGTTACCAATGCATCGAGAATGAAAATACTTTCGTATTAAGTATACTTAACAAGCGTGATGGGCACTTGTTAACAACACCTACATAATATAGATCAAGAATTGTATACCTTCCAATGTTGGTGGGCCCATTGTGCTTCTGATGTCGCTCGTAATCTGCAGGGGGGCGTCAAGTGACTCGACAATAAGAGGCTCATTAATCGCACTTGGATTTGGCTGTGCGATTAATGTCTCAGGGTCAAGAGACCCGTTTAAATAAGTCGACAGATCAGCAAAGAATGAATCTGGCAGGGGAGATTCACTAAAGCAACTAATAGCGCCATTTTCTCCCTCGTCCTGCAGCATCTCTTCCATCCCATCACGAGGCTGTGGTTGCAAGGGAGGCGTACCTGATGATTGATTGAGATACACAACGACATTAGTCGGATTTACATAGCTGGCTTCAGGAACATTCTGATGTTGAGGGCACATGGAAACTGGTTTCTTTGCCATGCCGTGAAATGGATTTTCAGTTATTGAAAAATAACAGTGATCTTAAAAAATCATGCCTCAGATCAGATCAATTAGTACCTCTAATCAGACCATTTATTTTTACGCTACTAAATTGCCCATTTATTTCAGGGTAACTTGGATACCTTGTGGAAATTGTAAATTGTTTCCGCCCTCCATATTTGGCAGATGTGATGTACTGGTCGGAGCTGCTCTAACATCTCCTTGGATCCTTTCCTCAGATACTCCTCCGTCGCCAGAGTCCTTCACTTTTTTAGACATCAGGACCTCCGCAGCTTCTGCTTTTACATCTTTAGGGACTTCCTCACATCCTTTAATACCATAGCCTGCGATTCCAGCCAAGTGAGCCTTGATCCTTTGAGCACCTCCATTATACTTGTGTCCGCAGAAGTTACACCTCCACCAGTTGCCTTTATTTTCATTATTCAGGAGCGTCACGTGCTTCCGAAATGGATCTTTTTCTTTAGGCATCGCTGCTAGCACTATCCTACAGAAAGTAATCCGCTCACACTAGGATGTTCGGTTGGTAAGCCTTTAGTTGAATCTTACAAATGGATGATTGCAAAGACGAAGATGTAGCAACATACCAGTTAGGGCAGAAAAAGAAAAGGAAGACTCAGATGCATGCAAGTGGCAAAGAAGCACATCAAGAAGCAGATCTTAGAAGCTGTGCTTGAAACTCTGAAGCACTGGTCGGCATCCAGGTATCCGGCAAAGGATCTTTCTTTCGCCTAAGCCGGGGATCCAATTCCCAGAGAAGCAAAAGGCATAGGCCTGCTGTTGTGAATGGGATGTGAAGAATCAAGGAGGATTATGCCACAGAGACGGCGAAACAGTCGCTGAAGACGCACGCAGGTAAAGTCTCCGTCTTTTCTTAATCATTCATTATGTTTTTCTATGTGAGAGAAAGAGAAAGAAAAAGTTAAAAAAAAAAGGACGCATAAGTCTAAGCCATATTAACAGTTTTGCTGACGACAGAGACTTATAATCCCTTATCGGGAAATTAATAAATAGAAGTCAAACAAAACTCATTGGGAAAGGAGGAGAAATAATTGAGTTAGGTGAGTAGGAGAAGGTGCCTGGAAGGACAGTCTGAAAAGGAGTGCCAGGGTGTTGCTCCCGAAAACGCGTTAGCCTCAGCCAATCTCACCTTTCGGTCGTTGGGGAAAGAAATTCCTACGAATGTGCACCTTCAAACTTTTGAGCCCACCCTTTTTGACTATCTTTTCGCCCCAAAAAATATTAGTTATACAAAGATTTTAAATTATAAGGGTACGGAACGAGGTGGAAAATCATTATTGAACGCTAAAAGATGAGTTTACTTAATTATTAAAGCTCTGCCACCTCCCCCCCCCCCCCCAACCCCCAGGAGCAGCCGTCGCCAAACCGCTGCCGCCGGCCAAACCAGCGGACCGATCTGGCGGGCTGGGCGGTAGCGACCGCGACCGCGGCGGTCGGACGTCCATGAATAAGAAAAAAATAAAAAAGAATAAAAAAATTGGTGCATTATACAAAACGCATTTGTATTCCAAAAACACTTTTTATTAAATGATTTATTTTATTGAAAAATTGTTCCAGGTTATAAAAATACAAAAAAAAGTGTTTCTTTTTAAAAATTATTCCCTAGAATAAAAACGTTACTAAACGTGCCCTTACTAACTTTTAAGAGAAATTACTATTGACACTCATCCATATTTTTCTTGAAAAACAGCTATCAAATCAGTCGATAATTTGACCCCAATAAGAATTACATTTGCGATCCCGCGTTCTCCATTGGTATCGTATTCTCTCGCACTTTATATGGTGATCCCTTTTCAATTGTCACAAGACTCGACTATGAACTTTTTTTTTTGCAGTGAATTTAAACAGGAATTCACGAAGGTGTTGGATGTAGCTGGCTCTCCGAGCTAGAGTCCTTACCGCTTCCTCCTCCTGGTTGACCCAAAAGGTCAACTCCATTCCACCTTCAACCCGGCAATATTGCCCGTGTGAACGGAGGACTTAGCGGGGTGAAAACGCAAGAGGAAACAGAAAAGGGAGAATCGGAAAGGTGGGCCGACAGATGGTTTTGGGGCTTTCTCTCTTTCTTTCTTTAATCCCTTTTCTCTAGACCCCACACGTCTTTCACTTTCACACCACCTAACATTTGCGGATCCGGAGTCCTTGCTCCACCCGTCGAGGCAAGAAAATCAAAGGGAAAAGTGAGGGGGCGGGGGTGTTTCCATAAATGAGGAGGGGATTTTATTGCATGAACGGCTACCAAGGGAAGCAGGTCAATCCATTCCTGAACATTTGTACGCGCTAATCTTCTTCATTGATAGTAGTACGAGGATATTCACTGATACACACAATTTAATAACGTGTTGACACTTAATTTTTGCCTGTCCGATAATTTATTTAGTTTAATTTTAGAGAAGATTGTCATTAATTTGAAATAGCATCATCTTTTTATTTTCAATAAAAAAAATAAAAAAGAAGAAGAAGAGAGAAACGAGATACAGAAACAAACAAAAAAAAAAGAAGGAAAAAGAAGAAGGAGAAAATGAAAGTGGCCTCAGATCAGGCTTTTCTACGCCGGCCCATACCCATACTCGCGCGGGCTCCACTTCTTCTTCCCCCGGGCCCATGGCCCATCTCATCTCATCCTTGGGCCCACGCGCCCCACTCTTCCCTTTTTCAGTTTTGGCCCACCTGAGCAACTCCTTCCCCGTGGGCCGGTTTTGCAGCCTCCTCTTCAGGCCTTAGTTCGCGAACCCACAGCCCCTTCTCCGCCGCCCGTCCCTGCAGATGTAGGTTTTCCCCAGCGTGCGACATTCCAGAGCTCGGGATTTCGGCGGCGCTCGCTGGAATTCTCGGAGAGGGGTGCAAATGGCCGACTGGCACACGCCAGAGGCAGGGGCAGAGAGAGCAGGTCGGACAGGGAGAAGGCGGAGGAAGGAGCAGAAAAGCGAAGCAGAGAGAGCGGGGGGACAGGGGAAAACAGAAGAGAAAAAAACCATAGGGAAAAGGGCGAGAAAAAGAGAGAGGTGGGGTGGTTCGGAGAGGAAGCGGGCAGAAAGGAGAAGAGGAAAAGAGAAAAAAAAGTAGAAGGCGACCCGCCGGGGCTGGTCCGCGACGCTTCCCCGTTCAAGATCTCCGTCTTCAACGACTTGTCCGCGGCCTTCCCCTGTTACCCGGTAAGCCAACACGACTAGTTTTCTCCCCAAGGATCGCGCAGAGAGCGTCTCGTGGCCTGGATTGGACTTGGCTCGAACTCCCCTTCGAGTGCGTCCGGCAACCACGGCTCTGAACTGAGTAGAGGACCTCCATGTCTTTGTTGCTTTGAGATTTTTTTTATTCCCCTGTTTTTTCGGTTTCCTCGGATCGCCAGGTTTGTCTGTCGATCCGAGGGACTCTCGGTCCTCGCCATGGCTTTATATGCATTGTATGCACATCCTGGTTATCCCTTTGCATGCCATGGGCAGAGATCTGGCGTCGTCTTAGCCCCGCAACCAGTCGCCCTTTAATGCACTCCGCCTGTTTGACGATAATGCCTGAATGATCCCGCACTGGTTCGAGTTGTTTTCCGAAGTCTTGGCCGCTCGCTCGAGTGACGTTTTGGCACCGGAGAGTCACCGGCGAGCCGGTCGCGTTCTGAGCCCTTCGGCACCGGAGAGTCACTGGCGAGCCATGGTCTTGACTCCTCGTACTGGGCCGGGCCACCGCAGTCACGAGCAGATCGTCGCCGAAGAAGAGCAGATCGACCTGGATGACGACGGTCCGAATCCTCCACCGAAGAAGAGCAGATCGTCGCCGTCGTCGGTGCAAGACAAGGTGCTGGACCTGCCCTTCATGAACAGGAGGCTCTTTGAAGGCATCGTCAATGGCAGTCCTATTTAATAATCTCTCTCTCCCTCTCTCTCTCTCTCTCTCTCTAGAATTTGTATGACCTTTCAATTAAATCAAAGTGAAGAAATGTGAAGTGAAAGCTGAGGGGAAGGCTTTGCGTTGAAGAAACGGGAGAGCCTGCGCTTACGTACGCATGTCTTCGTCTTGGCGCTCGCTCCCGGTCTCTTCTCTTCAATGATCTTGAAGTGTCCCTTTCACTTCAGAATTGCTTCATGTATGGACAGGATATATTATGTCACCATTGCAAATAAAATACAATTATTTTGGGATATTTCATTTTGTTCATATACGTACTTAAATACAATTATTTGGCCGTCGATAATTTAGATGGATGTTTTAGATTTGGTTTTTCATTATTAGCCTCCATCTTGTGATTTCTGTTTCTTGTCATATTTATTTTACGTTTTTTGAAATTAGGGTTTGACTTTTATCTGATGCCGAACATCTTATCTTGAATATCTCGGTAAAAGTATGTATGCGCTGATGTTTAAAGTGAGTTCAAGTCATGTCAGAGATTTTCTTCATTTAAAAGGCCGTGTGAAATTCTTTTAACCTCTGGGCATTGCAACACTATTTTTTTTTTGTTTTATGGTTTTGACGAGGAAACACTGCTAAAAAATGACCCAGTTCTATATATCCAATTTAAATTTATAAATAACCGTCAATTGTTAAATTTTAGGATTAATACCACGAAAAATTTGAAAGTATAATTAATGCGATACATTTACCTCAAACTTTTTTTTTCTGTGATAGAAAAAACTCCAAGCTAAATCTCTATGACACATTTACCATGAACTTTTTTTATAACATTAAAAACCCCAAACCATACCTCATATGACATATTTAACATAAAATATTTTTTATGACACCAAAAATCCCAAACTATATCTCATGGGACACATTTATTCCATAATGTTTTTCCTTTTCTTTTCTCTGCCAAGTGAGTTGGTCGGTGGCCGATGGGCCACCGAAGCTCGCCGGCACTATTAGAGGGCGGCAAAGCCCTCAGCGTCTGTTGGCCAAGGCTCGCCTGCGATTGATGAGGCTTAGGTGAAGAAGGCGGCAGCCTCCCCAGCCCTCACTGGCTTCACCTACGGTCAGGCAAGGGCAACCTCGCCCAAATTTGGGCAGGGCTCCCCCCTCAACTGTCGAGGAGTTAGCCCCGTCAAGATCTAGGCAAGGCTGCCCTCGCCTAGCTGTGGGCAAAGCCAGCCTTAGGGTGGTGAGCCTTAGTGGGCCGCTAGGCAGCTTATCGAGCAAGTATTTTTTTTTTAGTAAAAAAAAGAAAGAAAAAAAGTTATGAGGTAAATGTGTCATATGAGATGTAGTTTGAAGTTTTTGATATCATAAAAAAAGTTTGGGATAAATATATCATATAGAATATAATTTGGAAATTTTCTGATATCAACCCTAAATTTTAACGTAATATAGTTTTAAAGATTTCCTTTTTAGAGTCTATACAAGCAAATTCATGCTTTTGACTTTGTCAATAACCCATCATGAGCAACACATCGCATCTTCCAATTTGAGAGTTTATGTTGGAAAAAAAACTAAATCTCAAAGAAAGATTCATGTTCAAAAAAAAAATATATATATATATATATATAAATACATATATATGTACTCTTTCTGAGGATCTTGAGATTTGCAAATGAGAACTCTATTTTATATTGGGACCCTTGTGCTATCTTATCAAATTGGGATTGGCGTTTTGTATAAATGGAATTTGCTTCGAAACTCAATTGTCATTTACATCAATGATAAACATTTTGTTAAAGACTGACATAAACATTGTCCGGGAAAAATGCGAGGCTTTTAAGACTCCCAAGTTCTGATAAGATATGAATAAGAAGAAGGTCGTCGTACCCCGAAGAACCGTTATCCATTGAAAAGCATATTGCAGTCAAATGTGAGCTTCTCCATGAATTTCTATGGAGAGAGAGAGAGAGAGAGAGAGAGAGAGAGAGAGAGTTAATGCATGATGCATGTGAAGTGAAGAAAGGAAAGGCGCTGTCGGCCAGTGCGGAAAGGAGGGGTTTAGATTACGGGTGTGAGGCATTGGATAGAGCTTTGACCTCGTTTAAAGCCAAAGTCTTTCTTTCTCTTCTCTTTTCTTTTCTTTTTCTTGATTTTGTCCCATTTGTATTATGGCGAGGTTGGAGTCCACCTCACCCGCTGTTGAAATATTCGGCTTTAAACACCAACGAGAGAGAAGAGACATGAGTCTAAGAACTATTCTCAAGAGTTATCGACTCCAATTGACTTTAACAACACGTATTTATATACACAGAGAATGTTCCCTATCAAGTACAAAAATAGACGTCTTAAATGGTAAGGCCTCCTCAAATACAAAAATTTAACCCCCAAAGATTTTGGCTAAGTGATTTAACATTAGTATGGATCCAACAGATTTCATATTCAAATGACAGCATTCCTCGTTTAGAATAATCTTGGGAGCCAGCTGGAACCTTACTTAATATGCATGGACTGTATGATTCGCACATATCCATAAAATCAAATTGGTCCAATGAAAACTTTATTATAAAACAAAAGAAAAATAATATCCCAACTTGAATTTTATTTCTCAAGATGGATTTGTTCCTTCCCACTCCCCAAGCACGCGCGTAGGGGCGCGTGGAACATGCAACGCGACATGCTGCGATGTTAGATTGCCAATCATGCGTCCATGCATGCAAGAAATAGACATAACTTAAGGAGGTTTAACCTTGTTAAGTATCATTATTTGTCCAAACGGGCTAATTTTATTAACTTAATTCGATATTGATTTTTCTCACATGCATGCACATTCAACTGTTTTATTTTTAATTTTTTGGATTTTTTTTGCGTGTTTGTTTGGATTACAAGAGGCAGTACAAGTAAAATAGAAATAGAAAAAGAAGCTGTTGATTCTATGTGTGGAGGATAACATATATACATTGCATAAATATATGACTTGGTGTCATTCATTTGGAAAATCCTAGTGATTTATTAGCATGTCATTTCAAGACTGAGAAATGACTCGTTCAAACTCTATCATACTATGATTAATTTTAGAATGTTCAATTTGAAAGTTTAAAATCCTTAAACTTCCATTTGCTTCATTAAAAATGAATGATTTTGAGAAATATTTTTCTAAAGATTGTTCATATCGCTCACAAAATGAACAAACGAAAAATAGTTACATCACTTGTGAAAAAAGTAGTCATAAGTTGTTGTCGATAATGAAAATACTTCTTCTTGAGTAATTATTTCAATCAACACAAATGATTATTTTCAGGGAAATATTTTATAAACCATTCATTTTTTGAGAAGTAATTGGAATTTAAAGACGTGATTTAGTGTTTAAGTATTTTGATACTCACCATCTCACATAAGTTGGATTTGACCTAAGCTAAATGTGGAAATGCATAATAAAGTTTAAAATCCTTAAACTTCCATTTGCTTCATTAAAAATGAATGATTTTGAGAAATATTTTTCTAAAGATTGTTCATATCGCTCACAAAATGAACAAACGAAAAATAGTTACATCACTTGTGAAAAAAGTAGTCATAAGTTGTTGTCGATAATGAAAATACTTCTTCTTGAGTAATTATTTCAATCAACACAAATGATTATTTTCAGGGAAATATTTTATAAACCATTCATTTTTTGAGAAGTAATTGAAATTTAAAGACGTGATTTAGTGTTTAAGTATTGTGATACTCACCATCTCACATAAGTTGGATTTGACCTAAGCTAAATGTGGAAATGCATAATAAAGGAGGCCAACTTGAAAAGGTTTGAACTCAGAATATTATTTTCTAATATCATGCTTAGAATATTAAACCTGAAAATCTTAACCTTTTAGAGTAGTCTTACAAAATTTTGGGTTGGATATTCTAACATGAATATCAATCACGACACGAAACTATGAGCACTTTCTCTATTTGTTTTGTTACTCTGTTTTACTTATATATATTTGCAATTTGAAGCTGTTCTCCCTGTCTTGATGACACTACATTGTTCCTACGACATTTGACATGAGCAGTCCGTGCACGCATGTCTAGCCAAGCGATGTCGAATTGTCAATCGAGGTTCAGATTTGCAGCGAAACATCTGTCCGCCTCTTTTTTTCTCTTTTGTCTTTTCTCATTGGATTTGAGACCACAATCATTAAATTATTGGAAACGAAACACACTTGCTATTTTCAATTATTAAATCGAAGGAAAAAAATGTATTATAAGCCGAAAGAAGGAAGGAAAATGACCACAAGATCTTTTCTTTCTTTCTTTATTTTCCCCAAAATTGTTCCAGAAACTACTCATAGATCTCATCATTCGTCTTGCTTTAGCTGGATCCCATTATTATTAAATCGAGCATGACCCCAAAAATTACCAACAAAGGAAAAAAAATAATATCTTTTAAAAAATGAGCGATGATAATGGGCGAGGAAACGCATTATGAGCATGCACCTGCTCGTCTTTACATGTTGGTAATAATTCCATGCTTTTAACTCTTCATGGCGCGCACTTGCGCTTGTTGTGCCCATCCCACGTCATGATCTTGCATGCTTACCTATTTACTTCATCATTCCACTACACCACCAGCAAAATTGGCTTTTGCATTGGTGGGAGAACTTTAATTTCAAGTGCCTTTACATCAGTCGGAATAATGTGCCTGTGAATGTGTAAGAAATTAGAAAAAACAGAAAAAGTAAAGAGAAAGGTTTAGCTTTGCAATATATGTGTTGATGTTTAGAGTTGGAAAAGAATGGCGACGGACTGTTTACGATGGTTTGACCTTAATTGGAGTTGCATAACATGTATTTATGGGAATGATTAATCGCGGCAATGGTACAAATAAAAATAGAAAAAAGGAGGAAAACAAGCTGGAGATACATCGGACACATTTGAGATAGAAATAGAAGCAAAGGAAGTGTTGATTTGGGGTTGAGATGTTGAATTATTTGATGCATTTTCGGACTCGGATACCACATTCATCTTTAGAGTCATTCTACTTTAGAGTCAAAGAAAGAATGACTCCACATCTATGGCAGCTTAACCTTAACTAGGGTTGTGTTTAGTTACAACTTTGACACGGATACAAACATAATTAAACAACAGCGTGAGACATATTAATAATATATACCCTTTCTAGGTGGGTTCACCATGATATAATTAATGACAATACTACAATCGAATTAACTGGCTTGATCGGTTGATTTTTTTATACATTGGTGTCCATTAAAGTTAGGATAACCGCATCCACTATCAAAACTGAAATCCCTTAAGTAGATTCCTTTGTTTGCTCCTTTCAACGTGGAATTTGCATAGAGGATGAGCTCGGTTTTTTTATTTTTATTTACTTTATTCACGTGTTGGAGAGAACATGTGATCTTTTATAAAGCCAGTGAATCTGTGCAGCGTTTCATGCATGCCAGGCATTGTTGCCACTTAAACAATTCACACTCGACATTGTATGCTCGAAACGCATTTCGAGTTCTTTTTCAACCTTGTGCCTTCAAAATGTGTGTCATGACTTTAACTTTGCCCCCCCCCTCCTCTCTCTCTCTCTCTCTCTCTCTCTGCGTTTCTTTGGGATATACTTGATATAATTACATTCATATAGTCATATGGTCAATCTTCAATCTTTCTACCTTCAATTTCGCTTTTTGGAAGTTCATTTCAAGAAGTTACCTTCCTAAATTATGAACTAATCATGTGCAAGGTAACTTGTAGTTACTATATCAAGAAGATGGTTTGCTAGTTTTCAGACATCAAATTGTTCGGTTTATTGAAAAGAAAGACAAGGATACTCCATATTCTGGGGGAGAGAATTCTATATCAGATTTACCCTAAGAAATTGAGATGTAAGCTTTCATAAACTACAAGAGTCTTTATTTACCTGAAACAAGAACTCTAATCTTAACTTCTTTGCACGAGCCACCCCAACTAGTGCCTAAGACCACCACCGCCCTCTGCCTCCGTCGATGTGGCTCAAGCAAGATGCCACCATTCTTCTTCTCCTCACTCCCTCTGAAATGGCCTGGCAGCCTGTATGGGGCGTATCTCGTCTATTAAGAGGATGCTAACATGTCAATCTTGAAAAGAATAATAATTTTCAAATTTAAATATATCCCCTATATTAGAGGATCTCAATTTTATAGAAGGAAATAACTTCTTGCGATATCTATTGGTATAGCAATATTCATGTCAAATGGTATCAAACTATTTCAATGACTTTGTAACACTTCTTTAGATTGACTTTTTATAATTTCTAAGGAATTAAGTTACCGCAAACAAAAGATCATGAAGATGTCTGACTTAAAGTTTGACTTCTTAGTCATAAAGAAGATTAAGAGACACCTTGATTGGCTTAAGGGGCAAGGAATTGACATGCATATACAGATTAGTTGAAAGAATGGGCATGCACACGTGGATTAAGTGCATGACATATGTTCTTCTCCTCAGTATATCAAACTTCAACAAAATTCTTTTTGGACCATCAGCCCAAATTTCGCAATTACCCCAAATTGCTTTTACCTACTTCATGAGGTTGGACATTTATGCACTCGAGGTACGCTTACTTATGATTAACAAAAATAATCAAGAAATGCATTCACTAGCGAGAGCTTCTCATATATGAGTGGGGCTTCTTCACTTAAGAACAATAGTCCGCAGAGGCTGAGAGAGAGAGAGAGAGAGAGAGAGAGAGAGAGAGAGAGAGATCTTGGTCTTTGCACAGTTGATGGGGGGTTTGCGGATATAATAAAAGAGGAGGCGAAAAGTCAGAGGTGGGGATTTTGGAAATGGGAGACAAAATCTTTGATCGTGTGGAAGGATGTCTTGTCCCCTTCTTTTGCTCCTCTCCCTCCACTTTAAGGTTGGTAGTGTGTGTGTCTGTGATGGACAGAGAGTAGTCCGAGTAGATGCGTGCTATTAGTGCTCGTGATTCATGAGAGAGAGAGAGAGAGAGAGAGAGAGCTTGTCTTGTATTTTCAAGGGAAACAGCTTGCTCCCAAGGACGAAAGATCATGAGCTCACTTTGTCCCCACACCAATAATTGTAGAATAATATGATGGCTTAGAGAGAGGGAGAGATGTGAAAATGTGGCCTTTTGACTTAGTCTCACCCTCCTATCATTCCCCCCTTTCTGGTTCGGTTCTGGTCACCGATGAGCCAAAAGGGAGGAGTTTTGATCTCAGATTTTGACCAAAACACTAACCCATGTGGTGCTCCTTCCCCTCTGCTTCTTTTCTTCTCCCCCCCACTACAGCTGTAAAGCTTCGAGCGATGAAAGCAGACGGAATTTCCCTGAGTTGTTATACTCTTTCGTGCGAGTACAGGTCATTGTTGGTCTTGACAATGTGTTGTTTTGCACAGGCTTTGTCATTAGGGGATATAGAAGGGTTTCCCTCTCCTTGCCTCGAGAAGTCAAGGGTTGGGGTTCAGTTAAAAAGTCCTAGCACAGGGACTTGCTGGGGGAGTTCATGTCTAATCCTAGGTTAGGTACATTGCCTATTGAATTCGATTGTTATTGACCATGAGTGAGTCCAAATCACCCCTTCTAGACGATAAAAAAAAAAACAAATTAAATTTCACCATTTGCTAGGAGGACGGTTATAGTTTGGTGGGGGTAATTACAAAGAAAAAATCCTAAATATATTGTTCGGATACCAACTTCAGTTTTAAACATTTTAATTTGATCAAATTAATCACAAACCTTTTGACAATTTGTCAACTTAGTTATTTTAGCCATGTCTATTCAGAATTCATTGATGTGATGCAAAGCAGTCATGTAGCTTGGTCAGCTAGCAAGGGTTGTGGCCCTTACTAGTCACAAAAAAAAAAACTCAATTTTTTTGAAAAGATGGAAAAATTATCTTTGTCGACTTTAGCCATCCTATGTAAAATTTTCAATGCCGTGTTAGCAATTTTCAATAAAAATTAGCTGGAATGCCTAAATTAAAATTGACAAATTGTCAAAATATTTAAAACTAAATTGGACAAATCGAAAGATTTTAGATTGAATAAACATTCGTATAATGGGTTTTATGCTTTTTGTTTTTCAATAAATAAAAAAAAATTCCCGAGAGGTTTCACGTCACAGTACAAGCGAACTTAAAAACTTCAATCGCTCAAGCGATGGGCATGCACATCTTTCCCACTCAAGACTTTGGTTGCAAATGCAGCGGTCGCACTTTACCTCTTGCACGGTTGCACCAACCAAGAATTGGCGAGCAATGCAGTAATGTCTAATGGATCATAAGGACCAGAATAATCAATTACATGCTCAGATGGTCTCGGATAATCTAATATGGGCGGGAAATTCAAAACATGTTCAAAGAGGAAGAAAAGAAAAAAAGAATAAAAGGAGAGAACACAAAAAGTTTCAAGATTGGTTTTTCCTGTTTTTGTCCTTGTTTTTTTTTTTTTGGGGTTCATTTCTTTTTCTTTTCGGCCTGAGAAAAGTGCAAGACTGTTTGCTAAGACCCTTCATGCAGATGGTCCAAGAGGGGAACAGAATGACCCTTGAAAGGGATCAGAACAGAGCCAAAGGAGGCCCCAAAACTTCTGCCAAAATTAACATTGCATTCTGCAGCACTATGCATCTTCTGCACATCCAATGCGTGACTCCCATAATTGAGCCGATTCGTCTCATTAACCCCTTCCTTTTTGTTGGATCCATGTCCACAGTGATTGTATGCAACACAATCGGCATCCGATGTGCTTGGGGGAAGATGCATCGATCTTCCTATGTGGTCACCATCCCCATGCAACGCCAAAATCTTACAACCTCGAATCGATCACATTCCAACCATATGCAGGACAGAGGGAGGGTGAGAAATAATATCTGCCTGAAGTTGTTTTTTTTTTTTTTTTTGGTAACCGACGTGTCCGGGCCAGCTTGCGCGCACCTCGACTATTCCTCGGGAGAGACTAGCACAGCAACCTACCGTCATGGCCCCCCACTTAAATCACAGGTGCTTCCCTGGGGAATCGAACTCGAGACCTCAAAAAGGTCCAAGTTCGCCCTAATCAGTTGGGCTACCCATGGGTAGGTATCTGCCTGAAGTTGTTGTCCCTCTCTATGTCCAAAAAAATTAGGAGCCAAAATCGAAACCAATCCAATCATAACGTGGGTATTCATTGAGATTGAGTTCCACTAGGCCAACATATAGTTTTGCCAATTCCATGTATCGACCATCAATCTCTCGATTAGACTTAGCCTCTTCAAAATTAGCAACTACGTCTTATACTCTTCAAGCTAAGGTGGAGGAAGCTCCACAATGCATGTGGCTAGTAATTAGTGCATCTGGATTGAGAACCATATAAGGAAATTTCTTGCCTAGATCCGTATTCACTTGAATCAGTTCATCGTAGTATTTGATTAAGTGAATTTTGTGCAGATCCCAAATGATAGAAGCACATAATTAATGATTGAGATGGATACGGTCAAATGAATTGAAATTTGGGCAAGCCCTCAATATAAAACTGCAGGACAAGATGCTGTCCTCAGCACCTGACCTACCCACGGCAATTCTTTGCCCCATGGCAGAATCTGCTAGAAGGGACTGTTTGAAGGAGACCTAGACTAGGGTTTAGGCTTTGCCATGCCATTAATGATCAATGAACCAGGCTCAACGAACATACTAAATGAAGTCACCCAACAAAACTACCTTAATGGAACTGAGCTCAAGTTGTCATAGGCCATTTGAATGTGCTCTCTTCAAACCTTGGCATAGCCATGTCCTGACTCTGAGAATCATAAAGCCCAGCAAATCCCTATCTCAAGTTTCTCTTTTAGTGGGTCCTATATTAATTACTCCTGAAGTAATATGCCTTCCCTACCACAAAACAGCATATTTATTATCATATAGCAAGGACGATATCAAAGATTTCAGATGTAGATAAGGCATTCAATTAGAAATTATAGTAAGTCCAGGGTTATGGTTAGGTGGTCCTAGGGCGGGTTTTATGGAAAAGGGCTTTCCAATTCATGCTTCTCTTGTTTACACTCTTCTAAGTTCCACGGGACAACGATTTTCAAATTAAGCTAATGCAATGCATGCAGGAAGTAAGAAGGTTTTCGCTCATCTTAGAATGTCTTATTTCTCAGTAAGACGAACCAATTGCCGCAATCAGAAGTGCTTAATCTAATAGATGTGTGAGGATGGGGTAATATACCTTGATAATACCCAATGATTTAACATTAACTCTTTTTATGCGGAATAGGGTTTGGTTGCATTATAGCTTAAATTAGAGTTCCTCTACAAAACAAGAGGATAAAGACAGATAGGTTGTTCTCTAGATGTTTTCTGTTTTAGGCTTGTCTTGATTCTGTGAAAAAACATGGCTGCAATTCTGAAAATGTGTCTGCTTATGAAGACAGAGATTTAGGTGTCTTTTTAGGCAGGTTGCAGTGACCCAGCACTATCAACTGATGTTTCAAGAGAAATCTAGCTAATTCACCACGTTTAGATTAGTTGCACCGGTAGAGTCTATATTATACAGAAAATGTGCAGCTTTATGATAATATTGACCGATAAATATGCCATTAAAATGGTTGACACATCCACTAATTACTCTACAATGGCAAATGTTCATTAAAAGCATGAAGAAGCAGAACCCCTTAAGAAGGGGAAGTGCATGAGGACAATTCCTATGGACTCACATACTATGAAGAATTGAGAAACAACCTAATTTTATCCAAAGTTGGAAGGCGTTGGAAAATGGTTCAACTTATGTATCATAAATTCAATCAAGGTAGCTATTTTTTCCTCCCCTCATTAATGGCTTAACGAATCGGCTGATGCTTAAACAAAAAGCGGGCCAAACTATAGAGAAACATTGTGCTAACATGATGAAACACCAACAAATACTAAATGTCGACGTGTTCAATTTGCCAAACCTGAAGCCTTTACTCCTTGATATAGTTAACATAAAGACATTAGACTGATTCAAATTATCATTATGGTAGCATTTTTCACATCTCTGCTTCCTCTTATCTCTTAATATGTACACGCAGGAGAGTACCAGAAAAAGAACTCCGTTTTGCAGGCAGCTTGACGGAAAGTTAGCTAAGAAGCTAAACAAAATGACATATTTTTCGAACACTCGAAAGAAAATGGGAACGCAGTACGGATGGGCAGATGTGGCTGGCTTCTAGACAGCCACAGGAACCATTCCCGTGATGGCTTCATTTTTCCAAAAGGAGACGCCAGACAAGTAACTAATGATTCGTACCAACAGGTGGATTTAATCTGACTATCAATCAAATTCCACAGAAAGAATCTGTAATCTCAGTTTTGTGGTTGATGAAGATACAGTGACAGCAGCAAACCAATGATTGATAGATGATGCTGCCGCGTAATCTGGTAAAACTAATTCTTTTACCATTTGATAGATCGGTGATCAATGGCATCCACATGAACGTGGATCAATGACACAAAATGTGTGCACTGGCAGGACAACTAATGCAGCGTTGACACCTCGAGTACACTGGCTATTCGTTCATGGGGCTGCTGCATGTAAAGACCAAGCCCAGGAACATGAATGGCCACCAGCTGGTGTCCTGACAAGCCACTGAAGCCGGTACCCGTGACACATGAGACAGACCCCAACGTAAGGGTTCAGCGCATCATCACAAAATTACTAGAGGTACACACTGCAGCATCTGACATGCCAACAGATCCTAGACTTGAATTCAAAACACAACACAGACTGGCAAAAGACATGACTGAGGTACCAAAGAAAAGTTGGGAGGGGATAACTACTTGGCTTATTATTCGAGCAGTAAAGTGAATATGCAAAGTACGTATATCTTCTTCACCAGGCAAGTCCGTTTCCCTTGGTAAGACGGCAAACAACAGCACAAGGACAAATGTAAACGGTGGAAAATGCCATTCCAATGTCGTCGGCTACTGACATACAATAATGACATGGACCCTGTCATTCCCTTTACCCAGATAGAAACAAATCAGACAGAGAGAATGGATATTTGAGAGGCTACTAAACTTGCATAGCAGAGGGACTCAGGACATTGGATATGGTTGCTGTAACAGTAGTCAAAATTGAAACTGAGGTAACAGCCTTCTGTGCTATGCAATTATGCCAGGAAACAAATGAAGTCCATTCACTACCAAAAGTCAAATGGACATGCCACCCGCAAACTAGGATGTTTCTCAAGAAATTATCTCTGGGCAAGTCATGAACTTGCAGCTTCTGATCTCACCCTTCAGATTCTCATAGAACAGTAATGGAAAAATAATAAACCTCTTACATATTTGTCTAAGTGCCCGAGAGAATGTTTGAGGACCATGAGAAAGTGTACCACTTGCTAGTTGCTAAGCTGTTCAAGAGATGGGATGTACAATCTTCTAATCAATGTTACATGCCCGTTTTGTTAGAGCAAGAGTAGAGCTGCAGATTGAGAGTATCTAAGAAGAGAGAATTTTGACAACCACAACCACTTTAGAATGTCAATACTCATTCAGAGTCAGATAACTGATCGCATACGGAAGCTTGCTAGGTATGCTCTCGTGGAAGGGAAGTGTATATGATCTTCAAAGTACTCATCTCTCAGAAACTAAGACAAACAGAACATAAGAAAGATCAAGCCTAAAAGGGCTCCATGTAGAATGATCCCCTAGAAAAATTTAAGATCAGGTTTAGAAGTACGCTTTTGTACAATCCAATCATCCTCCACGCATATGAGCACCTAGCTCACCAAACTGATCATCAGCTTCTACTGTATCTTCTGATAAGCGAACCGCATCCAATTTTTGCTTCAACACTTCTATGGCATTGAGTACCAACTGCGAAGATTTAATTGCTCCAGTGGATTCGACAGTGAAAATAAAACTGTCTTCCTTTGGATATATCTCCACAAGACCTGGCTTTCCCATGGCTTCAGCTTTTTTTAGTACTTCATCATCATAAGTATAAGCCTCAGCATCAACCACTTTCACCTAAAAGAGAATACAAAATGGGAAATAAAGGGTCTAAATTCGGCCCATCCATGCATATTTGCTCAAAGGAACAAATTAAAGCATAGTGTCAAGTAGACAGTCCATAATAATTGTTAGTTTGGAACGTGACATGGAATGAAATGGCATCTTTATGTCAAATTAACAAATTAGACAAGCTGCAACATCAAGAAAAGCAAATACCAAATACAATTCAACATGCCAAGAATGACACACTAGCAATCATGCCTTAATTCAGGCCAAAGTAAAATTTACTCCTTTATGTACAGAATCTGCTACTCATAAAACTAGAAATCATTCCTGCTTAGTGTTAATTCCTTCTGTTGAGTAAAGCATCCTGTCTCCTAAGAAGAAAAGTTCAGCACACTCGTGAGTTACAATTCTAATCATCATTATACAAAATTTGCCAAAAAAGCACCTCCTCCGGAACTATCTCTATGAGTTTATATATTACAGGCACAGGACAATCAAGAAAAAAGAAAAAGAAGATCTCTACCCTTGTCAAGAATCATTCTCAGCTTTTATAGTGTTCAATCAGCTAGCATATAAGAGCCATATCAGACTAAATTAAAAGGTTAAATAACTCTTTCAGACTCTCTACCAGTG